>CM056833.1:3412500-3965000 GCA_029853015.1 Chelidonichthys spinosus
GATGTCATACTCCCACGATGCCCTCTGCCCTCTTAGTGGCTTCCTGTTGTTGGAGAATCGACAGCGAACGCCACACGACGTTTAGCCGATGTCGATGAGCATCTCTAAAAAAAACTTCACTATATTGTATTGCTGAATATGATGATGATGGTGATGGTGATGATAACTCCTGGAACGAGTGCTAAGGCGTAGCATATGGCGGCGCTGCCTGCACAGCTCCGTCTCGCTTTCCCTCTAAATGAATTATAAATGTTGGTAATTACAGGCAGAGCCCAAGCCGTTAATCACAGTGATCAAGACGGCGATCGCATGCAGATGAGACGCACGCATGAGGAGGAAGCTGCTGGACGCCGTCATGTGGTCGTCACATGAGAGAGGGCCAGATTTTTTTTATCCGTATGCTGTAATTACAGTCGATTACAGCAATTAGTCAGACCCTTCAGTCAGACATAATGATGTTGTACTGTAAACATTTCAGTCCTCTTTAACCGCGTCACAGATCTTTATATATGTAACCCCGATTAGTAATCTTACAAGGACATTTTGTGTATTTGTATTATATATAATCAATTACATGGTGTATTCCACATAAATATTAATCTATATTCAAATAGATTGTGGATGAATTTATTTGTATAGGATGCCTTATGTATCATGAACGTTTTGTGCTTTGTTGTTTTTGTGTCTACTTATGGAGTATTTGTATTTTATTGTGTACTGTATTTTGTTGTATACAGATGGATATTCATTTTTTACTAAATCTGGTGCACGCATCTTTTCAATTTCTGAATAATCAATGGAATGTTGCACGTTGTCCCTTGACAAATAAACATTATTATATTATAAATATTATTATTATCATTAAATAATAATAATAATAATCAAATGCTCTAACATAATACAGGATTTTTTTTGCAGCAATTTGTACGGGGTTTGTCCAGCTAATGTTAAATTATCCAGTAATGCGTTGCCCTTTATAAGATTGTTCAAAACAGAACCGCTTGGTCTCGGATTCTTGGCCTGTTTACGACATTTTATCTGTATTAATGTTTCCATTATATATGAATGAAGATATTGAGAATCACCAAAATCACTCAACTCTGAAATAGACAAAACAACTAGGCCTCCTAATTAGCATGGAATCAATATTTGTGGAGCTCTGGTATATAATACCCTTCTGTACAGCTAGCGAGAGATTAATATACCCAACGTGTTTGGGCACCGGTAAATATTCCACTTAGTGCTCATTATCAGCTTTCCAAACAGATGAAGTTGGTCTGTTGCAACACGAGAATCAACTCCCAAACACAGCGTCGTAATCCACATAATGAACCACGGATCGACCAACCTCGACAACAAAAACATTCTAGGTATTTTATTTTCATTTCCCCAGAAACGCCCCGTTTCACAAGCTGCTGAAAGAGTGTAGAGACTGACAGAAAAGCTTTTTATTTACCTGCCTGTGTGGGGATTTGAACCAGCAACCCCTCCAAGCCTCCATCCCTTTGACATCAGCTGAAAAAATAGAGGAAAGAAAGTCAAATATGCAAGTAAACTACAGATTTAAGCATAAAATCATCACATTTATAACATAATTATATAATCTTGCATTGTCCGCATTCTGATCATGTTCTACTATGAATCAAACACAAATACTTTGGTTTCTCTGACGCAACGAAACGAAGAAACCACATGATTTGAAATGTTGCACATATTGAGTAATAAGTCCATATGTCCGTGAGAAATGCATTTCAAGTTAAAGAATGTCGCTGCTGCATTCTAAACCCGCCTCTGCTGTCCTCCATCGCTAACGTTTCATGTTCGTGGAGAATCGGATCACGCTGTACGCGTGATTCATTTCAGACGCTGCCGCCGAAGCGTGATGTTGATCAAAATCACCAGCTGAGATATTTCCTTTGGTGAACTCACACACAAAACAGCGAAAAGAGCGAAAACCACCAAAGATAAATGAGTTGTCCAAAAGCTGAAAATAAAAAATGCAAAAATGTTGTCGCACAATTAAAATTCTTCTACTTAAATCTTTAAGATATATAATCTTTTGGAAGAAGTGTTGCTGCTGTAAGACACTTTTTTGTGCTGCAGCCACATGAGTAGCTCAGTAAGGCTAAATGCTAACAGTGCAGAGACTGCATATAAGAAGTGGACGTCGTCATGGTGACGTCTCCCGTTGGTTGGTGGTCTACGGTTTTAAAGCCTTGAGTTCGGCATTTTTGGTCATCGCCATTTGAGGTTATTTTGCAACCAGAGAAGGAAGTGACCATATTTAGACTCAAGATCATCTTAGTAGCTAACTGCATTGGTAGCGCCCTGTCAATTGGCAGGTAAGCCCCGCCCCCTAAAGCATCCCCTGCTTTCTGGTCTGCTGGACTCTAAATGGACCATAATGTACTAAATGAACATCATGCTGGATTGAAGAAGACTTGAAACTAGAGATGATTGAGACCATAAACTCATGTTTACTGAGATAATACATGAAGAGAGAAGTAGGACCATTTTCTCATAGACTTCTATACAACCAGAGAGGAGTCGCCCCCTGGTGGCCAGCAGAGAGGATGCAAGTTAAAAGGCACTTCAGCATGGGCTTCACTTTTCAGAAGCTGGAGGTCGGGGTCTGCATCAGTGCTGATATTTAGGCCAATTTACCATTCCTCTGGTAAATCTGAATGTTTTATACTTTGGTGCTCATGATTTCCCTGAAATGATTACAACAGCAAAAGCGACTATGTGTCTAATTGAAGTTTAACGGAATGCAGTTTACCCTGAAGTCAACCCTCTGCTACCGAACACGAAGAACATCAAGCGTCCCAGAGTCTGAATAAGTCTCATCCGTAGACATTCCTGAGCCCAGATCCGCCTACAGAACAAACATGGAGTATGAAGCATGTGTCTGCATGCGTGTTCTGTGTGTTGAAGCGTGTCATCGGGCTTCGCCACCATGTGATGCGGTCTTGTCTCTGGGATCGGCCCGGCTTTGCTTTCTTTTTCACGGTGTTGTGCTTTCTCTGGGAACCTCACAAGGTTGAACACCTTGGCCACGACGTTTTTTCACGGCGGCTTAATCGGCAACAAATCCATCAGCAACGCTTCAGAGCGGGCAAAGAAGAAGCGTTTTAACTGTTAGAGCCAACGAAGGAAGCCGTTTTCTTGTTTGTGACATCTCACAGGGAACGCCACTTTTTAATGTAAATAACGAATAGTTACTCAAGTTAATTTACTTTAGTAGAACGTCCTTGTTACATTATATAATGGACTTTAAAGCAGTTGGAATATATATATACTTTTATAGGATTGATTAAATTACTGGTGGCGTTTGCCAGCTTAATCACAATTTCAACTTTATAAGGAGGGATGGATAATATGTCACGTTTGACAATCTGAATACCTAATTCGATATTGATTAATTTAGAGAGATTACAGTGGTTATGAATGAGATTGTGACGCTACAAATTTAGCAAAGATGGAACTCTAACCTGGTGCATTATCATTATTAAAAATATATTAACGTTTACATTCAAAAGTTACATTCATGTTGTTTTTTTATTGAACATGACCCAGAGTCGTAGGTAAACAAACCAGGTCACATGATCAGAGGTGATACAACTGATCGACGTGACTAAAGTTGGACGTCACACAAATATTTCATTACATACCAGCGGGCGAGCCTTTCCCAGTTCCACTCCGGCTATTTATAGAAACGAAAACGTGAATGGGTTACAGGTGAGGACAGGTACAGGTGAGGACATTTACAGGTGAGGACAGGTACAGGTGAGGACATTTACAGGTGAGGACAGGTACAGGTGAGGACATTTACAGGTGAGGACAGGTACAGGTGAGGACAGGTACAGGTGAGGACATTTACAGGTGTGGACAAGTACAGGTGAGGACAAGTACAGGTGAGGACAGGTACAGGTGAGGACAAGTACAGGTCAGGACAGGTACAGGTGAGGACATTTACAGGTGAGGACAGGTACAGGTGAGGACAGGTGCAGGTGAGGACAGGTTACAGGTGAGGACAGGTACAGGTGAGGACAAGTACAGGTGAGGACAGGTACAGGTGAGGACATTTACAGGTGAGGACAGGTACAGGTGAGGACATTTACAGGTGAGGACAGGTACAGGTGAGGACAGGTGCAGGTGAGGACAGGTACAGGTGAGGACAGGTGCAGGTGAGGACAAGTACAGGTGAGGACAGGTACAGGTGAGGACATTTACAGGTGAGGACAGGTACAGGTGAGGACAGGTGCAGGTGAGGACAAGTACAGGTGAGGACAGGTACAGGTGAGGACATTTACAGGTGAGGACAGGTACAGGTGAGGACAAGTACAGGTGAGGACAAGTACAGGTGAGGACAGGTGCAGGTGAGGACATTTACAGGTGAGGACAGGTACAGGTGAGGACAGGTGCAGGTGAGGACAAGTACAGGTGAGGACAGGTACAGGTGAGGACAAGTACAGGTGAGGACAGGTACAGGTGAGGACATTTACAGGTGAGGACAAGTACAGGTGAGGACATTTACAGGTGAGGACATTTACAGGTGAGGACTTTTACAGGTGAGGACAGGTACAGGTGAGGACATTTACAGGTGAGGACATTTACAGGTGAGGACTTTTACAGGTGAGGACATTTACAGGTGAGGACAGGTACAGGTGAGGACAGGTACAGGTGAGGACATTTACTGGTGAGGACTTTTACAGGTGAGGACATTTACAGGTGAGGACATTTACAGGTGAGGACAGGTACTGGTGAGGACTTTTACAGGTGAGGACATTTACTGGTGAGGACTTTTACAGGTGAGGACATTTACAGGTGAGGACAGGTACAGGTGAGGACTTTTACAGGTGAGGACAGGTACAGGTGAGGACTTTTTCAGGTGAGGACATTTACAGGTGAGGACTTTTACAGGTGAGGACATTTACTGGTGAGGACTTTTACAGGTGAGGACATTTACAGGTGAGGACAGGTACAGGTGAGGACTTTTACAGGTGAGGACAGGTACAGGTGAGGACTTTTACAGGTGAGGACATTTACAGGTGAGGACAGGTACAGGTGAGGAATTTTACAGGTGAGGACAGGTACATGTGAGGACAAGTACAGGTCAGGACAGGTACAGGTGAGGACAAGTACAGGTGAGGACAGGTATAGGTGAGGACAGGTACAGGTAAAGACAAGTACAGGTGAGGACTTTTACAGGTGAGGACAGGTACATGTGAGGACAAGTACAGGTCAGGACAGGTACAGGTGAGAACAAGTACAGGTGAGGACAGGTACAGCTGAGGACAGGTACAGGTGAGGACTTTTACAGGTGAGGACAGGTACAGGTGAGGACTTTTACAGGCGAGGACAGGTACAGGCATTCTATTTAAAATGGCTGCTTTCTTTTGTTGTATTCTAAAAGGTACATCATGTACAAAGCGGTAATAAATGGGGATTTATGACATTTTTTGTAAGGTCACTGCTACCCGAGAAGGATAAACAACAGACCACAGAACAGCAGAATCTGCCTTTTCCTGACTCCGGTGTCGATGTCCACATCATTCTGACTCATGTCTTTTTATGTTTTGTTTCCAGCATTCTCACGTGACACACTTCTTGAAAACTGCTTCAAAAAATGTAATTCAATACACGTATGATGAACAGAAACAATCAGTCTTGAAGTAGAAAATGCAGCTGTTTTTTCCCATTTATTTTCCCCCACCGTCTGGCCTGGGATTTGATTTAGGTTTAGAAATGTTTTTTTGATCTCGTGCCAAAAGCAAAATGCTTTGTCATTTTGTGTGAAGAAGAAGAAGAAAAAGAAGAAGAAGACGATTTATAAAATCACAAATTGTTATAACGCAGAAAACGGAGCCGGAACAGTATCTGATGATTAAATCAGTCAGTGTGATGGGATTAAATATTTAATTTAATTAATTGCTCATTTAGTTTTTGTCTTATCGGATCAAACTGCTGCATCAGTGGAAAGACTGCATGCTGAGTGAGCAGCAGATTATAATTATAATATCATAATTATTACACTAAACGTTGGAGGTATAACTTCCAAGGAATGCTAATAAAGCCGGGGATAAAAACAGGCCGTCTGATACCTGCGCTGCCCGTCACACCGTAATGCTGCCTTGCATTTCTGCCGTATTGATCCGAGCGCTCGTGCCCCGCGTGGCTAATGCACCGCTAGCTTCCAAACATCACTTAGGCGCCAACAATCAAACACGAGAGCGCTGTGAGTGCTGCTCAGATTTGTGACATATCGGGCCAGCGGGTAAAACGATTGATTTTCTATTAAAACCCCGATGCTGACGGACGGGTGATGTGTGCAGCATTTCTTTAAAAAAGGGGGGATGTCATCCTGCAAACCGGACCACCTGGGCGGACACAACATTAGTAACCTCCCCCCGAGGGAGTTATAGCCTGTTTCTCTTTGGGCGGCAGCCACGTCTTAATTGATTAGTATAAAAAAAAAAGAAAAAAGAAAAGCTCTTAACCTGTGTCTTCTCCTTCACATCCATCCTGCCTTGGTGATGTTACCAGACTAATGGCCGAACCACTCGGAGTCACATGTTCAGTCGGTTTCAGGGAAAAAGCCCTAATGAGTCTGCTGTTTCAGGATTTCAGGACAAGCCAACCCCGGAGAATATTTAACTTGGGAAACAGAAGTATTATATTATTTAAATCTCTCTCTTTCCGTGGTCGGGAGACACAGAGGAGCTTTCTCAAATAACTTTATTAAATGTGTCTTTAGTTTGTGTGGTGGACGGTCGGATAATTTGACCCGACGTGCATCAAAATGTGCTTTTAAAATGTCACTAAAACACACTAGAATCCCTCTTTAAATTTATTAAGAAATAAAATATTATGTCACGGATGAGATGTACATCCGTTTTCTTTTTCTGTAAAAATATCAAATAATCTTAATTAAAATGATCATAAATCATAAGGACTCCCTGCATAAATAAAGGATGTAAAAAAAATGTATATTCTATGTATCCTGTATTCAGGGTCTATTTTTCACGTCTCTGCCATGATAGCGAGCAAGGCAGCTTTTTCAAGTCACTTATCCCCAGATAATGGAAATTCACCATGATCAATACAGTTTGTTACTGAGCTACATGCTAATCTAGCAGAACTATTGCTATCACTCCGGTGAGAGGATTGATCGGCCAATCAGACGCTCCCGGACGTCCCGAGAAACAGACACAAACTCTTCTCGTCTCGTTGGCATTCGATTGTTTCTCGTCTGACTTCATCCTCTGACTTCATCCTCTCTTGTGCTGCATGTATTTTTACTCCGGTCACTTCCTTACGATGTTGTTGTTTGCTTTGTGTTTATCTGGATCAAGTGCTTTGGGTTTCCACTGTGTTTGTGTTGAGTTGATCTTTGTGACATGACGTGTCGTGTGCTGTTTGACTTCCCGGTTGAACTCTCCATCATCGTTGCCTCCACAATGAGGGCTTTTTTAAACTAAGTGTACACAGCGTCAAATTGAGTTACGGCTGCTTGTCAGTAAACTGCCCCCCCCACCCTTTCTCCCGTCACTGTTGGAGCCAGAAACTGACATTGTGATCGTCCTTGTCCGATTAGGACGGTCAATGAGACTGAACGGGGGGGGGAGGAAGAAGAGAGGAGGAGGAGGAGGGGAAGGAGAAGGAATCAGCTCCTCCCATAATCAAATTAGCGTGCTGCGCTGGAGGTCCATGTTTACGGGGGAAAGCAAGGGAGTTTCCTTCACTCGGCGGACAGCTCTGAGCTGGGAGACGGCAGCAGCCAGACCTCTCGCTCTCCTCTCTTCTCTCTCGGGTCGTTTTTTCTGCAACTCATCCTTCGCTGCGCTGCGACGGGGCAACTTCCACACGGGAGGCTGATTCAGGAACGAGCCAGGGGGGAGGGAAGCAGCAAACACCAGCAGCTGCAGCACCTGCCTAACTCCACCACCACCACCACCACCCTCCCTCCCTCCCGTCTCCCCCCTCCGGCCTGCCCGGCCCAGGACCTCATCCCCCGCCGTCGCCGCCACCACCGCCATCATGTGCGACTGTTTCCACCTGGCCTTCCCCAACTGGCACGCCGCCTCCTCAGGGACGGGTGGGCATCTTCCTCTACCGTTATCTTTCCCCCCTCTCTCTCTCTACGACTTTTTCTCTGTGTTCTCCCCCTCCTCCCCCCATGCCCCGCTGACTAATTCACCGATTCAGCAGCAGCAGCAGCAGCGTAGTGCGGCGGGAGAGATTAGAGGGTGTGTTTTGTGACGAGCGGAGACAGTGAGTGAGCGCGAGGCGGCTGGTGCTGATGCTGAGTCGTGTCTCTGACCTGCAGTGAGCGCTGGGTGTGTCTGCAGAGTGCAGGGGAGTGTTTGAAGATGTCATCATCGACGGTGTCAGACAGCTCCCCTCCCGGTTCCTCTCCCGCTGTTTTATGTTTGAAGCAAAAAGGCTGAAAGGCAAAAAAAAACACAGACTCAGTCAGTGTGGCAGCTCAGCGAGGTAGAGAAACAGCGATAGAGGATAAACTTCCTGGGGGTAAAAACATGAAAAAAAGGAGACTGACAATTTTGAGGAACTGTATTCCCAAATCAACCTGAAGCTTTAAGGCTGCAGTCGTTGTGTAAAAGAGCTGCTTCCTGTGACCTCGCTTCACTTTTTTTCTGTCATAACATAGAAAATATCAACATTTCAGCTTTAGGATGCTCTCAAACCTATGCAATGCAGATCTTGCTGTCTCTTGATTATTAGCGCTTTAAGGGGAATGCATTCCATCTTTGTGGAACGTTGATGATCTGCTCACTGGATTTAACGTATCAGCGTAAATAAACCGTGTCCGATCACGAATGTGGGCACGGAACATAGTTACGTAGTTTGTGTGAAACCGATTTAGTTCGAGCTGTATTCGTGATGATGCTTGTGATGTTGGAATTAAAAAAAATCGATGTTCAACATGATTGTAGAAAGAAAACACAACATACGATTTTGCTTCAAAAGCTTTTGCTGGAAATGAGTTCCAGTGGATTTAATTTACACATTTGTGCAGGATTTTGTTTGCTTTCAGTGGATATTTTTTACATCTGTTGGTAAAATATCACAGAGGTTTTAACGTTTACCTCATGAGCCAAAGAAACCTGGAGATGATATATGGTCAGGAGAGGGCCGAGGAATTTATGTTTTCCATTTAAGTGTATCTAGAAATTGCTTTTATGTTTTAGCGGACATCAAAGTATCACATGTCATATCAGAGACATGTTATTATCATGTCTGACTTGAGGAAAGAGCTTGGGTTTGTCTCTAAATAAAAGGAGGTGAAATATCTGCTGTCTGGTAAATTACAAATGAAAATGTTTTTTTTTTAATTATTTGCTTTGCTCCATTTTCCTCCGCTGCTACTTTTAATTAAGTCTGAAAACATGGAGGCATTCAGGGTTTGCTGTGAGAGGCTTGAGGCGATGCGTTCAAGGTCAGAGAGAGTTTTACAGCTTCATGCTGGGAAGCGAGCCAGACTGAGGGGCCAGATCTGCTCGGAGACTCAGTCGCACAAATCCTGCTCTTGAATCAATATCACACCATTGGCATAGTTTATGTGTGCAGCTGCATCAGGTGGACATATGGCTTTATATGTTGTTGTTCGGGGCATTGAATCACTTTCTATCCTGGTTTTCAGTCATTTAACCATTCTAAGACACTGAAAACGCAGATCAGGGGAACTTTTGAGTTACTCCGATCCACTCCGACGACTTTTAATGGAAAACAATGCATGTCATTGACTCGCCGTGTCATTGATTTGCTGTGGTTGTTGTCGGTGAACAGCTTGGGCAGTAATCTGTTCAACAACTTGGATTAAATAAAAAGACATCAATATATATATTGATATTGCACCCTTTAATCAACAAACTCAATAATCACGATTAAATCAGAGTCACTGTGTGCTCCAGGCTGGTTTTTAAGTGCAAACACACGTCAACTGAGTGTAGGCTTCCACAAAATAATATTGCCTCGCATGTTCGTTTTTTTTTTTGCCGTAATTACATGTTGTGGCAATTAAGACGGATTAAGATATGAATTCCAGAGCTGTGAGGAAACTCCCTGTTAAATTTGCGACAGATTAATAGATTGAAAGCATGTGCTTTTGCAGTCTCATGCTCTTATAATCCATGCAGAAAATCTAATTCTGTATTTCTTACTTTCCTTCACTTAAATCTCATTATACTTTGGATCCTCTTCCAGTGAAAGGAGCTTGTGTCTGTCTGTTCCACAAAAATGAGTAGAATCCAAATTCCGAAAGCACAAATGAGGAGCTGTGGAACTTAATATTAGTTTAGTGAAGAGGAGCGCTTCAGGGAGCCTTCCAGGTGTTTTTTTTCTTTCTTTCTAACAGTAAACACACAAACTGGAACAGAAGGAGGTTACGTAAGAGATGAGCTGAGGACAAACAACTAAACAAACCACAATTATTCTTTTCAGTCAAGAGCAAATCTGACATGCAGGAGCGCAGACTTCGTGTTTGCAAGATCTTGTGATTTGAATCGAACACGAGCGACGACGAGACAGATTCACTGTCACGGCTCTGTGTTTGGATATGTTTGACAAATGAGCTCGAGCGTTTATGGGTCTAATCCATCGACGGACGAGCCGCGCCCAAATCCAGAGCTGCTGCTGCTGCACCCGAATATGAATCACGCAGGATCTGCAGCACAAAAAGACTCCAGCATCTACGGCTCAATATGCAGAATATTAACATCAAAGTCAAATTAGAGCATCAGCATTTATATGATCATATTTACTATATTTAATCAAAGTCAAACAAATCTACTATGTGATTTTTTTTAATTTTTTTTTTTACAATATTCATGAGCAGCCAGGGTTGTTATCAGGCCCTCTGCAGCACCCACATAACAAATATTTGAGAAAGGAGTTCCGGCATGTCGTCGGAGCAGGAATACTGGACGCCAAGCCTCAATTAAGTGGCGAATAATTTTAAGAAATCCGTCACCCTAAATCCTCCGCTAAGCTCACGGCACACATGGACGCCATGATTCACCACAGCAGACAAAGTTTACTTCAAGTTAATTTAATTAAAGCATCTGTAGCTGTGACCACACTGTCTAAAACAAGACAAAGCTCAAAACCTTAATTGTTTCCGTTAAGTAGACCAGCAGGACAAAAGCCCTGTTTGTGTGGGACTGTGATCTCAATCTGGTGAGAATCTGCCATGTCCATAATTTGTTGTAATTTGTGATTTTGGGGGAATTATGGAGGAGGCTGCGTTGGCATTCATAAATTAGTTTTGACAGCATTTTGAATGGATCATCTCGCTACACAGAGACTTGAGATGTGGGACTAGTGACGAGGGCAGTGCGGGAGAGTAAACGGGTTCACCAACAGGTGGCGATTGAAGCAGAATATTTTGTTAGATTAAAACATGGTGTGAATTTTTGAAAAATTGTTACATCCATTTTTTTCAACACATTTTGACTTTGGGATAGTTGCAGAGACGACTGAGCGCTGCTCTCTCTCTCTCTCTCTCTGTGTGTGTGTGTGTGTGTGTGTGTGTGTGTGTGTGTGTGTGAGAAAGAAAAGCTGGGCTATCGCATTTTTGCAATTAAAATGTCATGGTTATGAATGAAGCCCCAATAGAGACCTATTCAGTCTTTGTTAGTATAAGTTTCTCCAGATTTAATATCCCCAATTATATATAAATATATCAACATCATCATCAATATTAAATCATCAACATTATTTTTTTGTTACAATGTCAAAGCTCTTATAAAATAAGAGGTTTTGAGGTGAAGGTTGTCTGATGTTTTTGCTAATAAATTATTAATGTTCATAAAGGATATTTTTAAGGACTGTGTGTTGGTGCAAAGTCTGCAAAACCAAAGTCAACACGAGGACTTGACTCATTTAATCCACTTTGGGAGTGACACAAGTTAAGAAAGGTATGACTGCAACCTTAATGTGTCCCGCCCCCGTTTGTCCATCTGAGACTGGAACAAATGACTTTAGCCACCTCGGCAGTCACACCAGTTTGGACGCCGCGTCATTAACACCTCCGTTTTATTTCCAGGAGTTAAACAAACAGCAGCAGAAGGTAGGTTTGATTCCATATGACGGGGACGAGATGCTTTTTGTTGCCCTTCCACATCTGGTGTGTTATATGTCACAACGTGAATCTGCGCTTCTGTCGGATCAGCGTGATGCTATTTCCGACCCGGGTGTCTGAGCGACGTATGTCTTATGGTGATCGTGCAGATTGTGTTTAAAGTGCATTTTCAGTATCAGAGCTGTAACTTCTTTATCAAGCTCACGGGAGGAGGGAGGATTTTCTTTATCCCATCAGTCCCAACCCATCTTAACTGTCTTCTAATGCACTTACGCAGGCAGGCCGAGCTCTTCATATGACATACATTAAGGCAGTGGGTTGGGCAATGGTATGGTGATTAGTTTCTATAAGACTGCAAACTGAAAAATAATAATAACGGTCTTAAATTAATATATCGCCAAAAGTTTTGCATCAGTTACTTGCAAAGAAAAGTTTACAAATTACTTGACAGAAAGTCTGTTTTTTTTTTAAAAAAAATTTACACTTAAACTCTCACTCACAGGCCTCCCATTACTGACAGCATTCACTTAAATACCCCAAGATTTTCAATTATTTTGAGCTTTAAGTTAATATTGTAATATTGCTTTTGTTAAGATTGGTCTCTGTTTAACTTTGCTGCTTGAACTGATTGAGTGCTTAGTGAGACTTATAAAGATAGCACTGTTGGTTAGTCCCACAACTTATCAGCTGGCCCTGAATAGAAAAAGATGAATCAACTGATTCAAGACCAACCATTTTAATGGTATATTATCCACCCAGAGCGTTGTTTACGTTCCTACTGATACAAATTTTAAAAAAATGCACTACAGTAGTAGCAACTGAGCTGCTGCTGCATTTCGTTGTGCAACTTGTGTGTCACAATGACAATAAATTATCCTTAATTCCTCCAGGCTCCAGAGCTCCGGGAGTCCAACCACATTTATTCTATTCTAATTTCTACCGACAACATAACATCCCTCGATAAGTGGCCTCTTAACGACATGGATTCATGAGCCAATGAGGCACTAGAACCACAGAAAAGGTGGAGGATGGAGCAACTCCATTCCTCCACAATCATCAATCGATCTATGCAAATAATAAAAAAAAAACAATGTTTTACATCCTAAGAATGTGAACCACTAACGAATGGACTTCCCGATGTTCCTGATACAATGAAGCTCACATTAAGCCCTGATGGAGAAGTTTAAATGGATTTAAATCAGATTTATGTTTAGATATAATAATACGACTGACTAGGATCATTTGGAGTCAGACTTTCCCTTTTCAGCAGCCTCCAGGGGCCTGAGCCGGGAGTCTTATCCGTGGATCAATACAGAGGATCACTTAACAGGCAAAGGAGGCAGCGGGTTCCTGGGGGAATTATTGCCAGGAAGAACTCTAAATAGTCTCATCATTGGCTCCAGCGTCTCTCTCTCTCTAAGCCTCAAAACAACTGCAGGAGTCAGACCGGGTGAAAGTTTCAGCTTACTGCTCAAAAAATAATAATAATGCAGATAAGCACCAGCGCTTAACTTCAGCTTTTGTGCACTTACATTTAATTATAATTTACAACTTTGCTACTAAAACACTATCACAATAAGCATATATGAGATGTTATTGTGGTGTTTATGTTTTGTGTATTTTCTGTGTTTTCTGGTGAACAGGACCCGGTCGAAGGCTGAGAGCCCCGGAGCCTGGCACAGACGATTCAGTGAGTTCATGTTTCATCGGTTTCTAAAAGGTTTTATGTCTCAGCTTCAATCGACAGAGAAACAACAGTATGTTAACACTAAAAAAACGTACGTACACTCTAACCGGACACTTTTATTTACCTAAATGTTGATTAAACGAGTGCCTGACACATTGAAGGCACACCTTACTTTTCTTGACCTACTTAACCCGAATATCCTGGTTCAAATCTATTCATGCCACGCTTAAATAATTTTTATTATTATTATTATACGTACAAAGGCCAATTTACATATTTACTGACATATTAGCTGATGAAAATGCGGAATTAAATCAGCTGAAACCAACAATGCTAACGTATGAGGGCAACAGGATTTCAGTCATTTGTTTCACAAATATCTGGATCACCAAACTCATTAGGATCAATCCTCTGGGGACCATTAATATCCAAATCTGGTGTTGGACTGACAGACCTGCCAACACACAACTAATAGCCAAACACCCAGCAGAGCTGCCTTTGGCGTAGCGAGGTGTCATCACACTCTCTTAGACACCGTTTTCTCCACATTCATGGTTCACGATGCAGCTACGTGACATTAACTGTTTTTTTTTCAGGCGGCTGCAGGAGAGGTAATGTTTTTTTAGACGAGGGCAGGGCAATAACTCAAACTTGCGTTTAAGTAACGCAAAAGTTTTGGGAACAGACCATGTGACTGTTTGTGGTGCTGACCGACCTTGTGTCCGTGCAGACATGTGACGAGCCATCCGAGTTCACAGAGAGGCCGCGGCCTCAAGGGTCGTCCCCCGTCGAGGAGTATCCTGAAACTGAGAAATACACCGACAGTGACAAAGAGGTACATCAGCACGGACACAACAAACCAGTTACAACACAAACGTCCAGCAGAAATACTTCTTCTCCTTCTTCTTCGACTTTATAACATGACCTGGTTACTGAGCAAACACACTGGGTCATTCAACAGCCTATCTGGGATTCAACAGTCTGTTTTATTTAAGGCCGTTGACAAATCGAGTTAGAAAATAAGCGTGTGACCAAGAGAAGCTAACTTGTGTATTTGGCTCATTCATGCTCACATAGAGCTATTTGTGTCTGAAAATCAAAGCATGAGTATCTTTTATGAGCTAAAAACAAACAAAAATGTGTTTATACCCCAAACACTGTTTTGTTAGATTACTTTCTTATTCATACATCGTGATCCCTGTAAAGTCCAAGCCAGAATGGTGGCGTTAACAGAATTAAGGTTAAGTTTGTTGCTGTGTTTGGCTGCCGCTCTCAAGAATGTGTTTTTCTAAATCTTTGATGGAGGAAAACTTTCAGTCGGCTCTTTTTCTTTCTTCACAACCTTCAAGTAGCTGCAGCCTCCAAGGAAACTAAACCACTTGAAGCTCACTGTTTATGATAAACTGTTCCATCACTTTTATTATTTGTTCCCTCAAATTAAAGGAATATTTCACCTACAAAATGACCATTTGTACATTAAGTAGCGCCTGTTACCTTGAGTTCTTGGAGACAGGGATGACAATGTTGAAAGAATAAATAGTAAGATATTGGAAGATTAGAGTGTGAGATTGCAAACTGATGTTTTGATATAGTTGCTGTCTTTTTACTTAATTTTCAAGAAAATCTCCTTTCACCAAGGAAAAAGTTTTCTGTTCAAGAATTCACGGTGGTAAGCAGTCGATATACAGATGTTCATTTTATGGGTGAAGTATTCCTTTAAGGCATTTTTGAATTATCACCATCCATCCTTTACACTCTCACTATGGACAGCTTGTATATAATATAAATGTATCTTGATCTTCTTGACTGACATATGTTAAAAAATGTGATTTATTTATTGTATATTATAGCCAGTATATTAGTATATTGAGTGCACAAATAATTTGAATAGTACACAAATCAGGCACTGTATTTGTGAGTATGGTGCAAGATAGCTTTGTTTAAATACTGCAACATGAATATTTTCTGTATCATGTTAAGTTAGAATTAATTTTTTTCTTTCTCAGTGCGAAGCGGAGCATGACCCACACCACAAAAGTGGAAGTGGAAAGAAAACTAAAAAGTCTGGGCTTGGGTCCATGTTTGAGAAGCGCTCAACTTCAAAGATGAGTAAACTGAAGGTGAGACATTCCCACCTTTTCCTTTCTCTCTCTTCTGTATCTGTGAATGCAGTGAGAATAGCAGAGCTAAAAGCCAAAATTACTTAATTCTGTCTATTTTGATGCGTTGGCAGGAAGTTCACAGCCCTGAGTCTGGGGTGATAGTGAAAACAGCCAAAGATGGATGTGCGGAGGGTCTGGTTTACGGCGGAGGGGGGAAAGATGGAATCTTCATTAAAGAAGTGGTACCAGAGTCACCCGCCTCGAAAAGCCTGAAACTGAAAGAAGGTACACTACCAGCTGAAAATGAGAAACAATTATATTCTGATTTTATTTCCGATTACAATTAAAGCTAAAGATTGAGTAAAGTGGGATCACTGAAGATACTAACTGGGTCCATTGGAAAGTCCAAATCCCATTATAAGTACTTACATTTTGTCCATCCAAATGCCATAATCTCCGTCTAATCTCTGTGCTTCTGAAATGTTTTGCTCTTGTTTACGCAGGAGATCAGATTCTGAGTGCCACTGTGTATTTTGACAATGTGTCATACGAGGACGCCATTCAGATTCTGGAGCACGCTCAGGCTTACAAAGTGAAGCTCTGCTTGAAACGCAAACCAGACATCACAGAGACCGAACCAACTGTCGACTCTGACGCCATCCCTGTAACTATTTTCAAGTTGTCAGACTCTTTTTGACAAAAAAACAAAGAAATAAATCTTGAGGATGGAATTGACATTTCATATATTTATTGCTCAACAGGAGGATGACGTCTACGCTCCAGAGATGAGGGAGCAAGGAAAAACCAAAAGGCGTGGTGATGCCCGCATTTCATGGCCCAAGTTTCCCTCTTTCGGAAAAGGACGGAAGTCTCGCTTCACAAGGTCTCACAGCTCCTCGGAGGCTGATGAGCAGAGAAAACTGGAGCTGAGTCCCACTACGAGTGACACAGAGTCACCTATAAAATCTCAGGATGCTCTCAAAGGCAAGAAGAAGCATAAAATAAAGCTTTCCGTTCTGACAAAAAGAGGACGCGTAAGTTCATCTGAAGACCAGGACACAGACGCGCAGATGCTTTCACCTGAGTGCCTTGAAAGCCCCTCAGGGGAAACACCTCAAGTCTATGTGACAGGAGATCTAAAAGGAGTGGAAGACTTAAGGTGCCAGCAAACAAGTCAAGAGCTGGCTGAAGGTCAAACTGTTCATCACAAGGTGGAACTCATCACTCTAGACAGCACTTTGAAAACAGAAGATCTAACTGTGGCTCTGGCAGGTCAAGGAAGTCCCTCGGGTGTGAAGTCCCCTGACGGGAAGAAAAAACGGTCTGAATTAAAAATGAAAATTTTGGGAAAGGATAAATCACACAAGAAAGATGCAAAAGCAAAATCACCAAAAAGGCTGAAAACACTAGGGGCAAGTATTGAAGTAGCAGACCCACATGGAAATGAAAAATCTGATGTCATCCCAAGTTTTGAATTAAAACTACAGGGAGATCAACTTGCGCTTGATGCCAATACCAAACTGATCAGCAGTTCAGGGGTAATTTCGGACAAATCAGTGACAACACAGATGGAAATGAGCGTACCGAAGGTGGACCTGGAAATACCTGACATTGCACTGATACGAAGATCTCCACAGAAAGGTGAAGAAAAAACCAAGAAAGACAAGGATATTAAACGGAAATCAGATCCAACATTCAAACTGCCTAAAATAGGCTTTGGTGACATTGCCAGTGAGGAAACAATCCCCAAAATGAATGTAAATGTTGAAGAAGGCAAAGCTAGAATTGAGAAATTTACAACTGAGGGTACAGATGTGAAAGAAGATCCTTATAACCTACTGTCAAAAAGCAGTCTGTCCAGAACAAAACTTCCCAAACGTGAAGACATTGAGATTCCAGGTATGGAGGACATGTCTAAGAGGACCACAGCCAAAGGAATTAAAGAGCCTAAAACTGTTTTTACTGGACATTATGAAGACATTCAAGCTGAAACTGTACAACTGTCAATTGATGTTGACAGTGTGAAAGAGGCAGTCTCTAAATTGCCTGGATTTAAGCTGCCAAAGGTTGATACAAGTGGCATGCCTATTCCTGAAGAAATTACCGTGATAGATGCAAATGCACAAAGAATATCAGTGAAAACACCCACTAAAACAAAACATGAGGAACATTACAGTAAGTTTGACGTGACTGCCTCTCCAGACATCTTCAAGACAACGGTGAAACTACCAAAGATCACTGCTGCTGACTTAGCCTCAGAGGAACTTTTAACGGTTATTGATATAAAAAAACGAGAACAAATAATAATACCTGGAAAAGAAAGTCCACAAGAAGTCACCACTCTTCACACACAAGAAACACAAGGCAGAGAGGGCATCGAATCTGAATATAAATCTGCAGCTACATTCAGATCAGATGGCAAGAGGGCAAAGATAGCAATGCCTAGCATTGGGATTGCAAAACCAGACATACGAATCCCTGACGTTGGAATTTACTTGCCAAAACAAAACCTCTCTGAGCAAAAAGGTGACAACATAAAGGGAGAAAGGACTATATTCCTCGAAGAAGAAATGCCAAAGTATGAAACAAAGAACCAGATCGGAGGAGTCATTAACATACCTGAAATTGACGGCATTGAATACATTGATTCAGGAGATGGTTCACCAGCCAAAAAAGATGGTGGCATTAGGCGTGCAGGTGTTAATCTTGATGCTGCATGGCCAGAAGCTGACATCTCCTTTCCAGATATCGGAGGTGAGGTAAGGGATGTTGAAGCTGAGGAGCACACATTCAAACTGCCTACATTTGGAGCAGTAATTCCAAACATCAGCGTAAATGTGTCAGATGCAAAGAAGGATATAAACATTGATGGGGTTGAGATAAAAACACCTGAAAAGGAGGGAAAGGGTGGCAGGTTTAAAATGCCAAGTCTTGGCATCTCCATGCCAAAGGTGAAGGGGCCTAAAATTGATTTAAGCCTACCAAAAAAAGATGTAGATGACACACTACCAGAAGCTGACATTCCTGAGGTGGAGATCAAAAAGCCTGAACTGGAAATCAAACCTGGACAGGTGGAAGGTGAACTTGATGGAAAAGGAATTAAGTTCAGGAAGCCAAAGTTTGGAATTAAAATACCAAAATTAAAAGGACCTCAATTTGATTCAAGCTTGTCAAAGAAAGACGTGGGTGTCACACTCCCAGAGGCTAAAGCTGAAGTCAAACTCCCAGAAGCCCCTGAGATTGAGGTTACTCTTAGAACCATAGATGGTTCCATGCCAGAGCAAAAGATGGAAGTTGACAGACTTGAATTGGAAATCAAACCTCCAAGGATTGAAGGGGAACTTGATATGCAAGGAGGCAAGTTTAAAATGCCAGAATTTGGTGTAAAATTGCCAAAAATTAAACAGCCTGAATTTGATTTAAGCTCAAAAAAGAACGACACAGATGTCAAATTGCCTCAAGCTAAAGCAGAATTCAACATTGAACATAAAGAACCTGCTTTTGAAATAGAAGGTCCAGAGATTGCAGTACGCAAACAGGATGCTGAAATGCCACATCTTGGGTTCTCTTTGCCTAAAGTCAAAGGACCTCAGTTTAATTTAAGTTCATCAAAGAAAGATGTAGATGTCACACTGCCAGAAACCAGTTTTGAAGGCAAACTCCACAAAGCACCTAAAATTGATGCCAGTCTTGGAAAAGCAGAAGTTTTGATTCCAGAGATGGAAGCTAAAAAACCTGAAGTGAAAATCAAACCTTTGCAGACTGACGTTAACCTTGAAGCACAAGGAGGCAAGTTCCAAATGCCAAAGTTTGGAATCACAATGCCAAAAGTAAAAGGACCTGAATTTCACCTTGGCTTATCAAAGAAAGATGGAGATGTGATACTACCAGAAGCCAAAGTTGAAGTAGGAGTCCCCGATGCTCCTAAAGTAGATGTCAATCTGGGAAAAGCAGATGTTTCTCTTCCAGAGGGAAACATTGAATTAAAAATGAAACCTCTGGAAAGCGAAGTTGAAATTGATGGGCAAGGAAGCAAGTTCAAAATGCCAAAGTTGGGAATGTCAATGCCAAAAGTAAAAGGACCTGAAATTCACTTTGGCTTATCAAAGAAAGATGGAGATGTGACATTGCCAGAAGCCAAAGTTGAAGTAAAAGTACCTGACAGTGACATAAAAGAACTTCCTGCTGAGGTGGAAATTAAAGGTCCTGAAATGCAAGTTGAGGCAAAAGGATCACCTTTAAAATTTAAGATGCCAACATTCAAACTACCAAAATTTGGAGTTGGTACTCCAAATGTTTCTGTAGAAGAACCCGATATGGACAAAGATGTCAAAATCATTGGAGCTGATATTAATATCCCTGACAAGGGGTCTGTGATTGACATTGAGGGACCTTCACTCGATATGAAAACTACAGGAGCTGAACAGGATGGAAAAGGAAGCAAGTTTAAAATGCCACATCTTGGTTTCTCCAAACCAAAAATTAAAGGACCTAAAATTGACTTAAGCCTATCAAAGAAAGACGCAGAAGTCAAATTACCAGAGACAAAAGCTGATGTCAAACTTCCAGAGGTTGATCTTGGAAAAGTAGATGTTTCCATTCCAGAGGTGAAGGTGGAGGTTAAAAAACCTGAAATGGAAATGCAGTTATTGCAGACTGAAGATGATCTTGATGGACGAGGAGAAAAGTTCAAGTTTGGAATCAAATTGCCAAAGGTAAAAGGGCCAGAATTTGACTTGAGTTTATCAAAGAAAGACGCTGATGTCACTGTTGGAAAAGCAGAAGTTTCGATTCCAGAATCAGAGTTGGAAATCAAACCTTTGAAGACTGACATTGAACTTGAAGGACACAAAGGAAAGTTCCAAATGCCAAAGTTTGGAATTACTATGCCAAAATTAAAAGGACCTGAAATTGATTTAAGCTTGTCAAAGAAAGATGCAGATGTTACATTACCAGCGGCTGATTCTCAGTTTGAATTCCCAGAAGCTCCTGAGATAGCTGTGGACATGAAAGCTGATGTCAATCTCCCTGATGTTGATATCAAAGAATCTTCTGCTAAAGTGGAAGTTAAATCCCCTGAGATTGAAGCTCAGTTGAGTAATGTGAAAGGATCACCATTAAAATTTAAACTGCCAACATTCAAATTTCCCAAATTTGGAGCTACCACTCCAAATGTCAGCACTGAAGTACCTGATATTGACAATGAAATCAAAATTGATGGAGCTGACATGCACATATCTGTGCCCCACACCGATATTGATGTACCAGAAGTGAAAGCAGAGGTTCATCTGCCAGAGGTTCAAGTCAAAAAGCCTTCAGGCAGCGTTGTGATAGAGCCAGGGGTTGAGGTAGATGGAAAATCGAAAAAACGGTTCTCACTGCCCAGATTTTCTTTTTCAAAAACAAGTGGTAAGGCCCCAGAAATTGATGCCAGTCTTCAGGATGTTAATGTTTCAGAAGGAAATGTGGAAGTGAAAGGAGGGAAAGCGGATATAAAAGTATCAGAGTGTGAAGCAGAAGTTGAAGGAAGCAAGTTTAAAATGCCAAAGTTTGGATTCACACTCCCAAATGTTACAGGGCCTGAAATCGATTTTAGCTTATCAAAGAAAGATGTACATGTCACACTCCCACAAGCTGAAGCTGAACTTCCTGCTGTCAAAATAAAACAACCATCAGCTACAGTGGAAATTAAAGCTCCTGAGATTGAAGCTCCAACAGTTAATATTGAAGGGTCACCATCAAAACTTAAAATGCCAACATTCACACTACCCAAATTTGAAGCTGCTACTCCAAAGGTCAGTGTGGAAGTACCTGATGTGGACAAGGACATTAAACTTGACGGAGCTACAGTGGATGTCACAGCACCCAGCATTGACACTGAAGGCATATCTGTAGATGTGAAAGCTAAAGGAAGTGAACTTGAAGGATCAGGAACTAAGTTTAAAATGCCAAAGTTTGGTATCTCAATGCCAAAGGTTAAGGGGCCTGAATTTGATTGGAGCTTATCAAAGAAAGATGGAGATGTCACACTGCCAGAAGCCAAAGCTGAAGTTCATCTTCCGGATGTCAAAATAAAACATTCGTCTGCAACAGGGGAACTTGAGCTTGAAGCTCAAACAGGTAATGTTGAAGGATCACCATCAAACTTTAAAATGCCAACTTTCACATTACCCAAATTTGGAGCTACAACTCCAAAGGTCAGTATCGAAATGGGTGATTTGGACAAGGACATCAACATTGATGGAGCTACAGTGGATGTAACAGCACCCAGCATCGACACTGAAGGCCTATCCATAGATGTGAAAGCTAAAGGAGGTGAACTTGAAGGATCAGGAAGCAAGTTTAAAATGCCCAAGTTTGACATTTCAATGCCAAAAATGAAAGGACCTGAAATCGACTTAAGTTTAACGAAGAAAGATGGAGAGGTCATATTACCAGAGGCTAAAGTTGAAATCACACGCCCAAATGCTGAAATCAAAGAACCTGAAGTCGAAATTAAGCCTCTTGAGATCAAGGTTGCAACGAAGGATAAGGAAGGATCACCATCAAAATTTAAGATGCCAACATTCAAATTCCCAAAATTTGGAGTTGGTACGGACAAAGACATAAAAATTGATGGGGCTGACATTAAAATTCCCGAAGAAGTTATGGAAATTCACATTGAAGCACCAAGCATTGACATAGAAGGCCCATCGACAGATATCAAAACTACAGGAATTGAACATGAAGGAAAAGGAAGCAAGTTTAGGCTGCCAGGTCTCAGCTTTTCTGGGCCTCAAATCAAAAAGCCTGATATAGATTTAAGCTTATCAAAGAAAGATGTAGATGTCAACCTGCCAGAAATCAAAGCTGAAGTCAAACTCCCTGATGTTGGACTGAAAGAACCTTCTGCTGAAGTGGAAGTTAAAGCTCCTGAGATCAAGATTTCGACCAAAGGTAAAGAAGGATCACCATCAAAATTTAAGATGCCGACATTCAAATTACCAAAATTTGGAAGTGGTACTCCAAGTGCCACCATAGAAATGCCTGATGTGGATGGAGACATCAAAATCGATGGCGTTGACATTAAAGTTCCTGAAGAGGTTCTTGCAGTTGACATTGCAGCACCCAGTATTGACATTGAAGGCCCATCAATAGATATCAAAACTACAGGAATTGAACATGAAGGAAAAGGAAGCAAGTTTAAGATGCCAAGTCTCAGTTTTTCAGGGCCTCAAATCAAACGGCCTGACATTGATTTAAGCTTATCAAAGAAAGACGTAGATGTGAACCTGCCAGAAGTCAAAGCTGAAGTCAAACTCCCTGACGTTGGACTGAAAGAACCTTCTGCTGAAGTGGAAGTTAAGGCTCCTGAGATCAAGATTTCAACCAAAGGTAAAGAAGGATCACCATCAAAATTTAAGATGCCAACATTCAAATTACCCAAATTTGGAATTGGTACTCCAAGTGCCACCATAGAAATGCCTGATGTGGACGGAGACATCAAAATCGATGGCGTTGACAGTAAAGTTCCAGAAGAGGTTCTTGCAGTTGACATTGCAGCACCCAGTATTGACATTAAAGGGCCATCAATAGATATCAAAACTACAGGAATTGAACATGAAGGAAAAGGAAGCAAGTTTAAGCTGCCTAGTCTTGGTTTTTCAGGGCCTCAAATCAAACGGCCTGACATTGATTTAAGCTTATCAAAGAAAGATGTAGATGTGAACCTGCCAGAAGTCAAAGCTGAAGTCAAACTCCCCGACGTTGGACTGAAAGAACCTTCTGCTGAAGTGGAAGTTAAAGCTCCTGAGATCAAGATTTCGACCAAAGGTAAAGAAGGATCACCATCAAAATATAAGATGCCAACATTCAAATTGCCAAAATTTGGAATCGGTACTCCAAGTGCCACCATAGTAATGCCTGATGTGGACGGAGACATCAAAATCGATGGCGTTGAAAGTAAAGTTCCTGAAGAGGTTCTTGCAGTTGACATTGCAGCACCCAGTATGGACATTAAAGGGCCATCAATAGATATCAAAACTACAGGAATTGAACGTGAAGGAAAAGGAAGCAAGTTTAAGCTGCCTAGTCTTGGTTTTTCAGGGCCTCAAATCAAACGGCCTGACATTGATTTAAGCTTATCAAAGAAAGATGTAGATGTGAACCTGCCAGAAGTCAAAGCTGAAGTCAAACTCCCTGACGTTGGACTGAAAGAACCTTCTGCTGCAGTGGAAGTTAAAGCTCCTGAGATCAAGATTTCGACCAAAGGTAAAGAAGGATCACCATCAAAATATAAGATGCCAACATTCAAATTGCCAAAGTTTGGAATCGGTACTCCAAGTGCCACCATAGAAATGCCTGATGTGGACGGACACATCAAAATCGATGGCGTTGACAGTAAAGTTCCTGAAGAGGTTCTTGCAGTTGACATTGCAGCACCCAGTATTGACATTAAAGGGCCATCAATAGATATCAAAACTACAGGAATTGAACATGAAGGAAAAGGAAGCAAGTTTAAGCTGCCTAGTCTTGGTTTTTCAGGGCCTCAAATCAAACGGCCTGACATTGATTTAAGCTTATCAAAGAAAGACGTAGATGTGAACCTGCCAGAAGTCAAAGCTGAAGTCAAACTCCCTGACGTTGGACTGAAAGAACCTTCTGCTGCAGTGGAAGTTAAAGCTCCTGAGATCAAGATTTCGACCAAAGGTAAAGAAGGATCACCATCAAAATATAAGATGCCAACATTCAAATTGCCAAAGTTTGGAATCGGTACTCCAAGTGCCACCATAGAAATGCCTGATGTGGACGGACACATCAAAATCGATGGCGTTGACAGTAAAGTTCCTGAAGAGGTTCTTGCAGTTGACATTGCAGCACCCAGTATTGACATTAAAGGGCCATCAATAGATATCAAAACTACAGGAATTGAACATGAAGGAAAAGGAAGCAAGTTTAAGCTGCCTAGTCTTGGTTTTTCAGGGCCTCAAATCAAACGGCCTGACATTGATTTAAGCTTATCAAAGAAAGACGTAGATGTGAACCTGCCAGAAGTCAAAGCTGAAGTCAAACTCCCTGATGTTGGATTGAAAGAACCTTCTGCTGAAGTGGAAGTTAAAGCTCCTGAGATCAAGATTTCAACCAAAGGTAAAGAAGGATCACCATCAAAATATAAGATGCCAACATTCAAATTGCCAAAATTCGGAATTGGTACTCCAAGTGCCACCATAGAAATGCCTGATGTGGACGGACACATCAAAATCGATGGCGTTGACAGTAAAGTTCCTGAAGAGGTTCTTGCAGTTGACATTGCAGCACCCAGTATTGACATTGAAGGCCCATCAATAGATATCAAAACTACAGGAATTGAACATGAAGGAAAAGGAAGCAAGTTTAAGCTGCCAAGTCTCAGTTTTTCAGGGCCTCAAATCAAACGGCCTGACATTGATTTAAGCTTATCAAAGAAAGATGTAGATGTGAACCTGCCAGAAGTTAAAGCTGAAGTCAAACTCCCTGACGTTGGACTGAAAGAACCTTCTGCTGAAGTGGAAGTTAAAGCTCCTGAGATCAAGATTTCGACCAAAGGTAAAGAAGGATCACCATCAAAATATAAGATGCCAACATTCAAATTGCCAAAGTTTGGAATCGGTACTCCAAGTGCCACCATAGAAATGCCTGATGTGGACGGACACATCAAAATCGATGGCGTTGACAGTAAAGTTCCAGAAGAGGTTCTTGCAGTTGACATTGCAGCACCCAGTATCGACATTGAAGGCCCATCAATAGATATCAAAACTACAGGAATTGAACATGAAGGAAAAGGAAGCAAGTTTAAGCTGCCAAGTCTCAGTTTTTCAGGGCCTCAAATCAAACGGCCTGACATTGATTTAAGCTTATCAAAGAAAGATGTAGATGTGAACCTGCCAGAAGTTAAAGCTGAAGTCAAACTCCCTGACGTTGGACTGAAAGAACCTTCTGCTGAAGTGGAAGTTAAAGCTCCTGAGATCAAGATTTCGACCAAAGGTAAAGAAGGATCACCATCAAAATATAAGATGCCAACATTCAAATTGCCAAAGTTTGGAATCGGTACTCCAAGTGCCACCATAGAAATGCCTGATGTGGACGGACACATCAAAATCGATGGCGTTGACAGTAAAGTTCCAGAAGAGGTTCTTGCAGTTGACATTGCAGCACCCAGTATCGACATTGAAGGCCCATCAATAGATATCAAAACTACAGGAATTGAACATGAAGGAAAAGGAAGCAAGTTTAAGCTGCCTAGTCTTGGTTTTTCAGGGCCTCAAATCAAACGGCCTGACATTGATTTAAGCTTATCAAAGAAAGATGTAGATGTGAACCTGCCAGAAGTCAAAGCTGAAGTCAAACTCCCTGACGTTGGACTGAAAGAACCTTCTGCTGAAGTGGAAGTTAAAGCTCCTGAGATCAAGATTTCGACCAAAGTTAAAGAAGGATCACCATCAAAATATAAGATGCCAACATTCAAATTGCCAAAATTTGGAGTCAGTATTCCAAGTGCCACCATTGAAGTGCCCAACAAAGATGTCAAAATCGATGGAGCGGACATAAAAGTTCCCGAAGAGGTTCTTGCAGTTGACATTGCAGCACCTAGTATTGACATTGAAGGCCCATCAATAGATATCAAAACTACAGGAACTGAACTTGAAGGAAAAGGAAGCAAGTTTAAGCTGCCAAGTCTCGGTTTTTCTGGGCCTCAAATCAAACTGCCTGACATTGATTTAAGCTTATCAAAGAAAGATGTAGATGTGAAGATAACAGAGCCCAAAGCTGAAGTCAAACTCCCTGATGTGGAACTAAAAGAATCTGCCAAAGTAGAAATCAAAGCTCCTGGAATTGATGTTCAGACAAGTAATATTGAAGGATCATCATCGAAAGTGAAAATGCCAACATTCAAATTACCCAAATTTGGTGCTGCTACTTCACAGATCAGTGTGGAAGTACCTGATGTGGACAAAGATATTAAAGTGGATGGAGCAGGTTTAAAATTACCAGAAGCAAAAGCTGAAGTAATACATCCTGACGTTGAAATCAAAGAGTATGTGGGTTCAATTTCAGTATCACAGGAGCCAATCATAGAGGGTGATGTCAAGTTGAAAAAAGCAAGCTGGACAATGCCAAAATTTTCATTTTCAAAGACAAGCGTTAAGTCCCCTGAGATTGAAGTAAACCCTGATGTCCCAAATGTTGACGTTGCACTTCCAGAGGCCAAAACAGACATGCATCTTCCAGATATCGATGTCAAAGAACCCTCAGGTATTTCAATAGAGGGGGCACCTGCTACAGACATTGATGCTAAATTGAAAAAGCCAAGGTTTTCATTACCCAAATTTTCCTTTTCAAAGCAAACTTCAAAAGAGTCTAATGTTGATGTCAGACTCCCAGAAATTGATGTCGATCTTCCAAAAGTAAATGTGGAGGTCAAACAACCTGAAGTGGAGCTTAAGTCACCAGAATGTGATGTTGAATTAGAAGGCCAAGAAAATAAGTTTAAAATGCCAAAATTTGGTATCTCAATGCCAAAAGTTAAGGGGCCTGAATTTGATTTGAGCTTATCAAAGAAGGATGTCGATGTCACACTCCCAGAAGCCAAAGCTGAAGTTCAACTTCCGGATGTCAAAATAAAACAACCATCAACTACAGTGGAAATGAATGCTCCTGAGATTGAAGGTAATCTTGAAGGATTACCTTCAAAACTTAAAATGCCGACATTCACACTACCCAAATTTGGAGCTGCTACTCCAAAGGTCAGTGTGGAAGTACCTGATGTGGACAAGGACATTAAAATTGAGGGAGTTACAGTGGATGTCACAGCACCCAGCATTGACACCGAAGGCCTATCTGGAGATGTGAAAGCTAAAGGAGGTGAACTTGAAGTATCAGGAAGTAAATTAAAAATGCCAAAGTTTGGCATCTCAATGCCAAAAGTTAAAGGACCTGAAATTGATTTAAGTTTATCAAAGGATGATGTAGATGTCACACTGCCAGAAGCCAAAGCTGAAGTTGAACTACCCAATGTTGAGGCAATTTCAGCACCAGATGCACCAACAGTTGAGGTAGAGACCAAGTTTAAACGACCAAACTGGGCATTTCCAAAATTCTCCTTTTCAAAGACAAGTGGTAAAGCCCCCGATGTTGATGTCAACCTTGAAACACCCAGAGTTGATGCTACATCAACAGAGGCCAAAGCAGATGTCCAAGGACCTTCAGGGGCTATTTCAATGGAGGAGCCACCTGCAACAGAACTTGAAGCAAACTTGAAAAAAACAAAATTTTCAATACCCAGATTTTCTTTTTCAAAGTCAGGTGCTAAAGAATCTGAAGTCAGTGCTGAGCATCTACGTGTTGATGTTTCTCTTCCAGAGGGAGAAGTGATAGTAAAGCAACCTGAAGTGAAAATTAAAGCTCCTGAGCTTGAAGCTGAACAAGGACAAGGAAGTAAGTTCAGATTGCCAAAGTTCGGCATTGCACTTCCCAAAGTAAAAGGACCTGAAGAAGATTCAAATGCATCACAGGGAGATGTAAGTATCACCTTGCCAGAAGTTAAAGGAGAGGTCAAACTCCCTGAAATTGCAGTCAAAGAATCTCCAGCTAGTGTGGAAATTGAAGTTTCTGAGACTGAATCTAAGTCAAAAGATATTGGAGGATCACCGCTGAAATTTAAAATGCCAACATTGAAGATGCCGAAATTTGGAGCTGCTACCAATGTTACCATAGAAGCACCCGAAACAGACAAAACAGCTGAAATTGATGGAGTGAAACTTACGGATGCTGCTATCAACATCAAAGATCAAAGTGTTGATATAAAAATGGACATGTCCAAGGCAACAATAACAGATTCTGAAAATTCAACGACTGATGGTTTTATTCTTGGCTCTCCAAGTAAATTCAAACTACCATTATTTAAAATGCCAATGTTGGGGTTGTCGAGAGCCAACGCTGAAGATGGAAATGTCCCTGTTGACACTGAATGCAAAGAAGATCAAATGGAAATGAAGGTAGAGCCAAAAGGAGAGACTAAATCCCCAAAAGGAGAGACTAAATCACCAAAAGGAGAGACTAAATCACCAAAAGTGAGTTTAACATCGTTTGGTGAGCTCCTCAAGAATTTTGATGTTGAATTTGATGTTCCAAAAAAGCCAGAAAATCTTGAAACCACAAAGGAAGTTCATGAAAGAGATGATGAAAAGAAGGTGGAGGAAAAGGAAAAGGAAACAAAGCAAGATACTATCAAAAGTCCTGAGAGGACAGGCTGGTTTAAATTCCCAAGATTTGGACTGTCTTCCCCATCAGAACCTGCCAAGATCTCTGAAGGAGATGAGAAGAGCCCAGTCTGGGAAACGGCAGATGAGGACATAAGCCCCACCTGTTCTGTGCAGTCGTCAGACGCCTTTGCAGACATTAGCTCTGCGATGACAAGTGAGCATTTGGGCCTCTCTTTATCATCTCCAACCAAGGTAACTGTCAAATACTCTGATCCTGACGCTGCTACAGGGCTTGGAGAAATGCACACTAACATCATTACTTCCACCACAAGGACTGAGCTGATCTCGGTTGAGCCCAACTTGCCCGAGAAAATCACCATTCTGTCATCTGGAGTTTCATCCTCGTCGGAAGACACGCTCAGACTGAATTCGGGAAAAATACACGTCATTACATCAAACATACAAGCGACCCCAGAGTCACAGCATGCCAAGCTACTAACCGCTGTTCAAATCCAAGCAGCTGGAGGCCTTCCCCAAGAATCGGGATCTAACGAAGCTGCATCGTGGACAGTTGAGGAGTCGCAAAGCGGCAAGAGAACGGTCTTCGAGAGGCATTTAGTTAGAGAGACGTCAAGTGAGAGAAGTGAAAGCAAAGAAACAATTGTGATAACCAAACAAATCACACGAGTGCTCGACTCCTCTGAGCCCATTTCAGGTGAGACGGCTTCATCCATTCAACGGCTGAGAGATTCAGTGCACTCCGAGAAAATGAGGTTCTTTGATGGAGCAGACGAGTGAAATATCTGGATGTAAACTGTGTCTGCAGATACAATCCCTCATTATCCGGCCTCAGTGGGTTTCTGAATGTCACTGTGACAGACAGGTGAGACAGACAGAAAAAAGGAAAAGATTGCTCACTTACCAATTGCAGGAAGAAATGTGTCAGCTGTTAACTTTAATCTCTGGCTGCATGTTGTTGACCTATAAAGAGATGGATTAACGTTATTCACTGACTGAAGTTGTTAATAAGCTGCGTAGCTGAGTGCCCTTTACCGCAAATTGTGACGGGACCCAAATATCCTTGCTTATCGTGTCACAGAACTAAAGTAAGCCATATCTTTTTGCTTATCGAAAAATCGTAATGTAGCCTATTTGTTGTTTCATGGTTTCTAAACGTACAGCGCTGACCCAACTTACTTGTGCTCTAATTTATCAGATGATAATCACCAGTGCATTGGATGTAAAGGCGATTTTATCTGAACAAAGACTGTTTGCAAAAAATAAATCAATGTTACTGACATTCCAAAATATGTTTACAATAATGTCACTGTAAATTTGACAGTACAATACAATAGGCACTATACGACAGAAAAATTAATGTGTACATGTATCGCCGAGATATTCTTGTTGCTGTAGCTGAAATGTAAAGAAACATATAACAACGCAAAGCTGAGATAGCAAGTGTACTTCTGCAACTATATTTTTTATTAATATTTTGCTTACAACTATATTATGCTATGGTACAATTATATCAAAAGTATGTTCTCTTTCAATATCACTGTACAAAATGGGAATATTAAACTGGCTGTGTAAATAGCTTTTAATGATCTCTGGAGTTTTATTTGATTACTGCTCCTCTGATTCATTGTGCCTGCAAAGTTAAAGACACAATAAATAAATATTATATGTTAACCTGTGGCTGAATCTGATGATGATGATGGTCATGTTCGGTTCATGTATATTTTTTGTTTCATTTGATTGACTAAAATAGGTCAAATTTCAAATTGAACACAATATTTTGGTAACACCAGTGGTGGAATGTAATAAAAGTACATTTACTCTCAAGTACTGTACATAAGTACAATTTTGAGGCACTTGTACTTTACTTTTGACCATTTAATTAGACTACTTGCAACTAGCTTGAAACTAGTTCCTTTGCAGATATTAATTAAATAAATAATATTTTATATATTATATTTTTTATTTGTATATATATTATGAATATATATCAGCTGATACATATTGATAGATTATGGTTGATTAAGCTACTTCACTTGCTACAATATTAAAGTGATGTGTGTGTATATGTGTATAAAATGTATATAAATAGGAAGATTTTAAATTAAATAAATATTGTAAATATAAATAGTTTTCACACTGTAGTATTAATACTTTTAACTATGTCTGAATACCTCTCCACCACACTAGTATCTCAAGTATAAAATGCTGAAAGGGTGATTATTATTCGATTTTATCAGAAGTATTGACATATTACTCAAAGTAACTTCTAAGCACAGTTACGGGAAGTATTAATACATACATGTACACACTAGAGGGAGACACAGCTCACAAGTACACATTCACTATTACTGTGTGATAAAAAAAACAACATTAAACACACATTTAAACCTCTGCTACCTTAATGAATTGTAGCTAACACGGCACTGCTAACGTTAAGCTAACGTTAAATGCCCTGAATTGCCTTTAGTTAGCATCACATAACCCTTCACGAACTTTACTCGACTGTTTTGACATAAAATAGGCTTATATAAAAAGGAGACGACGTCTTCCTCCGTCTTTACGTCGTTCAATGTGAGTTTTAGCGTAGTAAAATGTAGCATTTTTACCTGCTAAATTCAGCAAACTGCTAACGACGTTAGCACATTTTAACTCATGCTAGCTTCATCACCTTTAATTGGGTGCTGCCTTTAGGTGCTCTTCGTAAATCCTTTCTTTTAGGATGACTTCAGTGAACGAGAAATCACTTTTTTTTACTCCACAACACTTTCTAGTTACATTCATGTATAAATTATGATGTTATTTAATCAATAACAGATCCTCACGTTTACCAGCTGCAATATCAAAAAAAATACAAATATATATTAATAATTTTATTCTGAAATAAGCCATTCTGCAAACATTTGTACTTTTACTTTAGATATTGAAAGTAGTATTTCTACACTATCAGTATTGCTATTTTCACAAGTTAAAAGATCAGAGAACTACTTCCACCAAGGACTACAACACCTCGGCCCCCATTCGTGAAGGTTAACATTTCCAATAGTCATCAAACGCAGCACCGGTCCCGCTCCACTGCGCAGTCTCTGAACACTTCGATACAAGCGGCAACTTCACTCGGAGCTTCGCGCGCCCCGCCGCCTGTCGCCCACAACGGCCCACATCATCACCACCACCACCATCATCATCATCCACATCATCATCATCATCATCATCATCATCGTCACCTTCATCACCATCCTCATCATCATCGGCAGCAGCATCAGTGTGATGAAGCAGCGGAGGACGGAGACCTTCCTGCTCTGAGACACTGGATCAGCGCGCGGACAGGTACGGAGCTTTTTATTCAACCAGGAAACAATCATTCATTTCAAACTCCCAACTAAAATCTGCTTTTATTCATTTTACGAAAAAAAAAAAAAAAAGTGTTTGACTGATGAGTTGAGTAGTTTTTAACAGCACCTCAGATATTTAGGAACATTCATTAACCTTGTGGGTTTTTTTCTTTCCTGCACTGGTGATGGTCAGCGTGTGGGATTGTGGGCAGAAATATCAGTGTAGGTGTAGAAACACTGCTATTTAAATCTATTAATAGTATCTGCTACCTGCAGTAACCTGCCTACCTGTTTGTGTGTGTGTGTGTACACACACACACACATCATCATGTTTCCATATATTAAATGCATAAAAATAAGTTTCTGTGGCATTTGATTAAAAAAAAAAATAATAAAAAATAAAAAATAGGACAGGAAATACGAATTGGGTCAACAAACATGAAACATTCAACAAAAATAGAGCAGTGGAACATTTCTGTTTGGTTTGTAACAGAGAGCTCCATATGTTTGGACATGGATTTAATTATTTGTTCATATCCTTGGACTGTAAAAAAAAAAACTCTGACTGGATTTATCTGAGGAAGCTTCATTTGAGGAGGTGGTTTTGCTGTGGTTTCTGATTTAACAGCAGAAATATATTGGAAGTGGGGCTCAGGGGTGGTATGGTGGTCATTCTGCCAATATCTGCAAATAATAAGGGATTAAAGTGATTGTTTTTGGGAGCCTGCTGCTCCTTTAACTGGACCGACTCCACCGTGATGAGTCTCATGATGGACGGACAGAAGAAGAGGAGGAATTTTAATCCATGAGGTCACACCAGATGCACATCTGAAAAGCAGCGAGATGGAAATGAGGCGAGGAGAAAAAATGCGTGTGTTGTTTTTTTGTTTGTTTCATGCAGAGATCAGATGGGGTGCAAGTTATCTGGCTTCCAACTCAAGTCTGTGATGCTGCAGTGCATCGTGGGTGCTCCTTTTTTTCTGGTTGTTGGCTTGTACAGTTGTTTTTTCTTTTGGCTGCGACTAAATTATTCTCTTCATCATATCATCTGCCGGGTTATTTATTTGTCCGTGAAACTGTGAAAGAGCCGGGACGCCTTCAAATGTTTTGTTTCATTCCAACGACGGTTCAAATCCGATTATTATCCATAAAATGAAGAAAAGACCATTAGAAAGCAAATAAAACACAAAAAGCTGAAATCAAATTAGTTGTTGATTAATATTTTGTCAAGACTCGTTTCAGCTGTAGTTGATTTAGATTTTTTTTTTTTTTACATTTTAAGTGCTTTACAGTTTATGAGTGAGTTTTTGAAAACATAAAGATATTAATATAATTATGTCATCCGTTGGTTTATGGACTACCGTTTTGAAGCCTCGAGTTTGAGATCGAGCAAATCTCTATTCTCATAGACTTCTATACAACTAGAGAGGAGTCGCCCCCTGGTGGCCAGCAGGGAGAAGTAGGACCATTTTCTCATAGACTTCTAAACAACTAGAGAGGAGTCGCCCCCTGGTGGCCAGCAGAGAGAAGTAGGACCATTTTCTCATAGACTTCTAAACAACTAGAGAGGAGTCTCCCCCTGGTGGCCAGCAGAGAGAAGTAGGACCATTTTCTCATAGACTTCTATACAACCAGAGAGGAGTCTCCCCCTGGTGGCCAGCAGAGAGAAGTAGGACCATTTTCTCATAGACTTCTATACAACTAGAGAGGAGTCTCCCCCTGGTGGCCAGCAGAGAGAAGTAGGACCATTTTCTCATAGACTTCTAAACAACTAGAGAGGAGTCGCCCCCTGGTGGCCAGCAGAGAGAAGTAGGACCATTTTTTCATAGACTTCTAAACAACTAGAGAGGAGTCTCCCCCTGGTGGCCAGCTGATGGAATGCAAGTTTAAAGGCACTTCAGCGCTGGCTTCACTTCTCAGAACCGGAGGTTGCCGCCTGGTCAGAAACAACAAATGTTTTGTGAGTTTAGAATCAATTTCAGTTATTGATAAAAAATAAATAAAAAAACACTGATTTACTCCCTCGACTGAGCAACATCCAATATCTCAAGAAATCTGTTTCCTATATACCATAGTCTAGTAAATAGTTTCCTGATACCATAATTTGAACCACCAGTTGGAACCGGCTGAATATGTGAAGCCTTTACATTTCATTTCTCTGCTGAGGCAGAATTGAAACACATGAGTGACCTTGTTCAGACTTAACGGCTCAAATAACACAATATTGTTGTTCAGTCGGAGAGAGAGGGAGGGAGAGAGAGAGGGAGAGAGAGGGAGGGAGAAACAAAAAGCATGACAGGAAGCGTCACGCCTGGCATCAACATTTAAATTCTCATGTCTGTGTTGCGCGTCAGTGAACTCATCGCCGAGGCTGGAATCATGCGCCGAGCTCCAGGGGCCCAACACTCCGTTGCTACCTTCCTGACCCCGGGGCCCCTGCACAGCCTCCCTCCAGAGGAACAGTACGGGCCTCTGATGAGGAATAAAGGCCGCGTTGTGTCGCCTCTCCACGCCGCCATGACATGGACGAGGGGGTTGAGAGGCGGTAATTGCTGCGTAACGGCACATGCCGGAACCCCCCCTCCCGAAATCAGACCTTGTGCGCTCAGGCAAAGTGCACTATATATGCAGACAATCAGAGAGGCATACAATCTCAATCGCCATGGCAACAGCAGCCAACTGGTGTGATTGTGTGTGTGTGCGAGGTCTGATAACTTGTCACATGTAAAAATGAGAGTGAGAAGGAGAAGGAGAAGACGAGCCAGCGGTGCTGTTCGACTTGTTTTTTTTTTTTTTTAAATGGCAATAATTATATGTTCTTTAACGTAATGGATGACCAGGTGTCATGATGGATGTTGGAGGACGCCGTGATGTCACATGAATGCATGGTGTCCCCTCTCTGCTCAAGACTGGAGTCCTGACATCAGTTATAGCTGCTGTATTATATAAACATAATAATACAACGTGACAACAATAAACGCTTCACACAGCTTTCGTTTCCCCGGATTCACCAACTGATGGACCCTTCAGCCCAGCTGACGTGGTTCAGCCTTCGCTGTCTTTAAAGGACCGGGCTGACGTAGACCTCCAGGGTCACACGTCACTCCTGTTGTATATTGTCTACAGTTCATATTCTGCATTAAAAAAGAAATACGTTGTCTGATTTTAGTTAAACTGAAGACAGTTTCCTTTCTTATTTGCATATTTATTTTCGACCAATCAGGCGATTAAATCCAACGAGGATCGGAATAAAAGGAATGCTACTTTGTGGACTATTTGAAAAAGTAGATATTTAACTTCTTGTAAAATGTATTCCAATGAAGTACATTTCTAATGAATCTTGCGTCATATTAATAAGGAAAAAATGTAAAATGTAGGGAATAAAAGTAAATACTCAAGTATAGATACCTGAAAACTCAAAGTATTTGTACTTGGTTACCCCCCCTCTCTGGTAATTGATCCGTGCTGATCGATATCCAGACAGTGATTGGTGTTTCCCCTCCAGGATGACCGAGGTGATCAACGCTCTGGAGCCCGGTTCGGAGGACTTCAGCGGGGGCGGAGCAGGACCAGACCAGGCCGCCGTATCCTTCCACACGCTTTCAGGGCGGTCCTGGTTTGAGCGGAGTAGACGGCACTCGTTCGGTGAGTCACGGGAGGGATGAGCAAGACCACGATGTGGGCTGATGGCGGTCATTAGCTGGACTCGGTCCTGCTGTGTGAATAGATGGTTTGTGTCTCATCCAGCTGAGTGATTTATCTTCTACTAGCAGCTTACCAGATATTGTCTCAACCTCAAAACGCATTTTTATAGCTTATCCCATTTCTTTTTTTCAGTCTGACATCGACTGAAATTGAATTTTTTTTGCCTAAAATTGGGTTTAATTTAGGTTTAGGTCACATATAGTAGATGTATGATTTTTTTGTGCATAATAACAATAATAAGTAGATCATGGTGAATTTACGTTATCGGGATAATCGTGAATATTTATATCGTGATTTGAAAAAGCTGTCTAGCTCGCTCTCGTGGTAGAGAAGAGAAAAATAGAGCCTGATTCTAAAAAATACAGGATATAAAAATATTTGCTTTAAGTGATGCCAGTATCTTTTACTGCCATTTGGAGACTTTTAAGCATCATCCACGATTAAATCCTGTAGCATCCCATCATTAACCCATAGGTTAAGTGTCATAATCCCATATTCTCCAATTATTCTAAAGATCTTTAATAAAAGACCATAAAAAGACTTTCATTAGCCTTGTTTCAACCTTATTGTTACACAGATTTAGAACTCGTTAGCTGAAAGTCAGTTTATTCTCTTAATTCTCAGATACAATTGCATAAGAAAAAAGGTCACCTTTCATCTGTTCTCCTAAATTTTTAACCGTTCTCTTCACGTGCGCTGTGATGAACCTTACATGAGCGTGACTCAGATATTCGCAGATACCCATGAGAGGTATCCGAAGCTGTCCAAGAGGCTTCCCTCCATCGTGGTGGAGCCGACGGACGGGGCCGAGGTGGAGAGCGGCGAGCTCCGCTGGCCGCCGGACGAGCCGAGCTCCCCGGACGCCCAAAGCGAGAGGCCGAGTGCAGACGAGCAAACTGCAGGTGAGTTTGGTTGTTCTGAAGCCACAACGGAAATGCTTTATAATCAGTTAGTTATAGAGAACCTTAGAGGGAAGATTATTCTTTGCTAGCATGTCATAGACACCTGAAACATGATGAGGATTCCCAACTAGACACTGATATTTAAAGAGATTCCAGTTTCCAGGTCCATGTCTAACAATGTATTTTATTTCATAATCGTATTATTTGTTTATTTGTTTGTAACTCCAGCCATCAAAAAAATGTAGTGGCGTAAAAATACTCAAGTATGGTACCTCAAAATTATACACGAGGGAGTTTCATATTGAGTTGACTTTGGCGACCCCTGTGGACAAAAGTGGTAGTGTTTCTGAGCACCAGAAACCTCTCATTTTACTGCACCAGAAGTCCAGAGTCACCAAAAATGAATTGTAAAATCGAGTCAGTGTTATCATCCAGTCTCCCAGTTTCTGCCCACTTGTGTTGAATAATTAGAGGAAACACATTTTCACCTCAGTTCATGGATCCTGGATCCGCATCCATCGTTCCTGGGACTCTGAGCACCACTTGATGCTTTGTGAAATGCAGCTCAACAGCAGCATTCATCAAAATGTATATATATATATATATATATATATACTTTATTTTGAAGTGAACATCCTGTCTCATCTTATTTTTCTATATTGGGTTGGATCTAATTCTGGATCTGGGGCCTGTAATTTGCAGCGTGAGATCATTTCCTCTCCGATTGATTTTTTTTACACATTAACCGAACACACTCCAGACCTGGGCTCCTATGCACGAGTGCACAGGAGCGCTGCAGGAAATGTGTCTGCAATTTACAAGCAACCATCATTTGTGAAATGTGTTGTTTTCAATCTGGGTGGGTTCCTGTGAAGTTTAGTACTCACATGCACGTTCCCCAGAGGATGAACCCTACATATTGTGGTGATTCTCTGGCATTTCCTCTAGTGACACCAGGAGGATGATATTTATGGTTTTCAGTAAAATATCTCAACAACAAATGGATGGATTGCCATGACATTTAGTCCACACATGCTTGTTCCCCAGAGGATGAATCCTACTGACTTTGGCTATTCTCTGGCGTTTCCTATAGCGCCACTGGGAGTATGATATTTGTGGTTTTCAGTTAAATATCTGAACGACAATTTAATAGATTGCTATGAAATTTAGCACAGACATTCATGTTCCCCAGAGGATGAATCCTACTGACTTTGGCTATTCTCTGGCCTTTCCTATAGCGCCACCAGGAGGATGATATTTGTGGTTTTCAGTAAAATATCAACAAATGGATGGATTGCCATGAAATTTAGTTCAGACATGCTTGTTCCCCAGAAGATGAATCCTTCTAACTTTGGGGATCCTCTGACTTTTTATCAATCATCAGGCCAAACTTGTAATTTGTCCGATACTTTGGTTTATCCCCAAATAACAAAACAACATGACATTTCCATATCAGACTAAATAGTACAAACTGTGCTACCCAACGCATGCTAACCATCTTAACTTCATACCTGCAAAGCATGATAGCATGTTAGCATGCTGATGTTAGCATGTAGCTCAACACTGTGCAGCCTCACAGAGCTGCTAGCATTCCTCCAGTCTTACATACATGTCCTGTCAAAATAGCTGAAGGGTTCAAGCTTTATATCTCCTGTAGGAAGATTGGCGAGTGATCGAGCATCTTTTGTTTTTTCTCCCAGATGAGGACCAGTCAAATGTCGGCGAAGAGGCCTCAGAGATGCAGGACTCCGACTGAACAACCTCCCCTCCCCCCCATGGTGAATCCACTGTTACTGTGAGTGTGTCCAGACCTGGATGGATTGAATAAAAGAGGCCGACAGAAAGACGGCGTCGCATTGATGGGAAAGATCTCAGAGAAAAAAGCGATTCCCCCCCAAAAAAAACCTCCAGCTCAGAGGCTTGAAGCCAGAGATTAGCCACCTTCTTGATTACGTTTACAGAAGGGAGTTTTTGTTTGTTTGTGTCTGAATTCAAACACTTAAATCTCCCTTCTAGTATCTGAGGGTTTCTCCATCCAACTGTTTAGTTATTCTGATCAATTAAAGTCTCTTTCTGGCTCCAAGCCTTCGCCGTCCAGATTCCCACGATGCCGTCTGATCTGGACGGATGTTTCTAAATGCTGTCTTAAAGTATTTAGCTCATGTGTGCCATATATCTACTACTGCTCCCCCTACTGGTAGCTGCTGTCCTTTGTGCACAGTTTTTAACGTTAGAGGTAACGACATCACCGTGTGTTCAGTGCCGACTGCCGTAGTTCTAGTGACGCTTGATCTCACGACTCACTTTGTAACGATAGCTACGATGTTTTAAAGAGGAGCGATTGATCGAGAAAGCCTTCATCACTTTATTCAATGTTTATTATGACACATTATTTAATATATTATGACATAGGTGTTCAAGGGAATGTAACCGTGTTCTGTTTTACTTATTGGAGCAATATGATCCGCAGGAATTTAAGTCCATTTTGGTACAGAAGTAAAAACCAACCAGTATATTTTAGACACGTGTTGTTTGTCACATACTTGATATTTTTTAAAAATACTGGAAGTCTAAATTATTGCACAAGTAATAAACCTTTTCAAAATTCTTAAAAAAAAAAAAGCTCTTTAAGTTTTTTGTCCCTGTGGTTTGTGATGTCAAAGGGAAGGTTTACTCTGATTGGTTGAGATCTGAGTGGCGTTTAAAGACCATCGTACGTCAAGGCACTACAACTAAAGAAGACACCCCCACCAATTAGACAACATTGCATGTAGCGCATGTGACAACTGAAACTGTTTCCGGGGGACACTAAAAAGTGATGCACGCGTCCAAAATCACATATTTTCTACATCGTAAAAGTAAATAAAATGTATTATATTATATGTAATTATTTATGTGTATTAAATTATTATATCATTTATTAAAAATAAAATAAATGTATATTATATTATCTTCTCCCCATATTAACAAGACTGATAAAAAAAATACTAATTAATAATCTACTATTTGGTGTTGAATATTTCCCGTCGTAGAAGGAAAGTGTTTCCCTTCCTCTACGTTCTCGGGGAGAGAAGCTCAGGTGTGTTTTCTTCTCCTCCGGCCTGGAGGACGCGGCCGTGTTCTTATTTTAGTTCCTGATTTATGATTCTTGCCTCGCGGATATTGTTCAGGGAGATTGAGCCCAACATCTGCTGTACCGCCGCTGCACATCGCGACAGGAAGTGGAGTGACCTCAATCAAAACCGTCTTTTGTCAAATCAAAGACAGACTAAAGGAAACAGAGCCTGAAAAAAAAAATCTGAATAATTTTTTTTTTTTTTTTTTGCAATTTAAAGACATTTAAATCAATTCAAATAGTTTTGACTTTGCATTATTTGATGTTGTTGAATGAAAACTTGAATACAGATGTTGCTGTGAGCGTTCAGTTTGGTATAAACACTCGGACCAGCGAGCGGACTCGTTGGAGTCTGATACGCTGCTAAAGGTCGGCTCGGTGTCTTGATCTAGACGTCGAGGATCTCCCGTCTTATTCTTTCATGCCTCGCTCGCTCTCTGGATCTGACCTTTTCGGATGACAACCTTGTGAAGAGCACTTCATGGGAGCAAGCGGGGTCACTCCTGGGAAAATGAAGGGCTGCGGGGAGCGAGGCTGCGATGGAGGGGGGGTCGGTGTCAATTATCTCTCAAATGTCACAAGCTGTTTTTCAGAGGAAGCAGAGAGGACTCATCTGTCCTCTTAAGGACAGCTCAATGTCTCACTCATGTGCAGCACCGTAATCCAGCGACTCACCGTCACACATCTGGATACATCATAAATATTAAGATGTATAATATATCAGTGTTTGAGCTGAATCATAACCTCGTATGTATATTAAATGTGGATGCTCATATCAGTCGGTCCACAACTTACCCGAAACCCTTCCTTCCTTCTTTCTCTTCTCTTTCATCTCTTCCTTCCTTGTTTCATCCCCTTTGTATCCTTCCTTCCTTCTTTCCTTTCTTCTTTTCTTTTCTTTTTCCTCTTCTGTCCTGTCCTGTTTTGTTCCCCTTATATTCTACCATCTTTCCCTCCTTCCTTCCTTCTCTTCTATCTTTTCCTTCCTTGTCTTTACCCTTCCTCCCTCCCTTCTACATCCCTTCTTACATTTTCCTTCCTTCCTTGTTGTGTTTTCATCCCTTTTTCTTCCTTTTCCTTCCTTGTTTCATTCCCCATCCTTCCTCCTTTCCTTCCTTGTTCCCCTCTTTCCATCCTTCTCAAATATTTGGCAGAAATGAATCTCCTCTCTACTAAATTTGTAGTTTTTTTTCTCTGGACACGACTGAACTCCATCTCCCATGAATAACCATTATTTACCCCCATCCGTTTCTTTATATGGAATTCATTAATGCTCGATTCAGAACAAAGACCAGGCGGCGAGCGGCCACTTGTAGTCCGGTGTGTTTTAAAAGTACCTTTTTACAGCCATTAGAGCCACTGAGTGTTGTGAGGGAGTTGTGTTTTGATGATGTGAAAGTGTGCCGTGGCTGGACTTTCATCTCCCACTCCTGCTGGCTTCAAACGCCTCTTTCAAACGTGCACCGACACGGCAGAGACGCCGGCCTCCGTCGGCTCACCGGGACTCTGCCGGGGTTTTCACCGCCAGGTCAAACACCGTGCAGTCAACACCAACATGATACAGACATTTATTTATTTATCAAACGCTTCCTTCTGACTCTGATCAGTCTGAACGAGACTACGTCATTTTATCTGCTAATTTAAATAAAATAAATAATATTACTGTAATCACTGTCATATATTCTGCTATCAGAACAATACATATTTTATTTAATTTATTGTTATGACAGTTTTTTACAATTTGCGTAAATAGCATGATTAAACATTGTTTTAAGGTGAAAAGTCTCTTTAACATCAGGAACTTTATGCATCATAATGAGAATATGAAAATGAAATGTAAGAAAAGTAACCAGAACCAGGAATATGTTTTCTTAATTTAATCAAGCACAAGATTTTTAACTAAAACGTCCTAATATCAGATATATATTTGTACATGAATTAAAGCTCCTTTAAGTGGAATTTCGGGGGCGGGGGGCACGCTAGCTGTTTCCCTCTGTTTCCAGTCTTTGTGCTAAGCTAAGCTAACTGGCTGCTGGTTGTAGCCTTATATTAACTAACAGTAACTAACTAACCATAAAAAAGGCCAAACTATTCCTTTAAGAACTACTCAGAGTTCAAGAGGTTAAGCTGAAGTTGAGCATGTTACTTATATTTTTCTGTTTAATTCATGTTCAGCAAGTAAAACGCTGTAATTAGGAAACATGGCTCTTTAAGTTCTGCTTTGATTTGAGGGAAATGTTTTAAAACACATCAGAAGTCTCATTATATAGAACAGACGCTGTACAATAAAAGCAGAAAGGAGATTTTCCTTGGAGAAGGCGTCTGAAACGCAGCCCGGATCTCATGAAATGAACCAAAGAGCAGCAGCACGTCTGATTGTTCTGAGAGAGCATGAAGTGGACGTCGGCCAGCGAGGAGCTCCGTCTCCTCCGGCGCCCACGCGGCGAGAGGAAACACCTCCGCGTGGCCGCCGAGCGCCCCGCTGCGACAGGAAGCGTGGAGCAGCGAGCCAATGGAAACATCCCTCCGCTGATGGAGCGCGTTCAAACAGCCGTGTGGAGGCTCGATCACAGAATCTGTGTCGTAAACTCAGAATTATGACACGGCATATTAGTGTTTCACAATCATGATGTGACCACTTCTTATTAATTAGATTTTTGTATTAAAAACAATTCAAAAACATTTTTTAAAGAAGTGCATTTTGTGGATAAAATGGCCATTCTTTGCTCTTTTTTAGGCCATTTGACTGCAGACGGGATTTCCGGTGGTCTTCAAATTTAAACCACAAGAGACCACAAGATTATTTACTTAAGACAATGTAGTAAATTCAATTACTAGACAATGTAGTAAAATCAAATTCTAGACAATGTAGTAAAATCAAATACTAGTTACAAGTAGCAGTCCTGCAAACAAACAGAAAAAGGTGAAAAGACACAAAGCTAAATTCATAAGATCGTTTTTGTGATTTAAAAAGCAAAGGAAGCCTTTTGGAGTGTTTTGAGAATCTTTTTCTTCAGAAATATATATTGGTTTCAAATCAGTGATGCATTCAGGGTCATCACTTTAATATTGCTGCCGGTAAAAGTGGGGCTAGAGATATATAATTAATATATATACATTAACATTTTAACATTTTCATTTATCTGCTGATTATATTTTGTGTTATTATTCTGAATCTGTGAAGTAACTAAAGGTATCAAGTTAATGCAGTGAATTTAAAAAGTACAATATTGTCTTCTGATATAGATTTAGAAGTATAAAGTATAAATACTGACGTAAAGTACAAGTACCTCACAAGTGTACTGCGTTATTGTACTTGTATGTGTAACACAGTAACTGACTGGTTTGTGGTCAGTTTGATTTGGTTGGTTTCCCCACCGGCAGTTCAGAGAACTGTTGCCATGGTTACCTGCAGGTTGATCTCATCCCTTTAGTTACTGGTTAATGCCGTTGGTTAAACACCTACCTGCCAATCAGACTGTTATGAAGCAGCATTATATTACTTTTTACTCACATTTTATTTTAATTAAGTGGTTAAAGTTGTTCAAAAAGTCTCAAATGTATGAAAGTATTTTTTTTTTTTATCACCAGCAACGGAATAAAACTATTAGAAGACCTCCATCAAAATACTAGAATATTGATCTCACAGCAATCATTTAAACACCTTTTTTCCTCCTCCTCGTCCTCTTTCTTTCCATGGTTGGAAATAAATCAACCCGGCAGATCTGCATATTATTCATAATTACACAACCGGTTGGCAATTCAGCGGCGGTGCACAGTTCAGTTGAAGAGCGCCTCTTCATTTCTTTGGGAATAAAGCTCCACTCAAACATGCGACACAGCACAGGGTTACTCCAGTAACCTTTTCTATGAATAGTAAATGTCACCGTAATCAATTTTAGATGGGGCGGCTCTGCAGGTGGAGCCTGCAGCCGGTTGGGAGGAGGCAAAGAGGTGGATGTGAAGCCGAGAGCGTGCCTCCGCCTACTGAAGACGCTTTTATAAAAGCGTCGTGAGGTGAAGAGCCTCTCAGACTGAAAGAACACAGATATCTGCCGTGAAGAGCTGAGAGGGAAACACTTTGTGAGCAACGTGTCTTCGTTTTAATTAAAGGACCATTCCACACTAATTGAGATTTATCTCAATCAGCAGATTTCTTCAACACACCTTGTGTTTACTTTAGTAGAACTCATACCTTTTTAATCCACCGTTCATGTTGAAACAGTATAAAAACACTGGTTTTATGTCATTCATTTATTTGATCCAAAAAATACTGTATTTCTCTAATAAAATCTTTTCATATCTGTTTATTACTATAACCACAATAATCTCCTAACCTTAAAGGTGCAAAATACAAGAATGGGAGTATCCAATTGCCTCCATAAGGCTCTCAACATGGCGACAGCTGAGCCGGCGGCTTGTAGCTAACAGTGCTAACAGGGCTAACAGAAGAAAATACAGCAAAGGTTGCCGTCGGGAGGGCGTATATTAGCGCACAACAACACACACAGAGGGCATAGCTAATAGCTGATTGAAGCTAATTTAACCCGTTACACAACCAAACTTTAATCCCATCACAAAACTGACATGTTGTAGAGGGTATGATGTATAAAGAATATATTTTCTTGTTTAATTTGGATGATTTGTTGCAAAGAATGTATAATGAACGTACTTTATTTATTTATTTTTACGTTTAAACTGTGATTCCTTTTTGCGGTCAAAGCTTATTGCTTTACTGCTTCACCACCATGAAGGTCATCGTATCACCAGATGGAAACCAGGGAGTATTTGGGCTTTCTAATAAAGGGCAGTAAATGTAAATACTTTACATCCCATTTCTCTTTACATGTAACACATGCTTCTGTAGCAGAGAGAAGATGGAGGTGAAGGGGAGAGACATTTACAGAAGCTATTCTCTTGAGGAGAAGTGTCATCTTGCCACCCGAGTGAAATTGAAAAGTACCTCATTTTTTTTTTGGTTGTTGACCCGCTGAAATCCTTGTGGAGATCCTGCAGGCCTCGGAGAGCCTCGGGGCGTCTCTGGCTGATTCCGGTCTCTGCATTTCTAGCTCGTCCACATGACACAGAGCTGATGATGCTGCATGCATTATTTAAAGTCCATCCAAGTCCCAGTGTCATAGCACTTTAATGTGCAGCCTCTCATAACCCCGTCTCTGCAGGGCTCGTGTTACTGCGACTGACAGAGATGTTCCTTTCAACAGATACCTTCATTTGTAGCTGCACATTCATTCTGCAATCAAAGCATGATAAAGCTAAATATTATTGAAAGTTTGACAAAATATTCACTGAAGAAGATTTGGAAAACCCCATCAAATTGATTGGTTATAATTTATTTTACGGAAACAATTTAACGTGGTTAATTATAATAGGGTATTTTAGTTTGTGTTGATTTTCCTTTAGAGAAAGAAAAGTTCTATTCAACATGAGTTAATGGCAATTCAATTGAATTCATTAATCCTTAGTGCACCAATTGAACCGATTTAAAGCACAAACAAGGACGTTATTATGAATTATTAGTAAATTATCAGGTGATTTTGTTTTGCTATTAAGGATGAAAGTGATGGAACAAAAAAATATCGATGACTGCAACAACAAGGACACGAGTGATTCTTAACGAGGCGAGCTGGCGTTTCCACAGGAGAGTACGAACAGGTGCTCCCGGGGGAGTTGGATGATCTACAGTAGAGCCGTGTGACCCGCTGCTTCCAATGCCTCACCATTTATCTCACGCTCCCCAGAGGAAACTATGTCTTCCTGCTCTGTAGGATTGTTCTTTCCCACTGTGTGGATGTGGTCTTCAGACATTTGACATCGATGCGGTTTCAGCTCTTGACATAATTTTCAAGAAATACCTTGACTTGATTTCATTCTCGTCTCGTCGTAACAACATGAGCAGGGCAACAATCAGTACATCGGCGGGTGGATTCAGCTCTTTGAGAACACATAATATCACTGAAATTATAGGCTGCAGCTGGAAAGCAACGACATGGGAAAGCTGTTATGGATGACACATGGTACCAACCATAAACAGGTCAGTCTTAATGGTATTCTTCCTGTAGCCTGAATCGTGAAAACACAGCACTTTATACATTAACGAGTGTAGAAGCAGCAACTCTGTTAACCTTAATGACTCCATAATGTCATTCTCAGACAGCTTAGCTTTTATGAAGAAGGACAGCCATATTTCAGAGCTACAAAAAGATGTGTACCATGGCTCCTCATCACTTACAAAGCACTTTATGGTCAGGGACCAATCATAAAGATCTTACAAACCTTGTAGTAGCCTATCACCCCACAAGAACACCCCCAGAATGCACTAGGTTCCTCAAGTCTCCAAAAGTCTTCTGCAATCAAGCTCCCCTTACAGTTTAAGTCCAGGGGGAGGAGGACGACACTCCCTCTATTTAAGACTTAAGACTTTTCTTTTTTAATAAAGCCTACACTTAGGGCTGGCCTTGGACCAGCCCTTAGTTAAGCTGCTGTAGGTCTATTCCTGTTAGTCACATTTCTATTATACTTCCTCACTGCTTTATTGTTATTATTCTTATCGTTCTATTATATTTTCTGCTGTTATTATTTGTAGAAATCTTTTTTTTATTATTTCTGTTACTGCTGCTCTGATTACATCTGTCATGTCTATGGATCAACTACTTTGTTATTATTATGTTGTTTGTTCTGTATGAAATCTATTTCCTCCTCAGTTCTTCTTCCTGAGGTCTCTTGCTTTTGTTTCCTGTCATATGTCATATGTATGTCATAGTACAGGTTGGTAAAGCCCTCCGAGGTAATTTTGTGATTTTAGATTTTGGGCTACATGACTGAATGTACTGTCCTCGTGTAAAGGAGGCTTGTGCTGGGCTCTGATTGTAATGCTACGGGAAACGTATGAATGATAGATGGTGTCGAGAGAGGCGAGGATACTTTCACAGTTTAAATATAGCACTTATAGCCTTATAATAAAAAAGAGATGACAACACAGTTTGTCAACAAGGTTCTGCAATGTCATTGTTTCGTTGTCATCAGCCTTTTTGGTGTTTTCTCTGGATTAACACTTTTTTTGTTGTTGCAACATTTAAGTTGATTATTTTACATTTATAGCCTTAACAGTAGTTTTTAGTCAACTGCTCTACAACAGCTAGAGACAGAGCATATGAGGAGGCTGTAACCGGATCACATCATAATAATTTAACATCATAATGCGGACGAGACATTAATCAGACTCCACCAACAGCACATACTCTTGAACCTTATTTAAATGAGGCTCATTAGCATGATTGCTTAACTCCGTGGAAACACGGAGCAGGAGAGAACAGATAGATCACGTGTAACCCGTAATCCCCCCCCGTGGCGGCGGCGGCAGCGGCTTACATTTCCTCCCCTGGTGGCGTCCATATGCTAGCAGGGCCGTCCAGGTGTGCTGCTGAGCTCACAGCGTCACCTGAAGCAGCAGCTCTCACAGCAGGCGGAGCGTGACTTTCACCATGCAGTCCTTCACAAAGCTCTATGACGCTTTATTTAGATTAGGTTATATCTGTTTTTCATTTACATTCATCCCAATGTTCATTTTTTGATCATTAAACTTTTTTTCCCCACTCAACTTCAGTTAAAATTAAAGTCCCAGTCAGCAAGTCTGACGGATGGAGGGCACTCTGTCAGATCTAAATATTTACAACTCTCAGGCTCCTCCCCCACGACCACCGAGCTCCTCCCCCTGGACTCCGTGCCCTTTGAAATCACTTAGATCACGCCACCTTTGAAACGCGGGTCCGATGTTGGCTGTGGTTTTATCACGGGCACCGTCACCATCTTTCTTTTTTCCCACCAGTGTTTTTTCCTTGGTTGTTTTGGACCTCCTCCTTTCGGGTTTTTAACGAGGAATTGGAAGCTTGTTGCTACTTCCCTCCACCTCCCCCCTGTGATGGTGGAACGACCCGAGGGGGGAGGGGCTCTGTGTGTGCACCAACACAGCCCTGCGTGCTGATTGGACAGGATGATCCAGGTGCTGTAGATTTGTGGAAAACAAACAGGCTCTACGTACATGTAGAGGCACGCTTTTTTCTGAAACCGGATGATTTGTTCTATCGGAGCTTAGTGATCAAACAAATGTTGCCGACTGGGACTTTAAGCAACAGTGTTATTCTCTATAAGATTCTCCGACATCATGTGGTAGAATCTGCTTCTTTTCTCCATTTTTTGGATTTGGGGCAGTTCATTCCTCCAAATATCTGTCACTAAAGCTCCTCCTAACATTAGTACTTATTGCATCAGATCCTGTGCAGCAAAAAACAACAACATGGCAACACTTTTTTAGGAAAGTTTCATTCAGACATAAAACATTGCGATGATTTGAATCCTTCATTTTTGTGTCAGAGAGAAGGAGTTTGTTGTGACTGAACAAAGCTCTCACAGGAGCTCAGCTGCTCATTCTGTATGCCGCATGCAATCATGCTGCCATTTTCTCCTCCACAACACCGGAGGCCCGGCGGGGAGACGGAGTGACAGACAGATGAGACGATTATGGCTGCATTATTTTTTTACAAATGGGTCGATCCATTTTAGATTTTTTTTTACCCCCAAAATGTGCCAGAATTGTAAAAATAAAAAGTCTGTTGGGGTTTGAACAGCATTTTGCTGCAGGCGCGAGTTTGTAATGATAGACTTATTTATTCATATCTTAAGTGCGATATGCATGAGGAAAATGTGACGTTTACACGGGAGGATCTGTGATGTCACTCGCTACTTTTGATTGAAAATGTTTAACTGTAGGTTGAGATGGAGACGGCTAATAGAGCTAATTCAATTAAAATTATATTCAAATATATCAAAAAGTGTCTGAATCTTGGGCAATTCACGATTTATTGTCTTTTATCGTAGAAATTCCTTCTAAATCTTCTGCAATATCTATAAATCTCATCTATTTTCTTATTAATCTCAATCTAAAGGTATGTCCAGACCACTAAAAATAAATATTTCATCCATTGTGCAATAAAAAAATAAATAAAAACATAAAATCTGTAACCCAAGATGATATTATTACTACATTCAATTATGTCACTTATTATTTTCAACATTATAAATTGTATTTTAACAGCACCTGGTCCACCAAGTACAGTAGTACAGACGGAAATATACAATTTATACAGTGAGGTCACTGGACATATGTTGCTCCCAGCATGTGGTGGCGAGCCTGAAACCAGAAGAAGCAGAGGTAATAACATAATAATAACATTAAAAATGGCCCTAATAAAAACGCTTGATATTGCTTCCTGGGCGTGAGGAGGAGGAGGGACGCTGTGTGAGTTTGGCAGCCCGTCTCAGCTGGAAGACCCCCTCCTCAAAGTCGATGTAGCCCCGGGGGCACAGGTTATTTTAGTGACCGCTGAGGAGGAAGTGCTTATTTTCACTGCCATCCACACACCCTACAACCCCTCCATCAACCTCCCTCTGTTCATTTGCACAATCTCAATTAGCTTTCAGCAGGGAGAATAAAGGGAAGCGGTCAGATAAAATCCCCTAAAAAGGGTCTATTCACTGCAGACAAGGGGAGTGCATGTGTGTGTGTGTGTGTGTGTGTGTGTGTGTGTGTTGCTGAGGGGGATATAAATACATCTGAGACCGGAGGTGCGTTTGATGTTCACACCACGCAGTGAGGCGGTTCAACCTCTAAACCGGGGATCTTTGAAAGCAGACCTGTGATGTCAGACGTCACTTTCTCCGAATAAATGAAACAAACGTAGACGTAGAGTACGACAGAAACCTATTTTATAAAAGACGTTGCAGGAGAGTCCCTCGTCGATTTCACCCATTAGTTGAGTGAAGGCTGGGGGGTTAAAGTTGGCTTCTCATTCTCACCGTCTTGACTTGTAGATATTAGTGCAAATTGGGGTGAGACTCGGCGGGAACACGGTGACGAGATTTCCTTCTGGAGCTTCGACATCTCTGTTGTGATCCTGGCAGGTATCCGCCGCTTCACCCCTCATAGGAAAAAGGTGTCGCTTGTTGCTATTTTAAGTTTGTAATATGTGAATATTTTGGTTGTTTTTTCCCCCTTTTACTTATTGACTTATTTAAATTCATTTTTTATATGTTCATTGTTTACTCTGTTCTATTATATTATAATTATTATTAGTTTCTACCCGTTTAAATGTCTGGATTTGTTATTTAAAAATAATAAAGAAATAAAAAAAAGAACAAAATATAAATAATTACAACCTCACGTCGTGTCAATCATGTTTTTCCAAATTTTCGCAAGAAATATACACTAATAATTCTCAGAAGAAAAGGATGCATGCGGAAAAACCTGGACTGGCTGTGGCAGCAGGTGAGGCTTGATTGAATGATTGGCAGCAGGTGTGGTCAGGAGAGGAGGCGGGACAAGCAGACCTGCCAGCCAATCCCTGAGGAGAACCCACAAACCCTCACAGACAGGAGACACGGGGAGACGACACATGAAACTAACGGAAAAGGAAAAGGAGAACGGCTGATCCCAAGAGTCAGAGGGAGGTCACATGTTCGCCTCGTGTTACTCACTCAGGTTTGACAGGACTGTTTGTGTTTCTAGCAAGAAGAAGAATGGAGATGCTCAAATAAAGAAACAAATATCTGTGTACTTAGTATTTGCAGTAATTTCACACACTTCATCTTAACTTTTTGCCTTGTGCCTCACATCTGATAAACATACACACACACACACACACACACACACACACACACACACACATCAGCCATAATTACCCACATGAGTGACTGACATTATTGCTAATGTATTACATAATGCATTTTGCCTCGTGCTTTCACATAACTCTCGTTTTTTTACCGACAAAACTCTGCTGCAACATGGGAGCAACACATGACTCCAGTTTAGGTTCACATATCCGCTGCAAAAGGTAGGTGTGTGTGTGTGTGTGTGTGTGTGAGTGTGTGTGGAAGGAGGATGTGTGGAGATGAAGATATGGGTTGATGTTTTTGTGATCAGGGCATTAGTAGCCATCTGTGACCTTCCTCTGTGAAGAAAGCCCACAGCTTCTGTGGGGGTTATTTGGTTTGTTTGCTGTGTGTGTGTGTGTGTGTGTGTGTGTCTGTCTGTTTGCCTTTAACACATCCCAGCAAAACGCTTTTGACAACATGGTGAGAAGTACAAGAAGTGTTTATCACTACAAAATGTCCCTCCAGTTCCCTTTTACTCGTCTTTCCCTTTTCACGCTCCACTGATATGTTAAGTTAAAGCAACAATCCTACTAATAGCTACTTACTACAACTAACTATATAGTTACTGGCTTGTTGTACACGGTAGGTCTTCACAGATTTAATTGGTTCCCGGTAAGAGTGAGACCTGGTCTGGGAACCTGGTCTGAACTCAGTCTAATTGTTAATAAACCTTATACCAGTGCTTAAAGTGGGCTGATACCATGCGGAAACCTCTGGGTCTGAAAAGTAAAGCCAATTTGGAAGAACCTAAAACTTGCATTCTCTCTGCTGGCCATCAGGGGGCGACTCCTCTGGATGCAAAAAAGAAGCCCAATTGCAGGGAAGTCTTTTAATTTATTATCTCTGTAAACACAATTGTGTACCTCTTCTACAATTCTTGGTTTAAAATTAACATTAGCTTAATTAGATAGCTAGCTACAGATGTGATGGTTTTCAAAATCAATGATCACTTTTGTCTGCCTCGGTCTGAAATCAAGGACTTGTTGTTTTAATTATAAAATGACTTACTTTTGGGAAGTTAATCTGCCAGTTTAACATAAAAACTTGACAGTCCTAGCAACAACTAACCGGAGGAGGTTTTAGCGCCCAGTTAATGAAACTCTGCTTTGGGTGAAACCCTGCAATTTCCCAAATCCTTATACTATAGACCTAGACTACAGATATATATATATATATATATATATATATATATATATATATATATATATATATATATTGACCCTACACTATAGATGTAAATTAATTAAAGATATTTAACAAGTTAGTTTTCTGTTTTCCCCCAAATTACCCCTCAACCCCCCTCAACAATGGGGAGCACGTAACAACCTAGAGTCAGTCGCTATGACGGATAATGAAAAGATAAACAGGCTCTGTGGCAGAACCACCGATGGGCAGATTGACAGCTTGAACAGAATGTGATATTCACCCGGGGGGGGCAATTTGGTGGGGTATATTTTTGTCACCAAATTCTCAGGAAAAGAATGTTAAAAAAAATGTGTCAGACAGCTGTGTTTTAACCCGAACCTAAACCTTTCACAGAAAGAACCCCTGCCGTTTCAGCTCATTTTAATAGGAGTAAACAAGCTGACGTGTAGTTGCTGGTGGGCAAAACACATGCAGCGTCAATATTATATGACTTATCATTATGAGATTAGTTTATTATCATCACATGTTATGAAAAAGGTAGATTAGTATTGGGGATCCAGGGTTTGTTTTTGGTTTACACTTTCGTTGCAGTTAAAGGTTACATGAGCGCTCTTGATGGCCTGTTGAAACAATAAACAGCCAACTTGAGAAAGCATATATAGCTAACGTTAGCTAACCATCATGCAGAATGCTGTCCCGTGAGATGGGAGATTAATATGACCAACTCCCGAGCTCCCAACTGTAAACGGTTGCTACATATTTATTGTAGTTTAGCACATCGGGAGACATTTAAACCTGTTTTAACCTCTTTTAAATAGCCGGGTATGACTTATAAAATAGGTGAGAGTTGTTACAGCTGCTTTCAAAACATATATTTTGTCACAGGCTTCAGAATACAGTTTGGGACCCAAAATGCAGACAGGGAACAATACATTTACAGAATTTAGTCCAAAACCTGCTGGCAACAGAAAAAAAATCCACTAAAGATCAGGAACACAGAACACAAACCGATAAAACAGGAAGTAACCAAAAACGCATGGGCTAAATGTAGAGTCAAAAAATGCAACTGGGTCAAGCACACAGTATGCTGTAACGCTCACTGAAACTCAAGAGACAAACTGGCAAACACTGAAGCAAGAACACAGACGATATACGTCAAGGAAGGCAAGATAACAAGACCCAGGTGTAACTAATCAGGGCAGGGCAGGTAATCACACACAGGACGACAGAAATGGAGACAGAACCTACTAAATAAAAGAGGAAATCAACAAAACAACACCCAACATATTTAGCATGTAACACAACACAAATCAACACAGGATACTTTACTTTTTATAAAATGTATGTTTCATTTATTTCATTAAAATATTGCCTGTTAACTTTTTTTTTTTTTGTATATCACCTCTTTCATAGAGATCATAGACTAGAGTCAATACCGAACGCCCAACTTTACAGGGTCTCTGCAATATATTGTAGTTTAGCATAACAAAATATATTTAAACCTGCTACATTTTGCAGTGTTTGTTATTGCCGACTAGGCTTTTAGCACACTATCAAATATGTGGACAATAAGTGCACTGTACCTCAATGTTGCTGTTTACAAGATTAATCTCAATTTTAAAGATTACGGTAATGTAAAACGTCACCTGGAGTCATTGTTTTTAATCAACTCATGGAACTTATGTTAGCTTAAATAGCTAGCTAGCTACAGCTGATAGAATCTGCTAGTGACAAATGTCATAGCCTATCCTTAAAATAGTTATGTAGCTAGCTTTCTTAAATAGCTAAGTTTCTGTTTATTACATTTAGATTCAATAAACACAAGCTAGTTCAACTCAGGACTACCATGGGATAATATTTCATAATACGGTAATGAGTGGCAGAGACAAGTTTCTGTGTTTCTGTATGTTACTCATGCTAACACCAGGTCTCGCTGGCTAAAAGACATCAGGTAAGCTAACATGACATTTGTGCGAGGAACAAAGCTATGTTAGCGAGCTAGCTAGCAAGCCAAGCTAACAAACGTGTACATGATGGTAACTATGCGGGTGTCACTCGAAACTAAATTACAAAAAACATTATTGACTTGTAAAATTACCTTTTGAATGGACCAACATCATGTGTAATTAATGGCATAACTAAACGGGATAAAAATGTTTGTTTCTCATCGTTGACACCTTTTTTTAATGTAATAAGTGTGACTGAGACCTGTGTCAAGATTTGGACTTAATCTAAATACCAATATTTATTTTCACCTGAAAAATGAATATTGCAGCGGTGCTAATGAATAAACGGGGGAAAATACAACAACAATTTTAAATGTGCTATATGGTTGTCAGATTTAACCTGCAGTTTTCAGTGAAACATTTTGGTTTGGATTAGAGGAAGAGGTTGAAGAAGAAAAGGCATTGTGGATGGATGGATGGATAAAACACCAGTTGTGTTAAACTGTTGCTGACAGTATAGAGCAGCTCAGTAACCGTTTAATTTCCGCATATATCTCTGTAATCCTCTCACTGTAAATATCTCTCACAGACCAGCGATGCCGTTCATCTGGACCGGATGTGTTGACCTTCTGCAGCAGCAGATGTCCGAGCTGGTTTTAAACAGCAGCTGAATGTAAATCTCAGTGTTTCAATCCACATGCTTAAAACTTAATCTAACTTCGGTTTCCTGCAATTTAAAAAAAACAACAACATCAAATTGAGGACAGAGCCTCCTCCACAACTGCACAGGAATCATTTTTGCTTCATCACCAGGAACAAATATGTCGCATACCTCCCTCCAGTGGACGTAAACGGCAGCGTCATACATTTTATGTACACTTTGACTTGACAATATGCAAAAAGAAAGCAGCGAGACATTACAGATGATTTTAGGATAGTATGCAGCTCGAGGATTAAGTGCATTAATAAAAATATTCAGGTTTATTTTTTAAGATATATATATATTTAGTTTTGCTTGGATACTTTTACCACTTTAGGTATCTAAAAATCATCCGTCATTGTATTTAAATATTAATCAAATTTTGTGAGTTATTATTTGGTAAATTGTTGTTAATAATTGTTTTTGCTGTTGCTGCATGTTTTCTGTCACCTGCTACAATTTTGTTGTACAAGCATTTACTCAAGTACTGCATTTAGATGGAGCCGTGTGTATGACTAAGGGGGATCTGTGATCAGATGTTGAATATAATGTTCATAAGTATCCATAATGTTTCCTTAATGACCAGAAACTATGAGTTGTTGTGTTTTTGTTTGGTAATCAAACACGCTGCTCCTGCATGTACACATTTAAGCATACTTATATGTTTCTGCTACTACGCTCCTGTCTGACTGGGGCCCCATGCATTTTATTATTAATATGACCCAAGATTCAGTTTGTAGAAATGTACTTCATAGGGATACTTTTCACTTTATACTTTGAGTCCATTCCAGAGCCTGTACTTTTACACATTTACTTGAGTAAAGCAGTTGAATGAGTTCTTCTACTTTTACCAGAGTCTTGCGGATCGAATATCTGTGCTTTTGACACCTCATTATAATATATATATCGAGTATGTTTGATACTTAATTATAGTACTTTTACATTGCTGTGCTGGTATTTCTTTGGTTAAGTAATGGATCAATTCTTTCACCTATTAATTTATGACGGACGACCGTGAAGCTTAGGTTTACGGGAGGCTCTCAAACGCAGCATGGCAGCAAGCGTAAACGCCACATTCCAGGTAGGAAACCCAGTCTACCTGTGAGCTGCTCTTTTACTGGAGTAGAAAGCTGTGTGCTGTGAAGATCAGTTTAACCCCTCCGCCTGCTGTGACCTCCGGTTTATATCCGTCTAATCATTAACTCATCCTCTCTGTTTTCCTTCAACACTAATCACAGGCAGGAAGCTGATCTTTGTCATGTGCTCGTTCCTGCACTAACTGGCTGGCTCTTAACACTTTCTGTTCTTTTCGAGACGTAGTAAACGCCCCTAGTTTTATTTTTGTTTTAAATAAGGATCCCAATCCAATAATAGAAAGTGAAAGCAGGTAAATCTGAGGAAGGAGACGCAGAGTACTTTCTACCTGAGCAGGTAAGGAGACACCTTTTTACTCTCTCTCTCTCTCTCTGTCTCTGTCTCTCTCTCTCTCTCTCTCTCTCAACATACATTATGAGTCTAGCTTGACACGTCTTTAACATATACATATTATATAATAGAGCTGAGGTGTTTATGGTGTTACTATGCTGACATGCATGATGGCTTTACTGAAAGTAAACTATAGAACTATCTATGAAATCGGTGTCGAGTCATTTCCATCTTCTATTTGAAAGTATATTTCCTACAAACTACATCAAATTTATATTTTTAGTAAAATATTCTTCAAAATCCAGCTGACTTAAGGGTCTAGTTGATTCTCCTTCCCGTCTTTGGGTCCCGTTAATGAATGACTGAGTTAAATTGTTGCTGTGCTGTGAGGTTTACATTTCATTCTCCATATTTACTTTAACACATCGCCAAGCACCGATTTACTTTGACGAGAGACGTTAAATAACACAGATAATCTTTTTATTATTTCCTCATAGTAAAAGTGAAAGTACATACGGGGCTGGATAGCAGGCCGTTGATGTTGACATACAGGTTTTGAAAACTTTATTAATACAAGGATACAAGCCAAATTGTTTTTTTGCATGTTTACAGACATAAAATCAAAAACAACATAGCCACAATATGACAAAAAGGTGTCCAAAAAATAAAAGTTTAGAAACGTCCTACTTCCTTGAGTGCAACACGTAGCTGCTGTTACAACATATTTCATGCCATCCTCCCACCCTGTTGATGTGAGCTGCCCTACTGGCTGTTGTCTGTAAACAAAAAACGCTCCGCCCGGCCCTCTCGATGAAGCCACAGTAAACGAAAGCACACCTCAGCCACCATTTGGCTCCTCAGAGAGCAGAGCGTAGGCGGACCGTGACCTTCGGTTCTGATGTTCCCTCACAGGTGGATGTAACTGGTGATGGAGAAGTCTGCTGAGAGTCCCGACGAGGACAGGCTGTCCCTGAAGAGCGATGGCGTCGACTCGCTGGGCATGCTGCAGACGTTCAGGAAAAGCATCCGACGGGCGGCCGAGAAGAGCCCGCTGTTGTCCGGAGGCAAGGGGTCAAAGGTCAACGATTTGGGGTCACCGCCACCCCCGTCACCCAGTGAGTACCCTCATTAGAAGTGAGCTGGCAGGTACAGTAACGTGACCTCCCAAGGTCAGAGGAAAAGGAAAGACGAGGTCTTTCGTCCACCTTGTTCTCTCTTGGTTTTTCTTTTACTGTTTTATTTATTTACTTACAATTTTGTCCATCTGTTGACTCTTTCAGTAAGCTCACAAAATTATGTCATTTTTGATTGAAAGTACACCTATAGACTGTATAGTATAGTACATATAGTACACCTATAGACTGTATAGTATAGTACATATAGTACACCTATAGACTATATAGTATAGTACCTATATACTATATAGTATAGTACATATAGTACACCTATAGACTATATAGTATAGTACCTATAGACTATATAGTATAGTACATATAGTACACCTATAGACTATATAGTATAGTACCTATAGACTATATAGTATAGTACATATAGTACACCTATAGACTATATAGTATAGTACCTATAGACTGTATAGTATAGTACATATAGTACACCTATAGACTATATAGTATAGTACCTATAGACTATATAGTATCACGCATATAGTACACCTATAGACTATATAGTATAGTACATATAGTACACCAATAGACTATATAGTATAGTACCTATAGACTATATAGTATCACGCATATAGTACACCTATAGACTATATAGTATAGTACATATAGTACACCTATAGACTATATAGTATAGTACGTATAGTACACCAATAGACTATATAGTATAGTACCTATAGACTATATAGTATCACGCATATAGTACACCTATAGACTATATAGTATAGTACATATAGTACACCTATAGACTATATAGTATAGTACGTATAGTACACATATAGACTATATAGTATAGTACATATAGTACACCTATAGACTATATAGTATAGTACGTATAGTACACATATAGACTATATAGTATAGTACATATAGTACACCTATAGACTATATAGTATAGTACCTATAGACTATATAGTATCACGCATATAGTACACCTATAGACTATATAGTATAGTACATATAGTACACCTATAGACTATATAGTATAGTACGTATAGTACACCAATAGACTATATAGAATAGTACCTATAGACTATATAGTATCACGCATATAGTACACCTATAGACTATATAGTATAGTACATATAGTACACCTATAGACTATATAGTATAGTACGTATAGTACACATATAGACTATATAGTATAGTACATATAGTACACCTATAGACTATATAGTATAGTACGTATAGTACACATATAGACTATATAGTATAGTACATATAGTACACCTATAGACTATATAGTATAGTACGTATAGTACACCAATAGACTATTTAGTATAGTACCTGTAGTGCACCTATAGACTATATAGTATAGTACATATAGTACACCTATAGACTATATGGTATAGTACATATAGTATACCTATAGACTATTTAGTATAGTACATATAGTATACCTACAGACTATATAGTATAGTACATATAGTACACCTATAGACTATATAGTATCACACATATGTACTATAGACTATAGTATAGCATATAGTCACCTATAGACTATATAGTATAGTACTATAGACCATGTATAGTATAGTACTATAGACTATAGTATACTATAGTACCTATAGACTATTAGTATAGCATATAGTACACCTATAGACTATATAGTATAGTACTATAGTACACCAATAGACTATATAGTATAGTACCTATAGACTATATAGTATCACGCATATAGTACACCTATAGACTATATAGTATAGTACATATAGTACACCTATAGACTATATAGTATAGTACGTATAGTACACAATAGACTATAGTATAGTACCTATAGACTATATAGTATAATAGTACACTATAGACTATATGTATAGTATAGTACACCTATAGACTATATAGTATAGTACGTATAGTACCATATAGACTATATATATAGTACATATAGTACACCTATAGACTATATAGTATAGTACGTATAGTACACATATAGACTATATAGTATAGTACATATAGTAACCTATAGACTTATAGTATAGTACTATAATATAAGTATAGCATATATAACCTATAGATATATATATAGTACTATATACACCTATAGACTATATAGTATATACGTATAACACCAATAGACTATAGATAGTACCTATAACTATATATATAGCATATAGTAACCTATAGACTATATATATAGTACATATAGTACACCTATACTATATAGTATATACGTATAGTACAATATACTATATAGTATAGTACATATAGTACCTATACTATATAGTATATAGTAGTACAATATAACTATATAGTATAGTACATATAGTACACATAGACTATTTAGTATAGTACTAGTACCTATAGACTATATAGTATAGTACATATAGTACACCTATAGACTATATGTATAGTATATAGTATACCTATAGACTATTTAGTATAGTACATATAGTAACTAACTATATAATAGTCTATAGACCTATACCCCCACCCACCCCACCCCACCACCACCACCCGCATCAACATTCTTATACTAACAGCTTCCATAGTACACCTATAGACTATATAGTATAGTACATATAGTGCACCTATAGACTATATAGTATAGTACATATAGTACACCTATAGACTATATAGTATAGTACCTATAGACTGTATAGTATAGTACATATAGTACACCTATAGACTATATAGTATAGTACCTATAGACTATATAGTATCACGCATATAGTACACCTATAGACTATATAGTATAGTACATATAGTACACCAATAGACTATATAGTATAGTACCTATAGACTATATAGTATCACGCATATAGTACACCTATAGACTATATAGTATAGTACATATAGTACACCTATAGACTATATAGTATAGTACGTATAGTACACCAATAGACTATATAGTATAGTACCTATAGACTATATAGTATAGTACGTATAGTACACCTATAGACTATATAGTATAGTACATATAGTACACCTATAGACTATATAGTATAGTACGTATAGTACACATATAGACTATATAGTATAGTACATATAGTACACCTATAGACTATATAGTATAGTACGTATAGTACACATATAGACTATATAGTATAGTACATATAGTACACCTATAGACTATATAGTATAGTACCTATAGACTATATAGTATCACGCATATAGTACACCTATAGACTATATAGTATAGTACATATAGTACACCTATAGACTATATAGTATAGTACGTATAGTACACCAATAGACTATATAGTATAGTACCTATAGACTATATAGTATCACGCATATAGTACACCTATAGACTATATAGTATAGTACATATAGTACACCTATAGACTATATAGTATAGTACGTATAGTACACATATAGACTATATAGTATAGTACATATAGTACACCTATAGACTATATAGTATAGTACGTATAGTACACATATAGACTATATAGTATAGTACATATAGTACACCAATAGACTATTTAGTATAGTACCTGTAGTGCACCTATAGACTATATAGTATAGTACATATAGTACACCTATAGACTATATGGTATAGTACATATAGTATACCTATAGACTATTTAGTATAGTACATATAGTATACCTACAGACTATATAGTATAGTACATATAGTACACCTATAGACTATATAGTATCACACATATAGTACACCTATAGACTATATAGTATAGTACATATAGTGCACCTATAGACTATATAGTATAGTACATATAGTACACCTATAGACTATATAGTATCACACATATAGTACACCTATAGACTATATAGTATAGTACATATAGTGCACCTATAGACTATATAGTATCACACATATCGTACACCTATAGACTATATAGTATAGTACATATAGTACACCTATAGACTATATAGTATAGTACCTGTAGTGCACCTATAGACTATATAGTATAGTACATATAGTACACCTATAGACTATATAGTATAGTACATATAGTACACCTATAGACTATATAGTATAGTACCTATAGACTATATAGTATAGTACATATAGTACACCTATAGACTATATAGTATAGTACCTGTAGTGCACCTATAGACTATATAGTATAGTACATATAGTACACCTATAGACTATATAGTATAGTACCTGTAGTACACCTATAGACTATATGGTATAGTACATAAAGTATACCTATAGACTATATAGTATAGTACATATAGTACACCTATAGACTATATAGTATAGTACATATAGTACACCTATAGACTATATAGTATAGTACATATAGTACACCTATAGACTATATAGTATAGTACATATAGTACACCTATAGACAATGTCACGTATAGTATGCGGTTACAGATGCAAAAAGAGGTGAAAGTTTTTTTTTCTGGCAACAACAAAAAAAAGGATAAGAAATCTCTTTTATTGTTTGCCTTACTCTGTTTACTCTCCTGTAACTTTCCCTTTTGAATGCTGCAGCCGAGCCCGACCGCCCAGCCCGTTTTCATCACGATTTAATCTTTGCATTCCTCGCTTGGTTTAGTTGTAGGTCAGCGTGCGAGGACAAAACCAGTCGAGTCATGCAGCAGCGTGACTGTAAATATGAACACCGACATCCATTCCAAGCGCCGAGGTTGATTTCTCCTTCCTGCTGGCGTGACAAAAGCGAGGTGTGATTGTGAAACCAGGCTCACCGAAGCTTTCTGCCTCCGGTCCGTCAGGTCTGAGCGTCGGCTCTCCGGTGACGTCTCCTCTGAAGAACATCGGAGGCCTTTTCCACTGGAAGGAGGAGGAGGAGAGCGACGCCTCCTCGCAGAAAGGGAAAGGTCTGACGCGCTCAAAGACAGGTAAAGCAATCACACCAGTACAAGTCTCCACAGTCTCCCAGCTGCTCATACTAAAGTTCAACAAATAGTTTTACTGCTGCCAAAAGTATGTGGAAACCCAGATAAAGCAGAGACTTTATCAAAAGGTAATCTCATCCATGTTGGCTGGTTAACTTGAGTCTGTCATCTCCTCCATGTAAACTTTTTTACCTGTTCTTCATCATATACAGGGGGATTCAAAATAGCACTTCCTGCCTAAATAAAGGTCAAATAAAAACAAATTAAAAGGGACATTTTTTGATCCAGGGTTAAAACTTTCATTCTCAAAATCATTGTAAACTGCATTTATAATCCCTTAATTTGGAACAAACCATGTAAAACAAAATCAGCTATAGACTACAAATACACTAAAGAAAATAGAGAGTATGGTGTATTTTATACATCATTTTAGTGATTTTGAACATGATGTTCACCCGACTGGAGCAGAAATCCAAAGCACAGACAGGTCCTGGGTCAGTAAAAGCATCGTAACGTGTGTGTGTTTTCCCTCCGATCAGATCCGAACATGGCCGGCTTCGGGGACTCGCTCATGAAAAGAGGAGCGTCGATACGTCGAAGCCTGAAATTCGGCTCCAAGAAGGAGAAAAGCAGCAGACAGGAGGCGCTGGTCCCGGTCTCTGAAGGCTCAGTGGAGGAGAGGAAGGAGAGGAAGGAGCAGAAAAAAGAGGAGGAAGAGGAGGTGGTGTTGGAGGAGATGGAGGAGTCGTACACACTGCCAGAAATACCCCACACACCACTGTCAGGTACTCTCTCCCTCACTTTTATAACTCATTTCTCCAAGGAGGGTTTACCGCCCTTGAACGCCACCCATCAACTTCCTGTTTTCAGCATTTTCAACAGAAACAAGTTTGAAGTTATCAACTTAAAAGACTTCATTCGGGGTTTGTACAGGTGCTGGAAATCCTTGAAAACACTGTTTTTCAAGGTATGGATTAAGACTAAAGGTCTTGAAATGTGTTTTGTATGTGATGACATCTATGATAGAACAGAGGGAAGAAGATCTCCATATCTGAGGGACTGAAAAAAGCATTTTGTGACATTTCTTTATGAAAAATGACTTTTGATGATGAACAGATGATGAAAATAGTTGGTGATTATATTTCTGTGGATCTGTTAGTGGAATTAGTTTTCCTTTCATTTGTGGTCCTTCTGTAAAAAGCTGTCTCCAAACATCATGTTGGTTGTTTAGAGGACAATAACATCTCATTTAATGTGATGAACAAGTGACAGAATAAGTAGACTGAATACTGACCATTGGATTGATACAAAGATGGAGTTTACCACAGCTGGAAGGGGCTGGAAAAGCATGGAAATGCACCTTGAATTGCTTGAAAAGTGCTTGAATTTGACTTTGGAGAAGGTGTAGGAAGCCTGTTCACTGCCTAAAATTATGTAGGTCAACCAGCTTCCCTCCACAAAAACACGGAGGGATTTTTCCATTTGATTGTTGGATTGGAATGTGGATTCCTGTCTCCTTCTCTGTCTGCACATTCAACCTATTCAACCTATCTGTCTCTGTTTTGGCAACAGAAGCAGTGATATGAGTCTTACTCCCAGTGTAAACACACAGGGGTTCAGTTTGCCTGTAGAGACCACATGACCACATGAGATTTGTGCTGATTTTAAGAAGATAACCCTTTCCTTCTGTCACCGTGTCCCCAGTGATGCAGATCAATAAGCTGATAGAGATGGAGGTGCTGGAGGAGGCCCACCTGAACCTCCTGGCCCTGCGGCGGGAGTTCCAGCAGGAGCGGGAGCTTTGCGGCGAGGACTCCCCCATGGAGCTGGCCAAGAAGGAGAAAGACCTCAACCTCCTCTACGGGGACCTGAGGAACAAGTTGGACGCCATCGTGCGCGACTCCAACTCCCTTCCCGCCAGAAACAAGGCGCTGCTGGTCCTCGTGGCTCGCATTATCCAGGAGGAGGAGGGCAGAGTGGCGGAGCCCGGCGGGCTCCCGGACAGCTGGATGGAGGCCTGGAGGGCGGCGGTGGGCGAGGGCGTGCGGGCCAAGGTGGCGAGCGTTCACCTGGAGCCGCGGGAGCAGAACGCCTCCTGGCTGGCGGTTCATCTGGGGCTGCTGGGTAAAACCATCGTGCAGGACCTGGAGAACGTGAAGCGGGAGCTGCGGTGGTCGTACCCGCCCAGCTTCAAGGTGTTCAGCACCTACGTGAGGAGCTACCACGGCATGGTCGGGCGCCACCTGAAGAAGCTGGAGCAGCAGGCCACGGAGCTGAGGGACCTCTTCGCCCTGCTGGACTGGATCATCAACCGCTACAAGAGGTCCGTCAAGAAAGTAGAGCCACAAGATCAAATAAACCTTTATTCATTTACAATTAATACAGCAGCATAGACAAGAATACAGTCTATATTATAGACACGATTAAAAATGAGACAATCAAAGAATAACGACCTGGACATATTTTAATAATTGTCGCTTATTAATTCTGGTCCTGTACAGATCAATGGTCTCTCCTGATCCTAACTAATGTAGGTCAATGTCTGCCTCAACCAGCAACACCAGGACCGACTGACCTCCAAGTCCCTTTTAGATCCAAAGCAGCCGGTTTTTCTATGCTGGAATAATACTAATAAAAATCTGGCCTCCTGATAATCCAGGCATCCCGGATGATACTGTTCCAGCATTGATGGTTTAAAAATTCCCTAAACAAATGTGCAGTTAATCAAATAACTAAAACCACGGTGCAGATAGAGATGTTTAAAGGATGCATGAGTGGTGGAAGAAGATTTTTAGGGCAGCTCTGCTCGAAACAACATTTCGGAGACCGAAATAAACGGATGAATAAAAAGAAGCACAAAAATGAGGTCATGGATCTGACAGAAAACACTCACACGCTGTAAAATCACTGTTACAAATCAGTAAAATCTCCTTGTGACTCTGATCGGCTTGAAATCACACTTTACTGAATGTTTGGTGTTTGTGGCGGACAGCGAGAGGATCATGGGAAGTCTGTGCCTGCAGCCGGATATGAAGGACGAGAGCGCTGACCTGCAGCTGGAGGACAACCTCCTGACGCAGCTCAAAGACAAGTACTGCTGCAGAGCGAAGGTGAGGGCTCTGATGTGTGTGTTTCTGTAAACAGGCCCTTTAGTCCACCATGTCGGGATATAACACGTTTATTTTATGTGCAAAAGAACATGAACATCGTCCTCAATGAGCTCAATTAACTGCAGGATTGGACCCAAACACAGAGAAAGCAAACAGGATGAGTTTTATTTAATGCCAACGTTATTCGGTAGAGAGACCGGACCAAACTATTTGTATAAACTACAGAAATTCCCCATGATCAACTTGTTGATTAGTGTCTCTCTGTGTTTGTTGCTGCAGGAGGACATGAGGTCTTTTCTGAACAGAGTGGTTGAACTCGAACATGAGGAAGTCTGGAGGGACAGCAGGCCTCCGGAGAAGGACGAGGACCTCAGCTCTCCCTTTCACATGGACATCTGGACGGTACAATTACTTTTTCTTTTTTCTGTACGTATCGACGATGAAAGGATGAAATGTCTTCTTTAATAATATTCCAGTTTATTTCTTTTATTTATGTTCTTCAGATTATAATTAAGTGAATTAAAGGTTGAGTTTAAAAGTGAAAACTAGTGGCTGTTTTATTATGAAAGTAAGTATAATTAGAAATAGTTAATGAAAGCACATTAGTTTACTTTAAAAATAGAAATATTCATTTGATTTAAAAAAAATGATATATTAATAAATGTTTTTCGAAATGATTGTGTTTAATGGCATTTTAAAAATTGATATTATTTTTCTGTTTCCTTTTTTTTTCCTCTCATTTTTGTATCTTAATTAAAAAACAAACAAGTAAATATATATTAAAAGTCTAGATGTCATGATGTCATCGTCTATGGTGCAATGTCCTGATTGTACCACGTGGTGGCAGCAGAGAGCTTCGCGTTAACTTCATGCTCCCTCTGTGAATCTCTGTTGTGTTTCCTCTCTGCAGAAAGTGAAGGGAAATGGTGTGAACTCCCGACTGATCGATGCTCAGCTGGAGCAGCAGGTGATCTCCTCCTGCCTCCAGGAGCTGAAGGAGTTCCCCAAGAGGTTCGTTAGCAGAGAATATACATTCATACAGGATCTAAATGGACGGGAAACACATTTCACATGAATATTTAACAAGCAGGATCAATGGATGGCAACAGGTTCAGGCAGTCGTGGCCCTCAGAGGATGAAACCTGGCAACTTCCATGATCCTCTGACTTTCAGTTTCACTGTCAGGTTAGGATTTGTGGTTTTGGTTCATTAATTCATTAATTAAAAGAATGATTTCAGCATCTATAAGAACAAACAGTAAGAGCTGAAGACTGGCATCTTTTACCCTCCGTTTATGAGTGATGAAATCAAAGGTCAAATGGCATCACGTCCAACACCACGTTACTGAAACAAAAACAAACATCTATATTTATATTTATATGAAGTAAAAGAGGAAGGTATAAATGTGAGGGGAATCCGCCCCAAAGAAAACCCACTGAAAACAGGATCCTGCCTTCATTTATGTGCAATAACACTGTTAAAATGTGATTCATGACTAATACTGTTTTTAACTGAACGACACTGTTTATCATTCAGGATGTCACCATAATAATAATAATAATAAACTTTAATAATATAAAATACAGCTCAAAGTGCAACAACACAGGTGTGAAAGCAAAGAAAATACAAAATAAGATGAATTAAGTAATTAATTCATAAAATATTAGGACTACCACTAGTAGTACAAACATCATCTCCTTCTTTATTATTTAAAAAAATGTTATTCTTATTTATTTGATTATTATAGCAGTTACTGTGGCAGGTAAAAAGTAAACATAAAGACAAAAAAATATCACTAAAACTACCAGAAACTTCACAGTCCTCAAGCAATGAAAACCATAAATACAAAAGCATTATCAAAACATACTTTTAGTCCTAATTATGCATTAAGTCCCCTTTCTAAATAAGTATTATATGATTCTATTGCGATTATTGATGTGTGATTATGTGAAGCTTGTTTAAATGACTTCGTAATAATCATCATTTATGAGTTTGATTTATATTTTGTGTTAATAATCTGAAAAAAAAACTGCAAAAGTAACTGAAATTGTCAAATAAATGCATTGGAGTACTTTGAAAAATACTGTAGTTGCGTATTAAATATGACAATATGTAAATACGCAAGTGGAGTACAAGTACAATACTTAGTTACATTCCTCAGACGATCTCAGAGTATTAAATAAAAAGTAAAAGTGGGAAATATGACCACCATTCATGGATTTATGGTTTCACATGCAACCTTCGCTGGTGTGTGTTCTTGTTATTGTGTCCACCCCCTCTGTGAAGGTAAAGTTCTGGGTTCTCCCCGACGTGTTTCAGTCATCTGATGGGTTGAATGCGTTTTTCCTCTTTCCAGATTCGAGGCGGAGTTCAGGAGACGCTGCAGCGCCCTCAGGCCGACGCCTCTCTGGACCGAGTATCACATCACATACACCAACAGCTTCTCTGCTTTACAGTAAGTCACATGACTTCCTGAAATTACCCACAAGGCACCCCCCTCCCGCCCCCCGACACACACTTAGCGTGCCCGACTAAACCACATACTTGCATTCGGAGACAAGCGGATCTCTCCAAGATGAATTTCCTGCTTTAGAAGCACAGAAACAGTTTATATTTAAAGTTTAAAACATATTAAACTACAATTGGTATCTGCATTTAAATAGTAGAAAAAGTTTTCAGTAAAAAACACACAAGTATTGCATTTGTATATTTCACTATTGTAATACTTATCGACTCTAGTACTGTACTAAATTTGAAATACTTTTGAATGCAGGAGTATTTTCACAGTTAGTACTCTAGGATTTGAATACTTTCTCCATCACTTCCTGCAAAAAGCAGTATAATAATCCAGTTATATGTTGGTTTAATGGCTTTAAACCAATTATTTCCTGTGTTATTGTTTGTGGTTCATAAATAACCTCTAAGGCAGATAAAGAGAGGTTGTTCTCCAGGATCTCCCGACGTGAGAAAGTCGTCTGCAGCTCTGGTTTGGATGATTAATCTCTGAGCTATTTTAAAACTTCTCCAGAGATATTTCCAAACATCCGGCCAGCGTGATTTATCTGCGGGTCAGGCAGCAGCGACGGCGCTGCATGCTTTCCCAGCTCGGATCCTGCAGAGGAGCCAGCTCTTTAACGGTCCCAGTAAAAGGCAGCCGAGGCGGGTAGAGTGTGCCAGCCCTGGAGAGGGTTCGGACTCACGTGGTTTCTGGGAATCGGGGCGGCGAGAGAGAAACGCTGCTGTGCTGTTCATCACGGAGGGAAAGTACTGAGATGAACCTCCTTAAAGAAAAACCTCCCCCAGATTCTTCTTCAGTCACAACACAGATGGCTTTGCAGGGCGTCCTACGTGGACCTTCATAGACAGAAAGTCTCTGTCTGATGACCTCAACCAGGATCACAACACCAGGCTGAATATCAGCACCTTAGATGCTACACTGATAATATAATAATAAGAAATATATGTTATTATTCATTTAAAATGTCACTAAAGGCTTGAGCTGCACTGGAATTTAAATCCTGCTTCACAAATGTCCTCTTTAACTGGAGAAAAAGGAGCAGGGCGTCCTACGTGGACCTTCATATGTAAGAGTGGTTGACCTTTAACCTCTGACATCACAGGTCTTCTCTGGGGGTCAGATTCACACAAAAAAATAAATAAAAATAATAAAAATACGGGTTAATGTGAAAAAATGTGTGCAGGAAAATGAGTTGCTTCATGCGTTTGTAAATATTACATTTTATTATATTTAATTCACAGAGGGGAGGAGGAGAGGAGGGAGAGGAGGAGGGAGAGGAGGAGAGGAGGAGGGAGAAGGAGAGGAGGGAGAGGAGGAGGGAGAGGAGGAGAGGAGGAGGTGGGGAGGAGGAGAGGAGGGAGAGGAGGAGGGAGAGGGGGAGGAAGAGAGGAGGGAGTGGAGGAGGGAGAGGAGCTGCTTGTGGAGGAGGGAGAGGAGGAGGGAGAGGATGAGGAGGTGGGGGAGGAGTAGGAGGAGTGGAGGAGTAGGAGAGGAGGTGGAGGAGAGGAGGAGGTGGAGAGAGGTAGAGGGGGAGGAGAAAATGAGGGGGAGGAGGTGGAGGAGAGGAGGAGGAGAGGAGGAGAGAAGGAGGGGAAGAGGAGGAGAGGAGGAGTTGGAGAGAGGTAGAGGAGGAGGAGGAGAGGAGGAGTTGGAGAGAGGTAGAGGAGGAGGAGGAGAGGAGGAGAGAAGGAGGGGAGGAGGAGGAGAGGAGGAGTTGGAGAGAGGTAGAGGAGGAGGAGGAGAGGAGGAGTTGTGCTGCATGTTGTCGGGGGATTTCCAGCCTAATATTATCTCCAGGTTTAGGTTTGTATTCAGATCTCGAACTGAAGTAAAAGTACTTCCAAATGAGTAAAAGTACTCCAAGTCCTGAAGTAAAAGTATGACGTAATATCAGCTACAGATACATCTAGAATCTCTTTAAAGTAAAGATTTCTTTACTCGAGGGCAGAACAAGAAAAGGCCGTTTCTGGTTCCTGGTTCCACCCGGTTCTCCGTAGAACTATCTCTGAGAGGTTCCACTCAGAGGATGTGTAGAAACCCGTGTGTGGTGTCATGGTTACACCCAGAACCGGTTTGGAGGGTCTTAACGGGCTGATGTGCTCCAGTGTGACCCACAACCTTCGTGGTTCTGAATCCTGGTTTTGTGGCCGGGAGAACGGGTTCTTATTGGAACCCATGGAACCCTTTCTTTGAACCCTCATTTCTTCAAGTGGATCCGTGCTGGATCCATGTTGGATCTGTGCTGAATCTGTGGTGGATCTGTGCTGGATCCATGGTGGATCCGTGGTCGATCTGTGCTGGATCCGTGCTGGATCCGTGCTGGGTCCATGTTGGGTCCGTGCTGGGTCCATGTTGGATCTGTGGTGGATCTGTGGTGGATCCGTGGTAGGTCCATGTTGGATCCGTGCTGGGTCCATGTTGGGTCCGTGCTGGGTCCATGTTGGATCTGTGGTGGATCTGTGGTGGATCCGTGGTGGGTCCATGTTGGATCCGTGCTGGGTCCATGTTGGGTCCGTACTAGATCCGTGCTGGATCCGTGCTGGATCCGTGCTGGGTCCATGTTGGGTCCATGCTGGGTGACCTCGCTGGGTGGCTGAAAGGAGATGAGGACTCATAAACGCCCCCATGGCACCGTGTGTGGTTTATCTTAGATGGTTGTTATTATATCAGGTGACGCCCTGCTGTGTTTCCCGTGGAATCTAGACCACGGTCTGGAATCTAAACCCCGGTCAGGAAACTAACGAGGGGGACTGGACTGGGAGTTGGCTGTCTACCAGCTACGAGAGGAAATTCTAGGGAGCTCCGTCTGTAAAACTACTTCATGTATTGATGGTAAAAGTGCTGCTGTTTGACTCACAACAACACACTGGTTCCCAACCTCGGGGTCGGGGCCCTCCAAAGGGTCGCCAGATGAACCTGACGGGGTCGTGAGATGTTTAATGGGGAGGGGAAGAATAACAAATATACTAAAATTAGATGTATTTTGTGGAATATTCCATTTACTCGGAGGGTTGATGGGAGAAGAAAGAACAAAAATCAAAGTTTACTATTATACAGAGACATGACCTTTAACCCTTTACGACAGTTGCCCAAACTATGTGTTGAACCAAACTAGGGAAGTAAGTCAGAGGTGCTTCGGTGGGGAAATAGTGAAATATTGCGTTATATTGCTGAGTCAGCGCTGCTGTTTGTCCTCCTGCAGGCAGCACATGGAGGCGTACCGGGACACCTGTCCAGCCCAGGTGGACGGCTTCGGGAGGGAGACCACAGGGCTCATTAACAGGCTCTCCCGGCTGCTGGAGGACCAGTTCAAAGAGGACCTCAAGGTGCAGCGAGTCAAAATAACGGCCCGCTTCCCGTTTTTCAGGGGTTTATTTTGTGATGCCGAGAGCTGCTGCGGTTTCTAGAAGGGGAAATGAAAGAGATTTTCTACTCTCCTGAACCCTTCATTCAAAATCTTTTCAAGGATCGCAGAAGGAGTGAAGTGATCCATAATCAATTAATAATTAATATATAAATCATTTATATTGTTTTGCCGTAATGCAGTTTATTCTTTCAGATCATAAAATGTATAAATGTGTGGTTTAAAGTGTTTGATCATTGACTTGATAAACCCCCCCATGCTGCTCATGTTCTCCTCACATGTCTGTTTAACCTGCTGGTTCTGGTTCCAGCCGGTCCTGAGGAGGATGATGAGCAGGAAGTGGCTCACCAACGACGAAGACTTTCAGCAGCTTTACAGTCGGACGGAGCTGCTCTCTCAGCACTGTGGTCAGATGAGGCCTCCGCACGATCAGGTGAGGAGGAGGAGGAGGTGGGGAGGAGGAGGGGAGGAGAGAGGGGGAGGTGGAGATGGGGAGGAGGTGGGGAGGAGAGAGGGGGAGGAGGTAGGGGAGAGGGGGAGGGGGAGATGGGGAGGAGGGGAGGAGAGAGGGGGAGGAGGGGGAGGAGGTGCTTGTGGAGGAGGGAGAGGAGGAGGGAGAGGGGAGGAGGAAGAGGAGGAGGAGGTGGGGAGGAGGTAGGGGAGAGGGGGAGGTGGAGATGGGGAGGAGGAGGTGGAGGAGGAGCAGGTGGGGAGGAGGTGGAGGGGGAGGAGGTGGAGGGGAGGGAGGAGGAAGAGGAGGTTGGGGAGGAGGTGGGGAGGAGAGGAGGTGGAGGAGGAGGTGGGGGAAGAGGAGAGGGGGGATGGAAGAAAGGAGAGGAGGAGGAGGTGGAGGAGAAGGAGGAGGATGTGGGGGAGGAGGAGAGGATGGGGGAGGTGGAGAGAGGTAGAGGGGGAGGAGAAAATGAGGGGGAGAGGAGGAGAGTAGAGGGAGGAGGGTGAGGAGAGAAGGAGGTGGAGGAGAGGAGGAGTAGAGGGGGAGGAGTAGGAGGAGTGGAGGAGTAGGAGAGGAGGTGGAGGAGAGGAGGAGGTGGAGAGAGGTAGAGGGGGAGGAGAAAATGAGGGGGAGAGGAGGAGAGGAGAGGGAGGAGGGTGAGGAGAGAAGGAGGTGGAGGAGAGGAGGAGGAGAGGAGGAGGAGAGGAGAAGGAGGAGGAGTAGGAGAGGAGGTGGAGGAGAAGTGGAGGGGAGGAGGAGAGGATGAAGAGGAGGAGGAGAGGAGGAGAGGAGGGGTGGAGAGAGGTAGAGGGGGAGGAGAAAATGAGGGGGAGGAGGTGGAGGAGAGGAGGAGGAGAGGATGAAGAGGAGGAGTTGTGCTGCATGTCGTCGGGGGATTTCCAGCCTGTTATTATGAGGAAACAGCTGACCTTGTAATAATTAATGGTCACCTGACAGACTGAGGGATACGATGTGATGAACTTCCCAGTTAGAAGTCTTACTGGTTTCCATCCTGACCAGACGAACACCATTCACATCTAACTGGGAACAATAAATACACAAACATCTCAAAGGTGTTTCACACTCGGTGTCTGGAATGTCTTTGGAGGTGGAGAGAGGAAATCCTCATTTACTTTGTCTGTCACCGTTCCAGTAAATTAAATGGGGGTGGGGGGTCATTGTTGGGTCCGGATGCTGCAGACATCACAGCGGGGCCCGAACACATGAACACATGAACACATGAACACATGAACACATGAACACAGCCTGAATAGGTGGAAGTGGAGGTGTGAGTTCAGATCAGCTGACAAAGACAAACCACACTTGCTTGTTTTGTTGTTTTTGCCCATCCTGTTATTCTGCAACACCCCTTCTTTCCTCTGTGTGTGTGTGTGTGTGTGTGTGTGTGTGTGTGTGTGTGTGTTGCGTTTCCCCGGCGACAGGAGCTGGCGAGCCGGCTGCACTACCACGTGGCGAGGGATTACGTCGGCCAGCTGATGAAGAGCAACTACTCCTGCAAAAACCGGAAGCACGAGAAGGCGGCGAACAAGATGCGTGTGCAGTGGGCGAAGCTCAGAGAGCTGTTTGAGGACATGGTCAGAAACCCTTTCACTTCCTCTTCCACGGCAACGCCATCTGTTTGGCAACTCTCTGTTGCACAGCATGTTGCATCATGGGCCGAGGGGAATATTGCACTTTTTGGCTTTTTTCTCAACTTCAAACGTGATTTCATTTCAATCATTTTGCAAAGACCAAAGATGGAAACTCATCAAAAAATGAAAGTCCAGAAAACTAAATACTTTATGCATCGGACCTCAATAATGAATCATCTCAGTGACCCTTGACCCCCGAGCAACAAGCATTTAATGATAAATATCAGTCATGCTTTTACTTTGGAAGATTTAACTACATTTAGCTCAAAAATACCACTGTACTTTTACTTGTATGGTGAGTATTTCTACATTGTTGTACTGATACTTTTAATTAACCAAAGAATCTTTCTTCCACCACTAAAGGGATATTTTCTGAAGTCAGAAGAGATAGATTTAACCCCCTAGAATGGTTCAAGTCCTATTAAATAATGCTGAGTCCTACATTTCCCATGATGCAACTCCAAAGTTCGGGCTCCGGTCAAAATAACTGATGAGTTATCAGACTTTCAAAAGCTTATCCGAAACCTCAGAAAATAAACTTTAAGACTTTATGTCTAAAAATGACGGAGTTTCCCTTTAAATTCATGTTTCATGTCCTGTTTCAGACATTTTATCCTCTCACACACTCAGCTTACTTGTTGGGAGTAAAGTGTTGAGAAAAAAAAGCTTGATGTCATGATAATAATATTCAAGCTTCAAGCTTAAATTGGATAAATTGGCTTAAAAACAAACATAATCGTCATTAAATCCTCATTTGTTTGCGGTTGCCCCGGTAACACATCACAAACACTCACACAAAAACAAAACGCATGTTTTTTTTTTTTTTTTTTTTTTTTGGTAGAAGTCGACTAACGAGTGGCTCCACGCCGTCGGAGACGACCTGAGTGACATCATCAGGCAGAAGAACAAGGCGGACATCAAGAACCACCTGCAGCCGTTGGTGGAGCATTACCCCGACTTCAGGTGAGCGTTTCTAACGCCTCGCTTCCTGCTTCGCCTGTTTATCGTCACAACGCTACGATGTCATGAGAGCGGGAACATTCCACCGCTTCCATTACAATAGGTTCTTTATACTCTTGATTTTTACACCCGATCAGTAAACGTTTGATGAAAAGTGATATTTTTGGAGGAAAACATGAGATTTGGGAGTTTTGTGTGTATTTTTTGTATATTTTGCAGTATAAGCATGTTTCCAGAAGCTTCAACTCTGGTCGCACACTTCCAGGTACATACTTGAACTTGGACCCAGTATTTCAGGAGCCGGCGGGCTGCTTTGAGCTGTAACAACATCAACATCAGCTCTTACTGGAACAGGTTAAGTGGCCGGCAGCCCCGAGGAGGCCGAGGTCACGGAGGCTTGTTCCTGTCTCTCTGCCAGTTTCCTACAAACACATTCGTAAGAGTGAAACATTTTACAGAGATCACTTTTTAGTCGTTGAGTTGAAGAAGTCAAAGCCGACCCTTGAAAACACACACAAAAAACCCAGAGTGAAGACATTCAACCAACATCCTGATTTTAATTTCCACTTTGCTTAAAAAGGCATGAATGTTTCCTCACAACTAAAAAGCAACCAGCAGAATGAGGAAGCGACTGAGAGCGTTTGGCTTCGCTGCTCACATTAAATCCCCCCCGGCTTGTTTTGGTCTGCTAAAACCTTAACCTTTGACCCCGGTGAGCTGGCTAGTTAACATGGCATATGTACTGTATTAACCTCCAAATACTGCTGCTCTAAAATCATGTGAGTCACATTTAAAGAACACATGAGATGATGAGTCAACCACACGGGTGAAATACAGTTAATAGTCACTAAAATGTAAATGTTATTTTCCAAGAAGTCGTATCAAATAAGGTAAGATATGCAAATATTAATGCAAGTATTAGCATTGGAAAAGACACAAGCTTGTTTTTTATTCATTATAGACAAATTATAGCTCCACTCAGACCATGTTCCCTCCCTGACGGCCATGAAGACGCTCCTCCTCCAATCACAGCGTCACGAAGATGCTCCTCCTCCAATCACAGCGTCACAAAGACGCTCCTCCTCCAATCACAGCATCACAAAGATGCTCCTCCTCCAATCACAGCGTCACGAAGACGCTCCTCCTCCAATCACAGCGTCACGAAGACGCTCCTCCTCCAATCACAGCGTCACAAAGACACTCCTCCTCCAATCACAGCATCACAAAGATGCTCCTCCTCCAATCAGATTTACGAAGGCGCTCCTCCTCCAATCACAGCGTCACAAAGACGCTCCTCCTCCAATCAGATTTACGAAGGCGCTCTTCCTCCAATCATAGCGTCACAAAGACGCTCCTCCTCCAATCAGATTTACGAAGGCGCTCTTCCTCCAATCATAGCGTCACAAAGACGCTCCTCCTCCAATCAGATTTACGAAGGCGCTCTTCCTCCAATCATAGCGTCACAAAGATGCTCTTCCTCCAATCACAGCGTCACAAAGACTTTGAAGAGTTTTGCTGTTTTCAGAGATGTAGAACGTTTCGCTGGTTTGGTTTTTTGGTTTAGTGTGTAGAGCTAAACAGCCAATCAAAGTGGGTTCCTAAGCAACCAGATAACCAGATGTTGTTCCTCCTCCTCCACCTGCAGCAGGAAGCACCTGGTGGCCGTCCTGTACTTCAGAGGTCTGATGAGAGGCCGCGAACACCAGCTGATCCTCCAGCGGTTCACGCAGCTGAAGAAGAAGCTGGGCGGCTGCGTTGCCCGCGACGACAAGGGCCGAGTTTTATTCGGTGACATGCAGGTCACCGTCAACACAGACTGCTTCTCCACGCTGCCGTTCTCCTGCCTCGGCTTCCTGCTGCCAGACAACTAGCATCTTCATCATTCCTGACCTTTTCTGCATTCCAAACACACAAGTTCATACAATAAATGCCAACAATAAAACCTTCACTTCTCCATGTTCTGTTTGCGGTCCAGTTTTCATTACTTTTACTTCCTTCACTGTTAAACTGTGCTGAATCTTCAAGGTGATTCCCCCTCAGACACTTGGCCCATTGCATTTCTAACTAACCTGTTCCATGTGTGTGTGTGTGTGTGTGTGTGTGTGTGTGATCATTAAAAACACATGAATGAGCTTTAATGTTTCACCGACATGCTCCTTCTTCATAAACACACACTCACACACGCTCAAATACTTGCTAGAGCACCGGCTGTGGATTAATCCGCCACAGAAAATAGTCCCCGACAACAAATTGCACAATTCCCTCCTGGTTTGTCTGATTAAAAGCTGCAGTGACTAAATGTTAAAACCATATATTTGTTTTTTACAGATTTATATTCAGAGACGCGCTGAGAAGTCGTTAAAGCGGCGAGAGACGGATTAACTCGTTTGTTTTGTGGGTTTTAACAAAGTCTTAATCGGCTGATTTCACATAAATAACTTGGTATCGTGTCTGAAGGAGGAGTTTACTCGTGTTCCTCTAAAGTTGCTGCCAAATGTGGAGACGTCACACACATGTTACCAATTCACAAACACTGTGTTTCAGGAAGGTTTCCAGCATCGGGAGGAAATGCAGGATTGTGAATCTCTGGGAACTTATTCACCAACTAACCCCTGATAGAATTTCATCCGTCAGAGATTGTGAAACGTTGACGTGAGGAAGGATTAGATTAAAGGGCGTTGGAGCTCAATGTGATTGGTTTGTTTCACGTGTGAGCGCCGAAAACTGACTTCAGACCCAAATACAAGAGTTTTCATGAGATAAATGTGGGTCCTCTGTCAGATATCTGACGTCAGCATCATCACAGATGCAGAAAACTGACCTCAGTGTGCAGTTTTTTTGCTCACTAAAAGTATGTTATTTCCAATGGAAATTGTTGAATGTATGTTGCTAATCCGTGGATTCATTTTTAAATATAATGACCTTTAAAAACCCAGAGCTCCTCTTAAATACCACAAAGGGCAATAATAATTCATATTTAAAAAAATAATATATTATCAGTCCAGACGTTGTGTAATTATGGACATGAGCAGAGAGAGTGTGTTCCAGTAAAAAGAGGCAACAATCACGTTTGGTATGGTGATGATGTCATGTTCGGTACGGTGAACAAAGGAGTCGATCATCACTTTCCGATCCTCCTCAGTAAACCTGACACGTGACTCCGACTCCCTCCAGGATTTCATCTCTGGGCCGTGTGAATCTCGTTAACTCACAAAGCCGACACGCAGCAGATAATAAGAAAAGCTTGAATTATTTTATTAATAGTCTCCAACACACGACTAAAGGGATATTTCTCTGATTGAGTTTCATTCTTCCAGAAGTTAGAAGAGATAGATTTAACCCCCCAGAATGGTTCAAGTCCCATTAAATAATGCCGAGTCCTACATTTCCCATGATGCAACTCCAAAAAACATTCCGATGGAATGACGGCCACGAAGACCTCGAATCAGGCAAAGTAAGTGAAGACACCTGTTAGTGGACGTTTAGTGCAGGATTCACAAAGACGCTCCTCCTCCAATCACAGCGTCGCTAAGACGCTCCTCCTCCAATCACAGCGTCGCAAAGACGCTCCTCCTCCAATCACAGCGTCACAAAGACGCTCCTCCTCCAATCACAGCGTCGCAAAGACGCTCCTCCTCCAATCACAGCGTCACAAAGACGCTCCTCCTCCAATCACAGCGTCGCAAAGACGCTCCTCCTCCAATCACAGCGTCGCAAAGACGCTCCTCCTCCAATCACAGCGTCGCAAAGACGCTCCTCCTCCAATCACAGCGTAGACGCTCCTCCTCCAATCACAGCGTCACAAAGACGCATACATATATTTTCTCATCCCAACATGTTACAAGTGAAGGACCAAGTTTCTCCGACTTCTATCTTCTGGGACTCCGAGCTGCTGTTTGTGCACAAACTACGTTTACAGATTAATTTCATGCACCGGTGTGACGTCATATCATTTGAAGGTCCACCAGCAGTAAAAGTGGTCGTCTCCAGATATGAGGCCCTGAGAAACATCCAGAACAAACCAAGACTATGCTCTCAGGGATCGTTTCTTTAGTTGCTGACTTGAGAAATGCGTTTGTGAAGAGTTTGGTCTCGCTGCCCACGATGAAGAGTTGAGATGTTTCCTTCAGAGCAGGAAACTGGTGGGAAGACTTTGCTTCTTCTCTGCCGTTGAAGACTGTTCAGTATTTCTGGAGGAGGCTCTGATGGAGGGAAAGTGGTCTGAGTGGAGCTTTGTCTGGTTAAAAAGGAAGATTTTCCTTCTGTCCTCTACTGATTTTAAGGGTTTTCCCCTGTAAGGTAAACAGCTAGTGATGTTAAGTCTTGGTTAACATCATATTTCCCATAAAGCGTCTCTTTTCTGAAACCCATCTTTTGACTCTGCGGTTGCTGTTGTCGTCTCTCACACTTTCACATTTGCTTTGAATGCTGATGCAAGTCTGAGATGTCTGCAACGGTTGCCGAGACAACCGAGGCGACCGAGGGGGTCCTTGTGCCATCGCGGAAAAAGAATTTCAAGAAACCTCATTAAAAGAAATGTTAAAGCACTTCCTCTTCTTTGTTATTCTTGTTTTCTCATAAGTGTTCGTCCCATGTGATCCGACACGTGTGTTTTCATACAAACAAACCTTTATACAGATTATAATCTGCATATTTGAACTATCTTTGGTTGAGAAAGAAATACTCGATAACTTAACGGCTCATCAGACGGATCGCCGTTCATGCTCCCCAGAGGATGAACCCTCCTGGCTTTTTCTCTATAGCCAGATAGATAATATGGCGGATAACTGTTGAGGATCTCGTATATATTTGCATGCTCACCTGCTAAATCATCTTTGTACCTCAAAAACGTGCTAACGTGAGCATCTTCATGTGAAGATCATGTGATACAACCGAAAGCTCCAGAACAGCAAGAAAAGATCAAACTGTTTAGTTTGTTTTGTTTGTGACTCAGAGAAAAATGAACCGCTGAGTTTGTGTGATGGAGCCGAGGCTAGCTGTTTCCCTCTACTCCCAGTCTTTATGCTAAGCTAGGCTAACCACATCCTGACTCCAGATATAACATAACATTTTGATCAATTGATTGCATCTCATATCGTCGCGTGTATCATAAATATTACACTTATTATACTTTGAACACAAGTAAGCTCGCCTCTAGTGTGCGTGTGAAGTTGCTTGAAAGTGTTTATTTATAAATCAGGTTTTGTTTCACTTTAACATTATTAAAAATAAAACATCTCCTGACCAGAGCGGAGTTTTCTACGGAAGTGAAAACCCTTTCATAGAAATTGAGGGTGAAGGTGGTTTTATATGAAATATACTGTGAATATGTGTTAACCATTGAATGTTTTATGGTGGGACGTTAAACTCGACACTGTTCCTCTTCTTATGAATCAGAGATCGGCTTTGTCTTTAAAACAACACTTCACCCACAGTGTGACAAACATTATAAAGTGAACTAGTGTCACTTGAAACCACACGTGTGTTTCCTCTCGCGTCGTACGTGAGCCCTCACAGGAAATGTGAATCTGCTGCATAGAAGGTCTTTTGTTGCTCTTTCTCCTTGCATGACTTTTTAACCAACATCCCGACTTCAAATGTAAAGTCTCACCTGCCTTCGGCTCAGTGCTGAACCGACCCTCTGCAGAGACGCTGTGTGAGTCGTGTTGCCTTCAGGGGCGATGTGTTGGACTCTTTGCTGCTGTTTTCCCCGCCGATCCTGCAGAGCAGAAGGTAAGAAGACCTGGTACCTGTTGAAGGTATCCAGGGGCGTGAGCTGGTTACGATGGGCCCCAGGGCACGCTTATCATGACGGGCCCCGATTACCTGCTGCATCCTTAAATAATAATAATGATGATGATGATGATGATGATGATAAAAATAATAATAATAATAATGATTATATAGCACCTTTAAAAACAACAGTTTAACAAGTGCTTTTGACAGCAGAATATTAATCTGGTCAGATACACAAACACAACAAACACATTAGCAGAGATAAGGTAAATCTAATTATATAAATAAAATAATACAATAGATGTAGTATATCGTCAATTAGAGACATTGGATATCAATGTTACACAATGAACATCACTGCATACATGTGACAAAATGACAAAGTAATGTAATACTTAATAATTATTCATTTAATTAATACATTTTTTTAGGCATCTAACGTGGTCCGAGGCGACCTAAAGACACATTCAGAGAATAAAACTAGAAGAAAAGCGATGTCACCGGACTGAGGAGAAGAAGATTCACCTGTTTTATTTATATTCTCAATCTGCAATATGACCTCTCTTTGAACCCTCGCAGGGGATAATTAAAAACACAATGTCAAGAGGAAAGAGATGTTGAGTGAACAGAACATAATCAAATTAACCCAAATGTCTCCTCATCCAATAAAATCTGGAGGATCTGTGAGACTTGAACTAGAGAATAGAATAAAATCACCTCATATTTTCAGCACACGTGAATTAAATATTTCATTTATTTGTCATTTCACGAATGCACAAATTAGATGGAACCCAAATACTTTTATTAGAATACAATCAAATGAAATAGAATGATACACATATTAAATAGTTAGATGGATGTTGATCTCCGAAAGGACCGCTTTTGATGATACTGGAATTTAATTTTAGAGGAAAAGCGAGGGGGTCCTCAAAATCTGTACAGGATTTATCCACCGGGGACAATGAATGTCTGTATAACATGTACATAACAATCCACGACATCGTTGTTGGCATGTTGCCTCATTGGTAGGCTGTTTGGAAAGTGTGTGCGTGTGTGTGTGTGTGTGTGTGTGTGTGTGTGTGTGTGTGGACTTTCCGCCAGTGTGTAGTCACACATGGTCACACATACGAGAAAAGGAAGGCGGAGCCTGTTGCTGCTCTACAAAAGAGTCCAGCAGCTGCTCCCTGTTTACAGAGCAGCCGGATCGGGGTGAGTATCAGCTGCTGGAGGTTCTGGTTCAAATACTAAACAGATATTCATTGTTAAGAAAGTTTCCAAGGAACTTTCTCCACATCACAATAGCCGTTAGATATGCTGTGTGGAACCAGCTTAACCAGTTCCCCTTTGCTTAGTTCCTTATGTTTACCAATTCATTTTATTATTGAAAGTTTGTATTTTTATTCAGTGTGGATTTGCACATTCTGTTTGTTTTTTTCATGTCGTATTTTATGTACACTTTATATTTTTAATTAAATATATGATTGTTAAGATTTTTGCTTTTATTAATATACTCTTTTTGAATAGTGATTACTTTTCATGGTTCTAATGGAGACTATGCTGTTAATGTGCACTCGCTGTTATTTTGTGGTTTTATTTATTACTTGAAAAAAAAAACAGCAACCACTCTTTGACAGCATGCTCAAAAAACTCATGTGTTTATTATGCTTGTATTTTGAAAATAACACGGGAAGAACGTTGATAAATCTTAGTTTTACTTATAAAATATAAGAAAATACCATGTTATAGTTATTTTAAAGTTTTTTACAGCAGGCTATGGGGAGAAAGCGTTATTCAAATGTGATAATTATGTAATGTTAAAGTGTAGCTTGCTAATGTAGCTAACAAATCCGGCTGGCTAGCTAGGTGACATGCTAACATTATACTTTAGCTTTCAACATACTTTTCGTTTGTCTCTGTTTTGATCCATCAGAGAGTTTCTCGGACTGTCAGACCTCCTCTCAGATAACAATGCGAACCGAGACGGACGGCTTCAAAGTTGAACTTCCGCCCGGATCACAAGTGGTTCAACTTCAGGAGGAACCCTAAACCTCAGACCAGGGTCGACAACACCTCCAAGACCGATGGACACCATTCACCCGTCGATGAGAATCCCCAAGAGGGGTTGGCAGTAAAAAGTGTTCAAAATGGTAAAAAAAAAAAGGCTGATTTAATTCTGAAATAATGAGATGTATCAAAGTGAAAGGAAGCTTTAAATTAAACTGCTGCAATAAAAACATCCTCTTCCTTATCAAATTCTACTACTGAAGGTCATCTGTATTCCTTTGAGCCATTACAGGACACCTTATTTTCTTAAGAGGTGACATTTCTAAAAAAGAGGCCTTTCCTCCCACAGTGATCCTTACATATGAGCAGATGCTGGAGGCGAATTGCTTGTGCGAAGCCGACCGGCTGCTGATTCAGCAAGAGGAACGTCTGTTTGGAGAGATAAAGGAGTCGGAGGCGCTGACGCGTCATGAGGAAGAAGTGAGGAAGCTGGTGGCAGACCGCGATACCCTCAAAGGCCTCGTCCTGCAGACCCTGCAACAGTCTCTGTGCCAGGAAGAGGGCAGCTCCAAGGTTCTGAAGTCCGCCGTGGCGGCCGTGAACCAGGAGGAGGACCAGGATCGACTGTGGACACAGAGGGATGGGACGCCGCCAAATTGGAGGTCCGGCAGCGGCTGGAAGTCGCTTCACGACACGACGCTTCGCAGCTTGGTGGAGGATCGTCTGGACAATCCCCAGACGCCCCCCGCCGATCACTTGGACCGGTCCTCCATCCAGGCGGACATCCACAGCATGGGCCGGCAGCTGAAGGAGGACCTGCTGTACGTGGTGAGCGTGGTGAAGGGTTGCTACCCGCCTGAGATGGACATCTGTAACTTCTACGCCAGGTTGTACCACCAAACTCTCAGCGCCCGACTCATAAAGATCACAGACTTCGGTTTGGGCGACAAGGACTGCACTTTCCTCCTGCGATGGGTCAACGAGTACTATCTGCAGTAAGTACTTGTGTTGTGACGTTGGTGTATCTCTTGTCCTGGTCGTCTTCCGTCAAACACGTTGGACCAAAGCAAACCAAAGTTTCTCAACAACTATTGGAACAATTTTGAGTCATCTTCGTCTATTTTTTACTGCTAGTCCGCTTCAAACAGATCCCTTGCATGCTTTCCAGAGGATGAACTCTTTGTCTCTTTGGCTCCTCCTCCTTTTAAGAAACTTTTTTTTGCAATACTGTTTATCGCCTTTTTATACTATACATGCGATGGAAAGAACATTTCATGCTTTTTTCGTGAATAACTTCAGAACTTCACGAAAACCCATTCCAAACTAGGCAAAGAAAATCGATGTTTTGACAATTAGAAGCCGATTTGTTTTAAGAGCTAAAGACTTCTCTTGTGTTGAATGCATGGTGGAGACAAAGTGAAGTTTGGCCATCGCTGTTTGCAATCAACATCTAAATCAGGATTTTATTATGTGGAAATCAATGGACGGACGAAGCAGCTGCGCCCTAAAGTTGTGTAACCGTGCGGAAATCCCTGCAAATGTAGCGGGACGCTGCAGTCGAGCCCAAAACACAAACCAGTTAGTCACATGTCTCCTCCAACGACATGTCGCTGCCTGTCCTGCTGAAGTAGAAGAATGTTAGAAGAATATTTTTCTGAATTCACATGGAATCATAATCTGAAGTTAAATCTTGCTCTCTGTTTCAGAGTGCTTCAAAAGCCGGAGCTGGCCGGCAACATCGACGCCGGCGCGTTGGGAAAGCTGTTGCCTCAAGAGATAAGTGAAATCTCTGGAGGATCAATACTTGGACAAACAGCAGGTAAACTAGGCTGCATATCGTCTTTGGTAGCTTCTCTCAACCATTTATCCAACTTTCATTTAGATCTTGTAGATATTCATGATCCCAAGTGGATGAATCCTAACGCTTTTTGAAGGGTGGGCCTCTTGACTTAATCTCAATCACCATATTTTTCATTTGTAAACAGGAAATCTAATAAAGGGAAGGTCACTGAGTTTGTTCATGCTCCCCAGAGAATAACCCCTTTTAATTGTATTGACCTGACCTTTTTTCTGGTGCCACCCCACAAGAAAGAGAACGGCATAGCTAAATTATCTTTAGGTTTGTTGGTCGCTCTTGCAACCTTAGAGTTTGAGTATATTAGGCAGAATTATATGTGTATCTCTTACAAGACGTAAAGTGTACGTAAAGTGTACGTAAAGTGTGCGTAAAGTTTACATCATGAGTAACGGGGAGCATGTTGTTGTGCGTTCAGGAAGAGCTGACGACATTCGTCGGGCGCGTCCTGGAGGAAGCAAAGCAAAAGTGGGATCAAGGGGAGGAGCCGACGAAGGAGGACGGTTACTTCACCAGTCCGGTGGCCTATGACATCATCCAGGTACAGTTTCAGTGTTAAAGGGGGCGACAAGAGCCAGATACGATCCTGGGGAGACCTATCTGGCTCATTAACTAAAGCCAAACTGGAGATAAAAACTAACTGAGCAAAAGATTAACCAACGAGGAAGAACTTCTTCATGGGGAAGTCTAGCGAGGTCGGAAGTATATTGGTGTGTATTCTTACGTGCAGTCATTGATCGGCATCCTCCGTCTGTCTCCAGCTGATCAACGGCATGGTGACCGCCGCTGAAAAGGTGGTGGGGGATCTGCACAAGGCCCAGATCATCACGTGCCAACTGAGCGATTTAATGCAAAGGTGACAAGACTGGTGATTTTTCTCTCCTACGTGGTTTTATGTTTTAAGGCTGTAGAAATAACAGTTATTCATGGTTTCATTCGAATCCAAACTCCTTCAGGTTCAAGATCTTCCAAAACGACATCATGAGGCAAAACAAACGGAACAGCAGGCCGTTCGTCAAGGCGAACCTCGGCTGCATCGAGCAGTTCAGGTACGTTTGCAACTTTGAGACGGACTTTGAGATCGCCAAAATAAAATGTCCTCTGTGAGCTAACGGGAGCTCTGTGGTCTTTCTGCAGGGACGTCCTCGACAAGAAGAGGCGTCTGTTCCCAGTCGACGTGCAGGAAACCTGTGTGCGTGTTCTGACAGACATGAAGCAATCTGCACACGCGTATTTGTTGAAACCTGTGCACGACGTCCTCAAGGTGAGTTTATTTACTGATTTTTTCAAATTAGTTTGCTAACAGGTCATTTTCTGATGCGTCTTCTTCCTCTGTAGAGCTCAATCGTTGCCCGTATTGATGATACATGATATCAGACTCATTTATTTACATGCTGCTGCTTAAATGTGGATTAATCCACCACTGAAAATAGTCCCTTAAAATTCCTCCGTTTTGGCCCATTGTTTTACAAATTGAAATATATATTTGTAAGAAGTTTATAAAAAATATATGCCTTTGAAAAGAACCAAAAACCTTTTTTTTACTGCAAATTCTTTGCCACAGTGTTACTTGTCTTACGCGTCAATGTTTGCACCTCCCACAGCCGCAGTACCGCAAACTGGGAACCAGTGACTGGCTGAACAAGCCCCTGTTCGAGAAGCTGCTGGTCAGCATCGAAAAGGAGCTTGAGGATCTTCAGGGTTCTATTGAATCCTGCCACCAGGTAAACCCAAGAACGCATCAAACGCCTCAAATGCACTAAAGTATGTGTAGAAATTCCCCAAAATTTGCTTCATGTTAAAAGTAACTGCGTTTTTAAGCTGAAACCATTTATTGTGATTCATTTCAGAAGCTGGTGGGCCAGTTCCACCGGGAGGTATCGGCCGAATACGTGAAGAGACTCCTGAAGGGCCAGGTCAAGCTGAAGGACAAGGAGCAGCAGCTGAAGGCCTACGCCGTCGTCAGGGACAACGCCGAGAGTTTGCATGACCTATTCGCCAGAATGGTGAGAAGCAAGTTCTTGGAACACGTATTCAGAGTGTTCATTAGTGTTCAAATGATAAAATATAACACGTACTCCGTCTTCACAGGGGTCGGAGGAGCATTGGCTGAAAGAAATCCTCACCAAGATTGCAGAAGTGCTAAAACTCCAAGACCTCCCTGCCATCCAGATGCAAGTGGCCTCGCTGGGAACGGATTACCCCGACCTCAGGTAACCTCGAATACACGGCGTCTTTCTGGACCTTATAAGGACAGAACGGCATACATGACTCTGCAGCAAGAATAAACAAACCCGACAGACAGAAATTGAAAGTGTGAACTCAAGTTTCTTGTTTCTTCAGCTAAAAAAAGACCATTTCTAGACCTGCATTTCAGCATTTCTAGACCTTTTTTCTAGACCTCTTTGAAAGAAATGCATTTCTAGACCTGCATTTCAGCATTTCTAGACCATGTGATCAAAAAAGGTCTAGAAAAAAGGTCTGTTTGTCTCTGTTTGTTTCTCTGTAGTAATAACTGACTGTTTTCCTTTTTTCACCCCTGCAGTGAAAAACACGTTTTGGCTCTGCTCAAGCTCAAGAGCAACCTCTCGAAGGCCGACAAGAAAACCATCACAGACATTCTGTCGGACACGAGGGAGCAGCAAAGCGCCAACGGCGTCGAGTGGCCGTTTTTCTCCAACGTTCAGGTCAAGTGAGGCGGTGAGTCGCCTTCAAGTTCTCCCTCATTTTAAAAGTGGGGCTGTGCAGTATTGTGCGTTATAGTGTTCAATCAATCAAATGTCACGCAGGCTGTAAAACGACGTGTGTGTTGTTACTGTACGAATGAATCGTTCACGTTAGCGCTTAGAAATATTTTTACTGCCAAAAAATGTTTTATGAAATCAGTTTTTAATATTTTATTTCCATATTGTGTACATTTTGCATTACATGTGCAATAAAAGGGAGAGGTTTTATTTTTTTATAGATTTACATTTTTATTCATCATCTGTTGTTCAGAATGTCGCTAGCGAAAATGTCGAATGTAAGTTATGTTTCTTAATAAAGTTGGTGAAACCTGTGTCTGTTTTAAAGGTGTTTATATTCAGTACATTTTCACTTCTGTTGTATATTTACATCAACAGCAAAATCCAGCATAAAGCACAAAATACTGTGTTTTTAAAGATAATTTCACGTTGACGTACGTATTCAGACCCTTTGATGCAACGCTTGAAAGTCAACTCAGGTGCGTCCCGTTTCTCTTGAGATGTTTCCACACCATGATTGGAGTCCACCTGTGGTGAATTCAACTGATTGGATCACCTGTCTATATATATGAGGTTTGGTGGAAGGAGCTGGAGTCACATATCTGGGGAAACTGGGAGGGGAGGAGTGTTTCTGGAGGTCGGCGCCCTCTGTTATTCGTAATTTGAAGACATTTTAAACAAAAAGGACTCATCCTGGATCTGGTCCAAATTTAGCAATCGGAAAACTTTCTAGATATAAAGTTTGCTGATGGGGAATCATGAATGTTTGTAGAAAACTTTTCCTGCAAAGACTGAAAATATTTCCACTCAAACCCACAAATGTTGAGAGATTTTAGTGGTGCTGCATAAAAAGTCACCTAGGAGATTGTAATTCATCCTGAGGGGAGCATGAACATACCAGCTGTCATAGTCATTCCAGAAGTATTTAATCCTAGGCCAAACAATAAAATTCCTGTTAAAGCATCTTTGAGGAGAAACTTTTCCACAGGAACGTCCAAGATCAGAGCGTGTGATTTTCATCAACAATGTCACGCTATCAACAATCCCAGGAAATTATTAAGCCTCTTGTGTGGGAATAAGGACGGCACACGCTGAGCCTCTTTATTATTATATTAGTAGGAACTGCAGCTCTTCCCAGGCAGGATATAAGCAAATAACTGTTAGAGAGAAGTCTTTTTCCTTCCTGAAAGTGAGCGTTTGTGTTTTCGGTGTAAGAGGATGTTGGTCAGGAAGACAGGCGTCGGAGATACAAGTCCGCTGGGAGAGCGAGGCGGGGGGGAGATGAACTCATTAATACCATCGCTTGCTGGAAATCCACCATGGACTTTCTGCTGTGAGTCTCTGATCCTGTTTTTTTGTAGCAAGGCTGCTGCCAAAGTGTCTCTGAGCAAACCGTTGAGTCACGGGTGGGAATTCATCAGCACTAGTCATGGATGTTTCTTATTAGTCATTAATTTTTATGGATTTTACTTGGTTGTGAAACTCCAAAACATTGGATTATGACTGCAGCTCTGCAGATCTCCACCACGTTTCCCTCGTTCCTCCCAAACAAAGAGGAGGGGAATCTCTTTTGACCATCCAGGCTTCCTTACAAAAATGGGGGATTCATTTATCTTGTGTTGTGCCGGAGTTTAGTGGATCATGACAAGTCGTTTGGAATTAATCTGAAAAAGTCAAAACAAGACCAAGCTTTTCTACGGATGTCAGTTTTTGAGATACGCCAAAAGTCTAATTGGTAACGTTTTCAACAAAACACACAAAAGTATTTTTACATTCTGGCCGAATCCGTGTGCATGCGGAACATTTTCAAAACAATTTCATCTCAACGCAGAACCTTTTTAAAACACAATGGGAAAACTTTACAGTTTTGAGCGAGAACCTTGTCTTGTAAACGTAGCATAAATTGTCATAAATTAAAAAAAAAAATAGGCTGATGGGTCCAGTGGTATGCATGATTAGCCATGGACAGACGGACAGAAGCACACACAAGCACACACACACACACACACACACACACACACAGTTTAAAGTCTTTACATAACATTATAAACCTGTCAACTCTTCTGCTTCTCTGGACTTGTTGTTCATTTGACAAATATGAAGAACTTGAACATGAACTTGGTTTGTGACCCTTCAAAATAAACCAAAGAGTACTTGAGAGGGTCCAGGTCCAAGTTTAAGGAAGGCTTGATGGGGATTCTGTATCCAAAAAGTGAAAAAAGATTACTCTGATCATCTTATGACCTCATAATAGGTCCCAACAACCAGATTGAGAACTGGTCTGGGATCTGTTGTCCCATTTTTGGTACGTTGATGTTAGTCTCCATCTAGTGATGGTATGAAGAACAACACAACCAACATTAGATAAAAAGAAACCACACAAATGTATTGAATCATTGCATTCCTTTCTTTGGTTTGACAGAAAAATGAAAGTGTTTTTGTTGTTTTTATATCTATAAGCTTCTAAACAAGAAGAATACAGTACAAAATGCAATAGCATTAATACATTGAAGCAGATAATATAAGTTTGTACGGTGAATAAAGAGGGAATTAAAACCAGTAGACCAACACAGTCACAACACTAAGACAGAAGTCTGGTAAAAGTTTGATATCTTGCGATTGATTGCAGTGAAGAATGGTAAGTTTTGTGAAATATCAACACATACAAATAAATGAATAAATAAATAAATAATTAAATTAATTGTAGCTATAAAAATACTAACCTAATAACGGAGTGACTTTATCAGTCGGGTTCAGTTTCTTCGACATTTAGTACTTTTCAGCACACAAAGCAAATGAAAGTACATGAATCAAAGTAAACACACAAAATGAAAATAACATTTGAAACAAAACTGTTATTTTGTAACTGCAGTGAACGTTTGCCTTTAAGTTATTTTTGTTCTTGTCTTTTGATGATCAAAGTTCAAATTTAAAATCTCTTAACTAGAATACGTTACGACATAAACACATTTGACAAACAATAAAACCAAATTTCATTTAGTTTGTGATGATTTTAAAGCTGGAAAAAAACGCACCTCCCAATGCATTGAAATACAGCATGTGTTGACCGACTTGTTTTTTCACACTGACACACAACAATCTTCTGTTACACATCGTCTCCTCTTCATCTTCGTCTCTATCTTTAGATTTGAGAAATGACCCCAGTGAAAGACAACAGTGCCAAGATCTGTATGTGGGTCTGGGTTGATAGCCGGGGAGGTCCTCCAGGACACCCAGCACCTCCGTAACCTTCCAAACGGATAGACCCTTCCATCTCAGCAGTGCAGGCAGGAGCTCCAGGTCCTCGCTGAAGACAGAATATCAGGAAGTTACTGAGGTGCAGTTCCCTTACTGGCCACTAGATGGTGTGTTTGCACATGATCTCAAATGCTTGTTGGCATTAGCAGAGAGGATTCCAACAATACAACAGTGGATTTACCTCCAACCGTAACATTCCTGCTGCATGCTTCCGACGGTCATCTTCATGGTTTCGGTGGATTCGCACTCCAGCAGCTCTACGACTTTCAGCAGCATGAGGTTCCACTGCCCGACGCCGGGAGCCTGACACAACACACAAAACACAACACACGGGTTGGGGGTTTAGATTCAAACCAGGCTGCTAATGAATCAACGGCATCAACGAGAAGCGAGAACAAGCAGACCGTCGATCTCACCAGGTCTGAGATGGTTTCATGAAGCAGCTCGGCATCTCCGGCGACCGTTTCCTCGATGTTGGATTTCCAGTGACTCCTCAGTTTTCTGTGGCTGCTTTGGATCAGACGTTTGTAGTAAATGTGAGCGATGAGCTTGTAGGCCTCATCCATCACCCTCTGATGGACACAAAGATGAAAAAACACAGACACTGTTTAGTTTTAATCAAGAAGAAGAAGAGCAAAGCCACATAAAATATGTCGGAGAGCGTGTGGATCGCTCACGTTTTTGGGAAATGTCAGCAATTAAAACATCTTGGGAAATCGTGTTTAGTGTGCTAAAAACAAATACTAGGTCATAAGAGATGTTTGGTGCATTCTCTTATTACACTAAAGGAAGTGTGGGAAGATATTTGGTTAAAATACTGTGAATCTTAGGTATAGAAATGGAAATTTGCACATATCTTAAATATTGGGTTTACACTGTAAATTCTGCATCTTTAAGTAAAACAAATATTTTACAAAAGAATACTGTCAATAGAAGCTATTACAAAGAATTGGGGGAAGTAGCACCGTTTGATAAAAGACCAATGGTTAATGATTGTTGGAAAAAAGCAAAAATTAAAGAAACATTTTGAAAAATGGTCATTATACCGTCAAGTTTTTTTTTGTTTTTTTTGTCACTGTTTCATGCTTGCATGGTTAAAATTCAGATTTTTAACGTACCGTTTGTATGTCCTGATAGCATGACAGCTCGGAGAAATGAAGCTTTACTTCGTCAATCAAGAGGGAGAATTCCTTGTTGTCCGATTTGAAGTATTCCTTCAGGTGTTTCTGTGATTTAACAAAACAGTAATATAATTTCCCCCCTATCTGAAATGTAAGACAGAAAACAATATATCTGCAATCGTGTTGAACAGCTACCTCTGCGACGTCAGCTACGATTTTCATCAGAAGTTTCAGAGTAAAAGCCTCCATGTTTTCAAGCGTTGTCTCAGCATCCTTCATAGTTTCCTTAAAAAAGTATTTTTTCACGTCTTCAGCTTCTTCCTGGACGTACTGCCTGAGAGGAAATATCATTGCCATGTTTTATGTTCTTACAAGGCTTACCACTACGTATATCCTGTGCTAATTTGTGCATTTTAACCACATTTCTATAAACACTGGTGCAGAAACAAGTCCTAAAACCTACTCAAAGTTTTTTTTTTAATGATAATGAAAAATAACGAGTTTGAACTCAACTGAGTTAATAAAACTCACTTGAGGTGTTTACAGTTGTTCAAGGTCTTGAAGAAATGCGTCGTTTCTTGGGTGTCCACTTTTTTCCGAAGCAACTGAGTCTGCTGAGCGGAGTAGCTGCAAACCAAAGAACCAATGCAATAATATAAGCATATGTTCATGAAGTCTGTGCATAAATCAAATGAATGTATTCTCACCTCCTCAGAAACAACAGCAACTCTCGGAAACAAACCTCCCGCATGCGCTCAGACAGTCTGGGGCTGATTTGTTGCGCTCTCTTGTGCATGGCATCAATGCACTTAAGAGAAACAGCAATAAAAAACAATATTATTATACAAGAAATTAACAGGCAGACGTTTTAAGACATTAAGACATCAAGACAATTACCTGAAGAGTGTCTACATATAGTTCATCGTCTTTCTCAGTCTGCAGGATTTCCTTCAGGTAGCCTCGGACCTCCTTCTGTGGATCAAAGAGACAGAAATACATCAGAAAGTGTCAAAATAAATAGAATTCTGGATTAATGCAAGACCAAATGTGGATTCGTAAACAGTTAAGGTTAGCATTCTTACCTGCACGTTTTTGAGCAGTTTGACCGTTCCTTTCTCGACCCACTCCGTGTACAGCAGGAGGTCGACTTTCTTTACGGGATCTATTTCTTGAAGGTCGGGATGAGTGAGGAAGTCCTGACTGGGAAAAGTAACGCAAACGCCAACATCACAGAATATGAGATACAGTTTCAAGTCAGTTTCTCATATTCTATTACTCCAGTTAAAATTGGATTGTTAACTTCAGGACTTTTAATTTGAAAGAGATACAGGAAGGGTAACCCTAACCTAATGCAGTAAAAGGGTCTGATAGCTTTTTTATCCTGTTTGTATCAGTCAAATCTCTTTTTTGTTCAGTTATTTTAGCGTTATTGATGACTTTGATTAAACGAAGCTAACGAAGCTAGCTAATTGTGGTTTGGCATTAGCATAGGTATTTTGTACCAATCCGATCTTAACAAAGCAAGCCAGCTTCTAGCAAGCAATTTGACATCCATTAATGCTAATTATAAGATAATGTCCTCACATAACCTGCACAAGATAACTACTGAGACCACAAAAGCGACACGTTGATTACTAACAACCAGAACCAGTTGTTCATTGAGAACTAGAGGAGTAGAAAAGTGGGCGTTACTTTAAAACCACAAGCCAATCAGCAGGGACTGTTTGACTCTACACAAAGCATTTTTCAATTAAAGGGCCGGTACACTCTGCAGATAAAGACACAGTAGGTGAAAAGTGAAGATAGAAACCTCAGATATGTATTGAGGACCCAATCCATCAGGATGAAGGAACTCTTGGAGGAGTTGATGTTCTTCAGTAGACCATCGAGGTGATCAAACATCTGACGGTGGTACAATTCGATCAACCCCATTAGTTGCACCCGGGGACCGAGCCTCACGAGCTCCTGGCGAACTGTTTCCTGCACGTTGAACAGGTGGCGATGGAGCTCCTGGTCCACGTCGGCCGGCGGCTCGGGGAAGCTCTGAGTCACGTGTCTTTCCATGAGGCGAACATCTCGCTGCTTCGGTGAGCAACTAGATCCGTCCTCGGCAGTGTCGGCATCGGGGGCCACGCCCAGAAGTTCAGCCAGTTCCTGGTGAGAGATCGGACCCTGGCGAGAGATCGGACCCTGGTGAGAGATCGGACCCTGGCGAGAGATCGGACCCTGGTGAGAGATCGGTTCCTCAATGTGAAGGCGTCGTTCCTCGCCGGGGTTCACAGTGTTCTGAGCAGAGAGGTTAACCTCATCCGTGGTACCGGCCCGGTTCTTTCCTACGAAACAAGTCAAAGGTCACCTTTTTAGGTTAAAGTGCTGTAAATCTCACCTTAAATTAAAAAAACTATATTATGAACGTATGTCTGCTGACGCTCACTCCTGTACGAGTGTTAAACCCATTGGTGGAAGTACATTTATTTATTACCGAGCTAACCCATCCAAACAAAAATCTTATTTTTTTGATCGAATGCTCACCATGATGTACGCTGAGATAACAAAGCATTAATGTGCAGGATGGACCGTTAATTGGGGTTTACCAGTTTTTTAGTTAGTTGTTTTTTGTAAAAAATAAATAAATAAATAAAAAAGAAGAAAAAAAATGTGTTCCTTTTGTTTGATGGTTGAACTCAACTTTCGGTAATTTTGATTTCTCACTATTTTCAGAATATTTTCAAAATTTACAATATATTCAATTTACCTAATTTCAAGCTCCAATTACAAGACAGACAATATCAGATATATAAGATAACAATGAAAGTATAAATAAAAAGAGGCTGATGTAGAAACAAATCAAGAGTATTTATTTATTATATTTATATTTATTTTTTTACTCTTTTCCTTCCTACATTTTAAAACAAATATCTATACTTTCTGCTCCTCACATTTTCATAAACAGACTCGATACTTTAATGCATTTCAGGTGAATTATCTCACCATCATTGCTGTTTTCCCCCATTAAAGATCTTCTGGGGAGGTGGATCCAAGGTTTTTTCTTTCCTGCTAATCCCTTATCCTTCTTCATCTTTGAACGGTCTCACGCTGCGACTCGCGAAGTGATGGGCGTTGCTGCTCGGTGCTGCTTTTATCTGCAGCTCTGATTCCCTCCGCAGAGGGAGACGAATGTGGTTACCATACTTTCGTTTTATCATTTTGATGGATGGATCACGCCCATCGGTGTGGAGAAGAGGAGAGCACAATAACAGTTAGTGCTGCAGCCGACACCACCACCACATAGAAATAATAATAATAATAATAATAATAATAATAATAATAATAATTCTTTCTTTGTCATGAGGAGACACACAGTGTCTGAATAAACACACGTTTGAATAAAGATGTCAAAAAAGGACAACAGCATCTTATCTTGTACACCACAGCATTAAGGCTTATTTGTTGTTGTTCAAACTTAGATTTTTTATAGTTATACATGTATGGTGTACATGACTTGCTTTATTGCTTTGCTGTTGACCTGGAATGAGGTAATAGCACGTGAGTGGGAGTCATTGTTTAGCTGTGCCTGCAGTAATTCTGTTAGATATCGAACGGGCGTGCCATTCTGCTGAGTCATGTGGTGGTTGCAATCAGAAAACCATTCACTGTGTGTGTGTGTGTGTGTGTGTGTGTGTGTGTGTGTGCTTTCTCTCACTGGTAGATTATTGGAAAACGAAAGACATCCGGAGCAAATTCAAATGTGAAACTGGGACATTTCCAGTTTCACAATATATTAAGTCCTTCTCCATGACTCAGTAAATACTTACGTCAGCTAAAACAAGATGAACAGTCTACAGTCATGCTAGCTTCTCTGTGAGGCTGCGCTTAGGAACAGTTGAGCTAAATGCTAACGTTAGCATGCTCACATATCTATAGGCCTAGGCTATATGTAAATATTATACTGCAAAAATTTAAATACTGTAGTAGATAAATATAGCAAATTGTGATGTTAAAATGTAATAAGATGAAGAGTCTACAGCGATGCTAGCTTCCCTATGAGGCTGGGTTTCTGTGCTAAATGCTAATTTTAGCTCAAATATAATAAGATGAAGAGTCTACAGCCATGCTAGCTTCTCTGTGAGGCTGTGTTCTTTAGCTAAATGCTAATGTTAGCTCAAATATAATAAGATGAAGAGGCTACAGCCATTCTGGCTTCTCTGTGAGGCTGTGTTCTTTAGCTAAATGCTAATGTTAGCTCAAATGTAATAAGATGAAGAGTCTTCAGCCATGCTAGCTTCTCTGTGAGGCTGTGCTTAGGAACAGTGGGTCTTTGAGCTTAATGCTAATGTTAGCATGCTCTGGTAATGTTGATAGAAGGTGTCATATGCTGTGCAGATTGTATACATTGTATTTGCTATATAAATACATAATACAATTACTGTTATTTTATTGTGTTAGCATGCTAATAATAAAATACAGCTGTGGCAGGTGGGATTGTCATTTGGTCATATTAACTATTAATTTTAGACGATTAGTATTAGTTTGAAAGACAAAGTAAAAGTAAAAAGTTAAGATAACACCAAAGTAATTAGTCTTTATCAAACTGCTGATGGATCATAACCATAATAAACTTAGTCCAACATCAGAAATGGACTTTAATGAACATGGAAGCAAAATTTATGTTAAGTAAAAAAAACGATTTGAATTTCAGGAAACCAAATCCAAATTTGAATGATTGCAAGCTCCAAACATGAGTTTGAAACACAGAATAAACCAGATAAGTAAATACAAGATCACAGTTTTAATAAGGCTATGGGGACATGAGTTTTGATCGGTTTAAGGAAGGTTTGACGGGAATACTGTATCCAAAGAGAAAAGTGAAAAAAGAGAATAAGAGATAAGAGGTCCCAATAACCAGATTAAGAACCACTGGTCTGGGATCTGTTTTTTTTTTTTTTTGGTGTCTGTGTTGATGGCAACATTTCCCCACCAAGTCCCATTTTTGGTACGTTGATGTTAGTCTCCATCTAGTAATGATATATGGTATGAAGAACAACACAACCAACATTAGATTTAGAAAAACACATTTTTATTGAATCATTTTATTCATCATTTTTGTTTGACAGAAGAGTGAAAGTGGTTTCGTTGTTTTTGAAACCAGATCTATAAGCTGATACAGTGAAGCAAAAATAAAAAAGACTTTGTACGGTGAATAAAAAGGAAATTAAAACCAGTAAACCAACACAGTGAATTAACTAAACAGAAGACCGTTTGCTGTTTACAGTAAAGTTTGATATCGTGGGATTGATTGCAGTGAAAAATGGGAAGTTTCGTTAAATATTGACACATACAAATAAATATATAAATAATTTAAGAAATTGTATAAAAATACGAACCTAATAACGGAGCGACAGTGCATCTTCATCAGTTATAAGATAGCATATTAGTGTTTTTCTTGCATTGAAATACAGCATTTGTTGACTTTCTTGTTTTTCACGCTGACACAGGAAACCTTCTGTAAGACGTCAGCTTTGCTTCATCTTCGTCTCTATCTTTAGATTTCAGAAATAACCCCGGAAACAGACAACAGTGCCAAGATCCGGATCTGTATGTGGGTCTGGGTTGATAGCCGGGGAGGTCCTCCAGGACACTCAGCACCTCCGTAACCTGCCTACCGGAGAGACCCTTCCATCGCAGCAGTTCAGGCAGGAGCTCCAGGTCCTCGCTGAAGACAGAATATCAGGAAGTTACTGAGGTACAGTTCCCTTACTGGCCACTAGATGGTGTGTTTGCACATTATCACATGCTTGTTGGCATTATCAGAGGGGATTCCAACAATACAACAATGGATTTGAATTCTGGTTCCATCATATAGACAAATTGCTATAGTACAATACCACTGCTTTTAATTATTTACGGATTTAAAAGAACAGATTTGAAGTCTTTGGGTTTCCGATTATCGGTCGGTTCTTCTAAACATACTCAGCCAAAGCAACATTACTGGATATATTGTTCATGGATGTGCGTCATGAACATCGGAATGATTTACCTCCAACTGTAACACTCCTGCTGCATGCTTCCGACAGTCATCTTCATCGTATCGGGGGATTCGCACTCCAGCAGCTCTACGACGTTCAGCAGCATGAGGTTCCACTGCCGGACGGTGGGAGCCTGACGCAACACACAACACGCAACACACAACACATGGGTTGGGGGTTTAGATTCAAAGCAGGCCGCTAACAAATTAACAGCATCAACAACGAGAAGTGAGAACAAGCAGCCCGTCGATCTCACCAGGTCTGAGATGGTTGCATGAAGCAGCTCGGCATCTCCGGCGACCGTTTCCTCGATGGATGTCCAGTGGCTCCTCAGTTTTTTCTGCTTCCTTTGGATCAGACGTTTGTAGTAAATGTGAGCGATGAGCTTGTAGGCCTCATCCATCACCCTCTGATGGACACAAAGACGACAAAACAGCGACAATGCTTAGTTTTAATAAAGAAGAAGAACAAGAGCAAAGCCACGCAAACGTATTGAGACACTTTATTTACTCACTGAGTGAGTAATACTCAGAAACCATATACGTTAACTTTTATGCATGTAGTATTGTCATAGCTATAACATATTTAGTGCTAAAAACAAATCCTATGACAAGAGATGTTTGGTGCTTTATCTCTGGAATTATTCTGAAAGAAGTGTGGGAAGATAATTGGTTTAAATACTGTGAATTTTAGGTATACAAATGGATATTTTATGAATATATATAATATATATTTTATCTTCTAAGTCAAAAACCCGCACATATTAAGAGTAAGAGAAGCAATATTTATTGGAAATTTTAAAAAAATTGTCATCAAACTTAAAATTTTCCAAATAAATCGGAGAAATACATTTTTTGACTTTCCTGTCGCTATCACTGTTTCATGCTGCAAATCTTTTACCAATAAAGATTTAATGGAAAAAAAGGTTCAAGATAGTTAAAATTCAGATTTTTAACGTACCGTTTGTATATCCTGATAGCATGACAGCTCGGCAAAATGACACTTCACTTCGTTGATCAAGAGGAAGAATTCCTTGTTGTCCGATTTGAAGTATTCCTTCAGGTGTTTCTGTGATTTAACAAAACGGTAATATCAGTTCCCCCTATTTGAAATCTAAGAAAGAAAACAATATCTGCGATTGTGTTGAACAGCTACCTCTGCGACGTCAGCTACGATTTTCATCAGAAGTTTCAGAGTAAAAGCCTCCATGTTTTCAAGCGTTGTCTCGGCATCCTTCAGGATTTCCTTGAGAAAGTATTTTTTCACGTCTTCAGCTTCTTCCTGGACGTACTGCCTGAGAGGAAATATCATAAACATCAAAGTCACCCACTCAATGTTTTTTTGAATGATAACGAACAATAACGACTTGAATCCAACTGAGTTAATAAAACTCACTTGAGGTGTTTGCAGTTTTTCAAGGTCTTGAAGAAAGGCATCGTTTCTTGCATGTCCACTTTTTTCTGAAGCAGTTGAGTCTGCTTATCGGAGTAGCTGCAAACCAAAGAACGAATGCAATCTCAACAACAACGTACAGAGATCATTTATCTTTTATAAGCATATGTTCATGAAGTCTGTGTGTAAATCAAAATAATGTATTCTTCTCACCTCCTCAGAAACAACAGCAACTCTCGGAAACAAACCTCCTGCACGCGCTCAGACAGTTTGGGGCTGATTTGTTGCGCTACTTTGTGCATGGCATTAATGCACTTAAAGAGAAACAACAATAAAAAACTATATTATTATACAAGAAATTAACAGGCAGACGTTTTAAGACATTAAGACATCAAGACAATTACCTGAAGAGTGTCCACATATAGTTCATCGTCTTTCTCAATCTGCAGGATTTTCTCCAGAAAGCCTCCAACCTCCCTCTATGGATCAAAGAGACACAGAAATACATCAGAAAATGTCAACGTCAAAAGAAATAGAATTCTGGATTGACGCATGGCCAAATGTCTGAAAAAGAAAACAGGTTAGCATCCTTACCTGCACGTGTTCGAGCAGTTTGACCGTTGCTTTCTCGACCCACTCCGTGTACAGCAGGAGGTCGACTTTCTTTAAGGGATCCATTTCTTGAAGGTCGGGATGAGTGAGGAAGTCCTGACTGGGAAAAGTAACGCAAACGCCAACATCAGAGAATATGAGATACAGTTTCAAGTCAGTTTCTCATATTCTATTACTCCAGTTAAAATTGGATTGTTAAAAAACTTGAGTTAAGGACACAGGAAGGGTAACCCAAACATAATGCAGTAACGGGGTCTGATACCTTTTTTATCCTGTTTGTATCAGTAAAATCTGCTACTTCGCATTTGGGTTTAATTGCCATTAACTTAAATTCTCTTTTTTCTTTAGTTATTTTAGCGTAATTTATGACTTTGATTAAACGAAGCCCACGGAGCTAACTAATTGTGGTTTGGCATTAGCATAGGTATTTTGTACCAACTTGATCTTAACAAAGCTAGCCAGCTTCTAGCAAGCAATTTGACATCCACTGATGCTTATAATATGATAATGTCCTCACATAACCTGCACAAGATAACTATTGAGACCACAAAAGTGTTTGACGTTATTTTACACCAAGAGCCAATCAGCAAGGGGCATTCGACTGCTTCAATTAAAGGGCCGTTACACTCTGCAGATAAAGACACAGTAGGTGAAAAGTGGAGATAGATACCTCAGATATGTATTTAGGACCCAATCCATCAGCATGAAGGAACTCTTGGAGGAGTTGATGTTCCTCAGTAGACCATCAAGGTGATCAAACATCTGACGGTGGTACAATTCGATCAACCCCATTGGTTGCACCCAGGGACTGAGCCTCACGAGCTCCTTGCACACTGTTTCCTGCACATTGAACAGGTGGCGATGGAGCTCCTGGTCCACGTCGGCTGGCGGCTCGGGGAAGATCTGAGTCACATGTCTTTGCATGAGGCGAGCATCTCGCTGCTTCGGTGAGCAACTAGATCCGTCCTCGGCAGTGTCGGCATCGGGGGCCACGCCCAGAAGTTCAGCCAGTTCCTGGTGAGAGATCGGTTCGTAGCTCCGCAGGCGTCGTTCCTCATCGGTGTTCACCGTGTTCTGAGCAGAAGGGTCGTCGTCACACCTGGTACTGGCCAGGTCGTACCCTACGAAACAAGCCAATGTCACCTTTTTAGGTTAAATCACCGTAAAGCTCACCTTAAAATGAAAAGTAATATTATACATGTGTGTCACAATTTTGCTCACTCACTGCTTAATGAGTGTTTAACCCAGTGGTGGAGTTCGTGTTCTACTTCCACACCACTAGAGGGCAGAATTGCACTTTTGACTTCATTACAATTCATTTTAACCACTTTAGTTCATTTACAAGATTGTTAAAAATACATAAGAGCTGATATTTTTGTACATTTAACTACACAAAAGCATAGCCAAGCAACCTTTTCAACATAATACGCAAAGTATTTTTACATTTTGGCCGTTTCCTTGACACGGATTGAAATGAAACATTTGGAAACTTTTTTTTTTTTTTTTTTGGAATACGCAAATCCCATGTCACCATGTCAACCCTGTTGACATTTCCCTGTGGAAACTGTGACATCAGTGTTACATTTGTGATCGAATAACGATGCGCGAATAAGACAACATTAGCAACGGCATATTACCGATCTAACCTGTCCAAACAAAATTATCATATGCTTGCCAAGATGTTTGTAACCACGCTGAGATAACAAAGAGAACATGCACAGGATGGTCACCTTTCTTGGATGTGATCAGAAAGTGTCATCGCCACCTACTGGCCTGGCATGCACACTACATCATGTTTCGGTCCTTGTGCATACAGATCTTTTTACATTTACATTTGTCGACTTTAGACAAATTATATTAGACGACTTTGTCCAAAGCAACTTACAATAAGTATATTTGTCAAAAGAAAGGAACCAGAACATATCATTGCCAATAAAGTAAGAGCTTAAAAATAGAAACAAGTGTTAGATCTTCGTCGAGTAAAGTAGTAGCTGTTCAGCAAACATACCTTAAGAACAACAGTGCTATCAAAGTGCTATAGGTAAGAACTTGTTGTTTTTTTTTGCTTTTTTAAACAAAATTATGTTTTTTTGTACATTTAACTACACAAAAGCATAGCCAAGGAAACTTTTCAAAATGATACGCAAAGGATTTTTACATTTTTACCTTTTTGTTGACACGAAAAATTCAGAATCTTTTTTTTTTTTAATCCGCAAATCATAATAGCGTCAAAACAATAGCGCGATATTTCCCTTTTGTCAAATGTTTTTTTCATAATTAATAAAAAGAATTGCAGTTTTGTGTTGTTTAGTTGTAGTTCATCAATCAAGTTGCTGCTCCACTTTTTTTTGGCTGTCAGTCTGATGACCAATTACAAGGCTGCACGTAAGAGTGACGCAACTCGTACCTGCAGTGTGTAGCTCCGAGCTCGACACACCTCAAGGTTATTCAGCTCTGTTTGTTTAACGCTGATGGGAATCCCCCGACATGCAGCGCCTTGATAAGCTTGAGTTCAACTGCAGTAACTACTTCTCCAATTCATGACTTTGTTGTTTACAAATTTTATTTAATATAAATGTTTTGTCTTTTTTTTTTTAAATCGTGCTTTAATAGACTTGTTTTTACACATTTCACACACACACACACACACACACACACACACAGTGTATATTTACAATATATTCAACTTGGCCTCATTTCAAATAACAAGACACATGATTTCAGATATGGAAGATAATAATTAAAGTCTACATAAAAAGAAGCCGATACTTAAGTACTTAAGTAGTATTATCAGGTATCTTGTACTTTACATTAGTATTTATATTTACTATTCCTCCCTACCTTTTAAAACAAACTTTCTACTCCTCACATTTCCTCACATTTTCATAAACGCATTACTTTAGTTTAATTATCGATTATTATTTCATGACCTTGCAACAAAAAAACAGCCAGTAGAAATGTCCTCAGTACTTTTTGAACACAAGTGTGTGTACTTCTACTTGAGTACGCCACCTCTGTACTTTTCACACCTCTGACTATGCAATCAAAGCAAAAGCGATGAATCATAAATGAGTCTCACCGCCTTGTGTGTCATTGTTGTTCTCCTCCAGTAAAAGTTTTTTACGGTCGCTGAACCAAGGTCTCCTCTTTCCTGCTTGTCCTGAATACTTCTTCATGTTTGAGCGGTTTCACGATGTGAAGTGATGGCTGTTGCTGCTCGCTGCTGCTTTTATATGCAGCTCCGTGGAGGGAGATGAAAGGGGTTTCCCCTCATCAATGCCATACTTTCGTTTTCAGTTTTAACTGAATGGTTCCTGTGTCAGTGTCAGTGGAGAGGAGGAGAATACAATCAGTCAGTGCTGCAGCTCATACCACCACCACTACTTATTCTTCTTCTACACATATTTTTTGCGGTTTTAACTTAGATTTTGTATAGTTATACACGCATGATGTACATGACTTACTTGATCTGGAATGAGGTAATAGCAAGTGAGTGGGAGGCATTGTTTAGCTGCGCCTGAAGTTATTCTGTTAGATATCAAACGAGCAAGCCATTCTGCTGAGTCATGAGGTGTTTGTAATCAGAAAAACCTTCACTTCACTTCACTGTGTGTGCACGTTCTCTCACTGGAAGGTTATTGGAAAACGAAATACAGCAAATGTGCAAATATTCAGATGTGAAACTGGAACATTTTCAGTTTCATAATGTATTAAGCATGAATCCTTATCCATGACTTCATCAGATAGATAGATAGATAGATAGATAGATAGATAGATAGATAGATAGATAGATAGATAGATAGATAGATAGATAGATAGATAGATAGATAGATAGATAGATAGATAGATAGAAGTTCATCCTTGAACGTGTGTGGGTATGTCCCCCCCTCCCCCTTCAGAGAACACAAAGCTTTCTGGGAGAGATAACGCCACAATTTATCTGGGAAATCCCCCTTCTCTCCGACACGAAACAGAGTGGATGTCTATCATCTGTGACATAATCTGAGAGCTGGATGTTTCCTTAAATCCCAACAAACCGAAATTTGAATTTCAGGAAACCAAATCCACATTTGAGCGAAACACAGAACAAAGCAGATGAGTAAATCAAAATAAAAACCTGATTTGCACGTGTGTCACTGCATGCAAAAAAAGGAAAAAACAACCTGCAAATGCAAAGGCAGACTCTATATGAAAGTCTTTTTTTGTGGTTTTACTGCAATAGTTTATTTTCTCTGTTTTGGTGTGACAAATAAACAGGAGCTTTATGGGAAAGGACACGCCCACTGGCCAGTCCAGAGTGAGATCAGACGACCTCCTTACTTTAACTATGCGGACAGACCTCAGCGGATTGTCTTTGACTGCTGCTTGTTCAGAAGATTCTGTGTCTTTGTGCGTCCTCCTGACATGAAAAAACAAGTGACATTTGCAGAAAACCAGACGGTGCACCGGATCCATCGGGACGAGGCTCTGCCAAAGTAAAGTCATTTTAATTTCAGTGCATGCTTATAACAACATATTCTACTTTTTATTATGTGTTTGAGTGTGTTACTGTGTCTGTTGCAGGAGTGCTGCGATGCATGAATCCATTATGGGTAAGTTTAAATCCTAAAAAAACCTCTAATAAAGCCTCAGCTTTTTATTCAGCTGATTAGATCCACCGTCTTGTGTCTGTTTCCTGGTCGGCCCCTCGGGTCAGATCTCCTTGTTAAACAAACAAAGATGTAATCTCAAGTATCCTGTCCACTTTGAAACAGGAGAATCAGGTTTTCTGAACGGGGACACGTGAGGAGGATCAGTTCAGGGGAAATCTGAACCTGAACCTGAGTCACACCTGAGCGGTTTACTAACTAGAAACTCAACCCACATACAAGCCTTCGGCTCACGTGGACCAAAATACACAAAAACGCAGATAACTTCACCAGCAATTCGACTCTAAATTTAAACTTAAACATCAAATTGTATATTTGGGAAATGCATCAGATACTGTGAGACAATCTGATAGGCTTCATTCATTGTTGCACTCAGCAAACACTCTCAAACACCTGTCACCATGTCTGCTGTTTAAAAGATGGCGGTGTGAACGTCGACAGATCCAAACTCCAACATCTGACGAGCACGCGAGTCCCCAAAACCACGACCACGTTCCTGAAGGTAAAGCTCTGTTTTCTCCTGCTGTGACTTCGACAGTGAAAGGACTGTACACCAGTGTTGCATCAGCCACCTAGTTTACATAAACCTCTACTATGTTTACCAAAATCACTATATTTCTTTAAATATTGTGAGATTGTTTGTTTAGTTCGTCGTTTAAAATCCTCCTTCAAGCTCAAATTCCGGTTCAAAATTCAGTTCTTGGAAGGAACTATTTTTCCCGGCTCAGCGGCTCTCTTGGCTCTGTTGTGACTGACAGCTCTGTGGGCGGGGCCAACGTATAAAGGAGGTCAACGATTGGCTGAAAGTTACACCGTGTGTGTTTCAGGCTCGTACTGATACGACTCTCCCAGTACGTCTTCCTCACATACTGGGAGTGTTGGGAAGTCTTCTTCTCTACATGGAATTGTGGATCGTATCTCATACAAGCTTCCTGCTTACGGTCCAATCAGATCCAGAGAACGCTTGGCCAATAGGATTCATGGATTTGATGAGAGTGATACAGTGATTTTAGATCAAATAAACAACGTGATGATTTTCACAAGGTGGCGTCACATAAACGTTTCAACATGAACGGAGGTTAAAACAGGGAGGCTGAGGTTTACTGAGGTTAACACTGCAGATTCTCTCTCCCAGCATGCAGCACTCACACCAGCTCAGAAGGAGTATCTGTACGGCGTCGCAGCATCCTACAGCGCCGCGCACGTCCATGACCTCATCACACGCCACTACATGAACGTGCTCCACGGGTGTACACGAGCAGGTGAGGGAGGGGGGGAGGGGATTAATGACATCCTTATTTTAACCCCTGACCTATGAAGTAGCCTGTATTCCCTCTCTTATCTTAGCTAACACACACACAGCAGCTCGGTATCTGTATGTCTGTGGTTCTGGTTCCTTATCTGTCTCCCAGAATTCACTCAAAAGTCTCCACCCAGAACCTCCTTGTTCTCTCCGTCCGACATCGTAGAACTTAAACCAACAGAGACGCTTGTTTTCATCTTTTCTCTTTAACTCATTTGTATTGCTTCTTCTTTAATTAGAATTTAGCTTCTGCTGTACCGTTTGTCTGCATTTTGCAAAACAAAACACTTTTATTTTTGTTTTTTGGATGTTTAGGTTTCAGCCGTGGAAGAGACGACCTCGCTGTGACCTCCGTTACCTCGGATGAGGGTCAAACAGAACTTTCTTCCCGAGTGAAACGCATGGAGAAGATGAGCGCCGGTGCAAGGAATCCTGGGAAATCCTTTCTTCCAAAGATCCCAAATACACAACCCAGGTGGGGGACACACATTCCTACACAAAAAAACAATATTTTAAAGGAGATTACACATACGTCACTACTCTAAAACGGCTTATGTTTACATTTTAACATATTTTCTGACATTAATAATTCAGATATCACACCCTTTTTTTTTTCTTAAAGAAACATGGAAATCTTTGTGTAACACTTCTCTGTTTCACTGGCGTGGCAGGCTTCCCAACACATCGGCATCAAAACAGACAAAATCTCCAAAGATGAGAAGAAAAAGTCCAAGGAATGACTCAGCGTTTTTCCCCCCTCAGTAATGACAACACATCAATACTTCAAATAAATTAAATGTTCTTTTTTTCAAATTGTAGAGTCATTTCATTGACAGGTTTATCATATTTTAGTATATTTATCTTATTGGACTAGACATCATCAAACAGATGTTTTATACATTGTTTAGTTGGCTGAATGTCTTTGTTGCTAGGAGACAGGATCAGGCTGGCGGAGGAAGAGGAGGAGGAGGATGGGATCGTGACACTTTCACAGAATTATGACATTTCTTTTGAAATGTTTGAGCTGTCACGATAACATCTTTGTGTCGATATATAAAGTGAGAATAATAACGACTTAGCATGAAATCTGGAATCTCTAACCGTTTGTCGTCTCCCAGTGCCATCGGGAGGAAACTTTCATGGAGGCTTAATTTTCCAGGAAATCACGTGTTCAGTTCTGATGAAATATGAGCGATGACATCACATGTACCAGTGTTTCTTTACCCCAAGCTTTTATCTTCTGGGAGCCAACTTTTAAAAAAAATAACAAACCATCGTGACTCAGAATCGGCCTCATCTCTAAACACTGAGAAAGAGCTCGTCTCGTCAGACATTTCCTCTGTGGTAACGATGGTAGAAAAGGGAGAGGAGGCCGTTATAGAAGCAGATTTAAACTCATGGTTTTGGAAAGAGATGTTCAGGTGTTCACATTATTTATTAACGATGAGCTTGGAGAACATTCAAAGACCTCCAGAAACACATTTTAATCTCCAAGTTGAACCACGAAGACAGCAGTTCATATACACTCCTTCTTCAACCACATTATCCATCAGAATACATTAAAGACAAACAACCAATGGAGTGAAATTAGATCTTTATTGTGTGGGGGAGAAAAATGAAATGGAAAAAAGGCCGACTACATGAAGCTAAAGGCCTGTTGGTTACAGGAAATGACGAGGGCGAACAACAACAACAAAAAAAAGAAAGAAATAGGAAAAAAATGGCACCAGATATTTCTTTTGATAACAAACACATGTGACATTATTGCATTCTCTACGGTTACCAGATGACAGCTTGGACACAAGCAAATGCTGATGACTTATAAACAATATAATACATATTTCTTTTTAGAGTTAAGTTACTGAACAGTTTGTTACAGCATTAGCATTGTGGTGACCGCAGGGGGAGCTGCTGCCCCCCGGTGGGAAGGAATGAAACGACACACTGAGCCACGCTAACTCAACTCTCCCTCCTCCATCATCTTCCTCGCCCCTCCTTTTAAGATTTCTTGTACTCGATTCTCTCCACCTTGACGTCGTCGCCGATCAGCTGATAAACGTACGTCACCACCGTAGACGCCTGGATGTCCATTAATACAAAAGAGGGGATGATGTTGCTGTAAAGGAGAGAAGACAGACGGGTTTAAAGGCTAGAAAATGTTGCTGTTGAACTTGTTAAACGCTACGACTGTATTCAGATCTTCTACTCAAGTAAAACAGTGTAGAAGTATTCTGAAATCTGCTCTTTTATAATCAGTGCAACATGAAGATTGGAGGGCGGACGGCTCCTCTACCTTTCCAGTGCGCTGTAGGCTCCCGTGGCCGAACCCGGGTTGATGTAGAACTTATTTTCGTTCTCGAACGCCTCAAACTTGTGCGTGTGCCCGGAGATGAGGATGTCGACATCCAGCTGCCTCTGGAGCAGCGCCAGGCTGGCCATGTCTCCCCAGGGGATCACCTGGTGGCCGTGGATGAGGCCGATTTTAAACTGGCCCACCGTCACCACCTTCTGCTCCGGGTAGTTTAGATTCTGAGAGGGAACGAGAAGGTAAAAAAATACTTGTTCTTAGTGATCTACCCTGAAAACTGTGATGTAGGTTCAACAGTGAAATCAGCTTTTGTGATTTTAAAAAGATGTCAGCAAAGTAAAACTTTGTGAGAATTTGTGAGAAGGGAGCAATTCCAATTTCATGACACGCAATTTATTATAGTCTTTATAACTAGCAAGAGATTAATTTCACTTCCCTCTTGCAATTAAACAATCAGCCACATAAATAATGTATTTTTTACTCATCTGTATCCTTAGTTAAAATTTGCTAAAATAAAAAGATCTGCTGGACTTTGAAGAACAACGTCATGCCCCCCCTACACACATTGTTAAAAACACGTAGGCCAGTCCGCTTAACAAGAAGCTGAAATCTCAAATTAGCACTCATACTGAAAGGCTAATTTATTTCTATGACAGCAATTAATTATTATTTTTTATAATTTCATTCATAGCTTTAGTCTATACGATGTCAGAATATAATGTTTCTCAAAAGGTTTCTGCAAAGATATTGAGCTCAATGATATAAAACCGAGAAACGCAGGAAACTTCCATATTTGAGAAACTGAAAACGGTGAAAGAAACTGGTTCCATCTATTTCTGATTGTATTTTGAGGTGTGAGGAACATGGCTGCGTTTTCTTTCGTTGTTTCCGACAAACGAACCCTGACCTCGTCGAAGTCCCCTCGGACTATGTGGACGTCCCCGGCGAGCGTCTTCAGGTAGTCATAGCTCTCCTTGGTGCAGAGGTTCCCTGTGCAGAGGATGTGCTGGATCTTCCCCGGGACCAACAGCTTCTTGAACTTGGCTGGCAGGGTGTTGCACCGGTGGGGAATGTGCAGGTCACCTAAAACCAGGACCAACTGATGACATCACACACACACGCAGACAGACAGGTTAGGTCATGCTGTGTGAGATTTAGCATCTGAACATTAGAAATAAAAGGAAGTGGGCTGAGGACAGAGCTCTGCAGGATGCCACAGGTCGGGACCCACCGGAAACCACCGCACTCTTCGGTTAGTTATCAAGTTGTATCTTGTTTGAAACCAGCAAAATAATGTCCAGTTTTTTCATGTTATTGAATCCAAACACACTGCTTCAGATTGATTCAGTTCGATGGATAAACATGCTGAATTCATAAAGCTCAAACTTGTAAATAAGCGATGAACGTGAGTAACAAGCTGAGGTATTAAGTGTCTGAATTCAAACTGGAATGTTACTTATTATATGATCTAAAAGAAAAAGCCCATGATGGAGATGCAGATTGAATCAGCTGGATTTCAGACACCCAATAACAGACATGAGAGTGAGCTCATTATTTTTTCACACAGCACAGCACGAGTCCATACTTAACACGAAACACATAAATAACCACACTCTTTCCCTCTAAAACCAGTGAACTTTGTTTTTGTACTGGTTGGTTTTCCATCACCAAATAATTCATAAAACATTTCCAGTGTTGGAGACCTTTCCTGTCTGGAAATAGATGAGTCACACTAGTAAGGACTCCGAAAAAAATAATTTGAAGTTGTTAAACGGCATCAGGAACATGACCTTAAAGCCCGTCTGCGTCACACTGGCTTTCCACAAAACTTACTTCAGGAGCTTGATTTCTTACTCTGACTTATTTCTCGACTACTTTGGGGGCATAGAAGTGATTATTGTTCAGGTGAACAGCAGAGAGTGGGCGTAATAAAAGCATCATAGCCTGCCGGGGTAGAAACAGCAGACCTTCACGGCTGTGTAAGCCCAAACCCCATGTTAGTGTGGCGGGCAGAAGAACGAGCAGCAAACTGGGGGGAAGCCCACACGAAGCGAAGGGTGACACTTACCCGGTGACCAGCCTGGTTGATTGGAGACAGGCAATGAGGGGGGGGGGGGGGGGGGGGGAGGACAGGGGGTGAGATAGGGAGGAAGGCGGGGGGGTGCGTGGAGAGAACGACATGAGGCGTGATCAAAAGGTGCAAAATATAAAGAAGAAAAAACAGACAGAGAAAAGAGTTGGGACAAGAGGGGGAAAACTGAAATTAGAAATTAAAAAGTGAATGGATTATGTAGACAGATATTAATCATTAAAAAAAAACAAATATGAAAAGAAAAACGTGGTTGATTCGTTAATGGTAGATGGTTAGTGGCGATGATCAAGTACATGTGGTGTGAGTAAAAATCATTAAAATAATATATAATCAGTATGATATAATGTTCATGAACAAGAGGTGCTTGTACTTTACCAGAGTATTTGTATTTTCTGTCTACTTTTTTTACTCCACAAACATATTTTTCCTCCTCTTGTTATAATAAACCAACTAAACAGGTGTAAACTGCACCTAAAGTTAATGTTTAAATCGGTTTCTTGATCCAAACTATTGTACAACCGTAGTGGGACAAATAGACGCAAAAAATAAATTAATTACAGAATGCATGACGTAAGGTTGCAATTGTGTAAAAACAGGCATACGTCAGAAATTAATTACAGTTCGAGTTAATAACTGAGTTATAAACGTCATTATTGCCGCAAAGGAAAGTCCCCAAATGATAAAGTAGCTGTTAGCCTGTTAGCTCAGCTAGCATACAAGGGGGGGAGAGTAAAAAAATGCCGTCATAACAATCAAACAGGCCACAAGAACGGCTGGTGAACAAACGTGGCAAGCTGGAAGACCACCATGCACATGAAAATAGTGACTTTAAGGGCGCCTGCAGATTGTTGTAGTGACATTTTGGGGGGTTGACTAAACTGCTCAGCTGTCATGTGATCGTTGATCCATCTCGGAATGAAGCTTCCCTTAAAAAAATGAATTTGAGACTGTGTGTACGCGCTTTAAACCATCATGTCCATCCTCCTTGTGTCGACGACTGGTCTGGGAAAACATCGCGCGAGAAAAAAAGAGCAGTAAATGTGGGAAATTGTGGCCTTTTCGCCATTTCATACTCACCATCTTCTATTTTGCTTGGTTCAGCTAGTCAAGTTGAGGAAGCGCCTACGCACGTACAGCGTCAAGCCGTCAGCCAATGAGAGAAGAGTATGCCAGAATATGCGTCACGCCAGATACAATACTTCCGCTTTATCCTTTCAGAATAAACTTGGTGAAATTTAATGTAAAGGTCACAGGATTAAAAGATGAATTATTTTTAATCTGTTCTAAAATATAGTAACTAATGTTGTAAAATAAATGTAGTGCACAAAATGTACAATATTGTTTTCAAAATATAGAGTAGAAGTATAAAATAGCACACAATATCAATACACGAGTAAAACACAAGTAGCTAAAAAATTGTACAGTAGATAGATAGTTACACGCCCAGAAGAAACACGTACGCCTTAAGTATGGACATTTAATTTGAAAATCAATGCTACAACCGGATGTAGCCAACTGCCGCGTCTGTTAGCTTGACGTCCGTCAGTAAAAGCGACTGCGAGTAGTAGTGTTTCGCAGAACATTCGAGAGGTAAGGTGCGATTTTTTTTTTTGCCCCGTCACATTTCTCCTCTGAGTTATCGTGACGTGGATTTCTCCTCACGATTGTGATTCCGCGGAGGACATTTTTAGCTATCTTAAAACCGACGTTAACTGTAAGAAAAAAAAATAGTCGACGGGTATTATCTTCACCCGAACGCCCAGCGCCAGTTAGCCGTTGGACGTCAGTTGGCTTCGCTTTAGCATGGGGGGCTCTGGCTATTTCCTGGAGTTGCCGTGAGCGCCTGTTTTGTATAATAACGGACTAACGGTGACGCTGCGTTTAAACGTAGAAATCTATTCTTACGATCTCGAGTGTGAATATGTATATATTTTTAACGTAATATTTGTGTTAATTTAAGGGGCGGTGATGTGTAATGTAAAACTCTTAGCCAGCTAGCTAAAGCTCGAGCAAAACGTCGCGTTCCTACTCGACGTTACAGAGACTTTACTGAGAATGTGAGAATGTGTTTAGTTCCTGGAATAGCTGCGCTGTTCGTGACGACTGAGCTACCCACCCCGCAACACCTGATGATGCTAACGTTAGCGTTTTTTATTCCGCAGTGAGTGTATGTATGTGTGTGGATAACAATACGCCTCTTCTCCCCCTCCCTCCCTCCCCCCAAAAAAGGTCCCCTAAAAGCCCCGAGGACATTCCGGATAAAACCCCATTCTGAGCCTGGCGCCTGCACTGTTTGGACGCTCTCGGGTGTTAAACTGTGCATCTTCGAGGGAAACCATTAAAGAAAACCCGCTGCTGCAGTCGACACAACACCAGCGCCAGCCATCGACCACCGTTCACTGCGGCTCTTGGACGATCAGCGTTGTGTTTATGTCTTTGTTTTGCGAAAACGGTGAGTTGCTGGAATTATTTGTGCCCCGTTTGAAATGTCTGGCGTGTTGTTTGACATGTGGTTTATACGCATATGTATATGTCGTAGCGTTATTAATGTGTTATGACGTTTTTCTGTGCCACTGTATCAAAATGGCGTCTCCCAGTCCCCTCACTCGTGTGCAGTGGCTGTATGACGCACTATGCACCAAGCAAGCCAGCTAAGCTAAGCTAACCTAGCCTCCTTCTGAAATAGCCTCGACCTCTGCCCTCGTAACCTCTGCTCCGGACCCCGGCTTGTCACTGTCAAAACCCGGTAGTGAGTTATTTAATGTCGGTTCCCCCTGACGCGGCCGAGGGAAGCCGCAGACTAGCAGCTGGTTAGAAACCATCAGCAGGGGGAGAGTTGTTTGGCAAAGCTGCTAGGCCTCCTGTTTTTTGACCTAATAACAAGAGAAGGCCTTATGTGACTAAAGCCAGAGGCCCTCATGTGAGACAAAGGGCTTTCACAAAACAATGTGTATATGTCCACAAAAGCATCCAGGTTAGTGCCTGGGTTTTTATTTTTCTTTAGATTAATCTGTATTTGCTCGCTGTTGGATCACATGGAAATGTGCTGGATTTAAATGATCGCGTTGATCTGCAGGTATGAATGGTCAAAACATGTATAAGATAATATTTGTAATAACCAGCTGTCTGGAGAGAGACTCTGGACTCTGTCGCCCGTCCTTCTGCACTGACATGCCTGTGTCGTAACTCGGCCTGCTCTGGCTAAACAGTGGCTGTCACTCAGGGCTCGTCATGCACCACAGGAATCAGGTTTTACTGTGAGGATTGTGAGCTATCAAGAGTGCAAAACCACTTTGATTTGGGGGGGGGGGGGACACATGATCAGGGTTATAATTGGTTAAAAACACAAATATTTAGTTTTGTCATCTTGCAAATGTGCCTTTTTCTTAAATACAGTGTTGTATGGTAATTACATTTAATAGGAGTAAAATTACAGAAAACAATCACTAAACATTTATTATACAAATAATAATGAATTCAGCACTTCTTTTTTTTAACAAATTTCAAACGTTGAACTGGCAAAGAAACATTTAACCTTTATCTAACTCTGACAAAACAATACAGTTTAGTTCTAATATTCTCTTTTCAGTCTAGTTGGCTTGAACCCTCGAGCGAAGTCACTGTTATCATTTATTAATTTTTAATTAAACAGACATTGATGTTTGTTGCTCTCCTCTTTTCAGAGCTGTTGCGCAGCCGTTGGAACCTGTGTGGTGGAAATCTCGCCTTCAAGCAAGGAGCTTGCGGCCACAGCGGCACAGCGTTTTTCATGTCAGAGACAGAGCGCGCTTGCAGTCGTTTATGTCATCCCCTCTTTTCCAGACAGAAGATCCCGAAAAATCCCCAACCAAGATCCTTTTATCTTACTGATAGTGCTAACATCCAGCCAAAATGTCTGTCAACGTCAACCGCAGCGTGTCAGACCAGTTCTATCGCTACAAGATGCCCCGTCTGATTGCCAAGGTAACTGATGAATTAATTCATTTATTAATAAGGTTGCATTTGTTTGAATTGTAAATATTTGACGCTGGGGTTAGTGGAGAGAACACCAGAAGGAACATTTGTGTCTTATTGTCTCATCCAGGTTGAAGGCAAAGGGAATGGAATCAAGACGGTCATTGTCAACATGGTTGATGTTGCAAAGGCACTGAACAGGCCTCCAACATGTACGTAACACACAACGATCTCCTTCTGTTTTTTCCCCTCCATCTGGCTTGTATTAAACCCAAGGAAAAGTCCATTTGTACCTTAAGATCAACCAAATGCCAGATCATCTAGTTTAGCCCTTTAACTGCTAACATCCACAATGTTCAGGGAAAAGAAGCTACAGAACGGAGTTACTCCTACTGGTCTGTCCACAAAATATAGTTTGTTTCTTGTCCGAGGCAGGATGTTCCTGTTACGAAATGTGAAATTTAGCTGCGTGTTATCTTGAGTTTGATGAAATGGTATTGACTCAGCTAGCTCTACTCTACTTTCAATGTGTTTAACGAATAGGGAACAGGATTTGGGGAGCGGCCAAAAGCCCAAAATAAATATTTAAATAATGGAATAAAATCAACATACAAATATTGCATTTAAACTGCTTTACCATGATATTTTGTTTAATTCATAAATGAATAAAATCTTTTTCTGGGGGTATAAAAAATATATATAATTTACATAAATCCAGTGTTGGAACAAGAACAGGCTAACCAGTCATATATTTTATTTTTAATGTATTTTTTTTTCTCTTTTAATTGTCTCATCTCCGCAGACCCGACCAAGTTTTTTGGTTGTGAACTCGGTGCTCAGACCCAGTTTGATAGCAAAAATGACCGTTACATCGTCAACGGATCCCATGAGGCGAACAAGTTGCAGGACATGCTTGATGGGTTCATCAGAAAATTTGTGCTGTGTCCCGAGTGTGACAACCCTGAAACTGATCTGGTAAATATTCCACCGCATCTGTAACATACATTCAGTTTTAAGCACATTAAAAATATATATATAAAATAATACAATTTAATTTGTCTTTCTTACAGCATGTCAATCCCAAGAAACAAACCATTGGCAATTCCTGTAAGGCCTGTGGATACCGCGGCATGCTAGACACCAGACACAAACTCTGCACGTTCATCCTCAAAAACCCACCAGGTCAGATATGGCTCTTCTTTTTTTTCCAGCTCACTCTCGAGTTGAACATAATGGGAACTTAAATAAGTGCAGATTTTGATTGTAACCATTTTGCTTGTCTGATAACAGAGAGCACTGAGGGTGGATCTGTCAAGAAAGAGAAGGAGAAGAAGAACCGCAAGAAGGACAAGGAGAACGGCTCTGGCAGCGGAGAGGCTAGCCAAGAAAACTTTGACGCTCCTCAGGCTGTGGTGGGTTTCTAGTCTAGAGAGTCTCTCTACGAGCTCAGTCTGACCGCTGTGTGGCCAGTTTATCAACAGCAAACACACGGTACTAGTCGGACGCTGTGTTGTTTGCTCAGCGCTGGAACTTAAAGAAAATGTTAACTGTCAGTGCTCACCGAGTTCAACGCCCCCATGAGCAGCCGACGCTGTCCTCGCTGCCCAAACAAAGATCAGCAAAGTCAAAAAGTTCCAGTTTAGACTTTAGTGTGCTGATTCAGTTTGATTAAAGCTCGAAGTCCAGGGTGGACAACAGATGTTTGCAGTTGTGTGAGACAATCGGCTGTTTACTGATCCATCCAGAGGTCGGCTTTCTGAGGTCGTTATTTTAAGAAACTTAAAACACATCTGGAGTGGCTTTTTAAAGACTGAGTACTTGTGAGAATGAACTTTTTTTATATATATATATACCAACGTTGGCCCTGTACCTTTTTAGGGCTGCACTCTCAAAGTCAACGAGTCAGATCATCCATCGGTCCAGTTCAAAGTCGAGAGTCATGTTTTTTATTTATTTTATTGGTGTGTGTGTTTTTTTTTTTTTAGTTGAGATCTGTGGAAACACATTTTAATAATAAACACATTGCTTGTGTAGATATGAATGGTGATGACAGCGGACACATCTGCTGTTAAAAGTGTAAAAATAGTTTCACCTCATTAAAAAACACTGGCGGGCTGCGTTTCATGAGGTTAATAGTAAACTCTGAAACTCATGCCAGTGGTTTTGTTTATCGTGTACGAGGTGAAAAGGAGATTTCATATTGAGAAAATTATTTTATTCTTTTGATCAATCATAATATTTAAAATGAAATCTAGGCAAAGTTCTCATACGGCTGCTTGTGTTTAAACATCTCAACATCTGAGCTGCTGAAACCGTCCTAAGCCTTTTAACAATCAGGATTAATTTCAGTCCGTGGAGCCAGGTGTCGAAACACGGATCCTTCAGTTTAAAAACCGACTCCCTTTTGTCGTCAGGACGGGGACGACGACGATGAGGACTGGGCGGAGGAGACGACTCAGGAGGCGCAGAGGAGGCGAATGGAGGAGATCAGCGACCACGCCAAGAACCTGACGCTCAGCGAAGACCTGGAGAAACCCCTGGAGGAGCGGGTCAACCTGTTCTACAACTTTGTGAAAGTAATTAGACTCTTAATGTATTCACAACAAACGCTTCCTCTGCTTCCTCTCCAAGCCTATTAATGAAGTGATTGAACTGGTGGTTAATGTCGTTGACACAGTTTCCTCTGGAGTCAAACGTGTAGTCAAAGACAAAGTAGTGTCACACTTATGAGCTGAAACGGAAGTAAGTTTTAAAAGTAAATAAGTCAGAATAACTTTATTTATAAGACTAATATGCGTTTTAAATCGTGACTTGTCTCCACCCGTCCTTTAACCTCTCTGGTTTCCATTCGCAGCATCAGAAGGAGAGCGGATCCATCGATGGAGCTGATAAGGAGATCCTGGCGGAGGCGGAGCGCCTGGACGTCAAGGCCATGGGTCCCCTCATCCTCAGCGAGCTGCTCTTCAACGAGAACATCCGCGACCAGATCAAGAAGTACAAACGCCACTTCCTGCGGGTAAGTCTGCGTTTACGATCAGAGGTGACCTCGTCGGGTGTTTTTTGCGCGTGACTTATATTTTCTGGTTGTAAACTTCCCCCTCAGTTCTGCCACAACAACAAGAAGGCCCAGAAGTATCTGATGGGAGGTTTCGAGTGCGTCGTGAAGCTGCATCAGAGTCAGCTGCTGGCTCGAGTCCCCATCATCCTCAAAGACCTTTACGACGCAGACCTGCTGGAGGAGGACGTCATATTCGCCTGGGCAGAGAAGGTGGGTGTGGATGTCAAGTTGATCTTTTTATCAAGTGTTGAAGGTACACAACGGTCGGTAGGAAACAAATAACTGATGAAATGTTGAAGATGGATATTATTTGGGCCAGAAAATCATTAAAAACGTAATTAAGTTCATAGTTGTAGCAGCGATGACCCACATGGGAAAATATCAAATACTGGCTTTCAACAAAACATCCTAGAATTAATAAAATATTGTTGAAATATTCATCATGTCGGCATTACTCACCTCAACTAGATTTCATCTGATATAATTAAATTGCCTCTTAATAACTTGCTTATTGTCATATGATTTATATAATTTAGCTTCAGGCGTTGCCTGTAATTAAGTAGTAAAGCTGTTGATGGAAGGCAGGAGATGAAAACACCGTTGCGTCATCATCACCTCTAATAATGTGGATTAAATGAGTCCCACGCAGCAGCAGCAGCAGCAGCAACGTGGGCGTGTTTGGATTATTTATATTAATGAATTAAATGCCGGTGCCGTTACCAAAGGGATTGACTGTGTGTTTATGTCTCCCCCCAGGTTTCTAAGAAGTACGTCTCTAAGGAACTCGCCAAAGAGATCCACGCCAAGGCTGCTCCGTTTGTGAAATGGCTGAAGGAGGCGGAGGAGGAGAGCGAGGGCAGCGAGGAAGAGGTGGAGGAAGATGACGAGAACGTTGAGGTAACGGTGTTTTTATATCTAACTTGTACGTACAGCACTTTAAAACAAATAACCTCAGTAGCTGCTGAACTTGAGTCGTGTGTTTTCTTGGTAAATATTGTGTCTATATGCAAATATGAAACATTTCTCTAAAACCACTCCCTTTCAGAGTTCTGCACCCTTTAGACTAAAACAGAATTATTTTATTATAAAAATGAGCCTCAGAATTCTCTCATCTCCTCTGACTCATGCGTTTTCTAAATGTTCCTTCGATGGAGAGGTCTGACACCGGAAGGCTTTGTTTTCTGTGATCACAATATGCAAAATCACATTTCCTAGGTAATGCACTTTTGGGAAATATTCTTTTATTGGATTTTATAGTTTAACTTCTTTTACTTTTGGATTGTACTCATTCCTAATGTACCTAAGTGACTTTGAGGCAATTCTGCAAGAAAATATGACCATTTAGTCCATTTTGCCTGGAAATGACTTGTGATCTGTGTGTTCAGAAGTTAAATTAAACATTCTAGATTTTTTTCGGTGCAGGGTGGTTAGAGGCCATGCCATGTACGAACGTACACACGCAGCAAACCCCGGTTCGAGTCCCGGCCGGAGGTCCTTCCCTGCATGTCACACCCCCCTCTCTCTCTCTCCTATGTTTCCTATCTGTCCACTGCTAATAAAGGTGTCTATGCCTAAAAAAATATTTAAAAAAAACCATCCTAGATTTTAGTTTAAATTGAAGTAAATGTAACATTTGTTGTGTAGTTGGTGTTAAAGCTGCTGGCTCTCTGTGTTCAGGTGGTGTACTCTCCCTCCGCCCGCGAGCTCAAAGTCGAGACTGTGAAACCGGACAAGCCTGAAAAAGAAGAGGACGACATTGACATTGATGCGATCTGATGATGCTTTTCTTGCTGTGGCTTTGCCTCCCGATGCCCCGAACCATCTAAATGGCCTCTCCCTCCTCTACTTACCCCCCATCCACCTCCCTCCCGCCCCTCCCCACAACCCTCCTCTGCTTCGTGGCATGACTTAACATAGCGCTTTACTCGCTGCACATTAACTCTGTGATTTTGAGATGTTTTCATTTGATGAAATGAAGTCGCTTTGGGGGATTTTAATCATGGGTGTTCGGGGATCATTTGACTGCACATTTTTCTTCTTTTTTTTTTTTTTTTTTTTTGGTCCCTGTATTTTTCCAGTCAATAAATAAAGAATGAATGTTTTGCTATCCACCACACTTTGTTGCCTGTGTGATGGGTCACCATTGGTCACAAAGGACTCGACTGACTACTTTGCGTTGCCATAGAGACGAGCAGGTTTCACCGTGGAGACTTCTGGATGAGGAACCTGCAGGTCAGGATCTACGGGCATGCACGGGAGCAGCTGTGATGGTCGAGTTAGGTGTTTAAAAAAATATATAATGTGAATATAAGGTTTAATTTCTCCTCTAATAGTACACCGAATATTTGTGGACTTAAATATTTAAGTCTGAGGGCTTGGTAACTTCAAGATTAATCTTTAAAGAGAATATACACAAGCTGCTGCTGTGTTTCAAAAATGTAGGAATTGAAGGATTATTTAAATCCGTATTATTTCCCCCCACTTTAACAGGCTACACAAGGCCAGTCTGTGATATTCTTACATAACGTAGTGTGAAATTAAATATAGGATTCATCAAAAAAATTGACCTTTTGTGCAAACTGCCTCAAAGTTTTTATCCACTATATATAACTTAGTATTTTATTTTTAAAGGTGATTAAAGGACACCTTACACTAAAACAAGCACATATAAAAGTCACAATTTTAAAACGGTTTATTCAAAATGTCACCGAAAGGAAGGTTTTCTTCTACTTTCTTTACTCCCTTTAATGTCTGGGCTCGTGCTCAACTCTTGTCCCTTTGAAGCTCCACAAATCCCCGCAGAGACGTCCCTTCCGGGATGATGACGCGGCTCGGTGCTCGCTGCTCCAATGGGACCGAGGTCAGCCGGTTTCCTCACTTCCTCCACCCGTTCAGCTGGACTCACCGACGCTGCGTTCACTTGCTGTCGGAAATAACGCACATCAAACGTTTCGACAACAACCCTCGCCTTCAAGACGGAACAATTTGTGCATTTCATTCATAAATGTGGGGGAAAAAAACAGCCACAGATGAATCATTTGTGATTAAATTAAATATAGCAGACATTTGCTGGATTAAAAAATATTATTTTGACATCTGCATGTATAATGAAATATTAATCGAGAAAATAATCGATTAAAGATTGATAAGTGGTCGTACATTTACTCAAGTACAGTTTTGAGATACATCGATTTTATCCTGCTACATTTCAGAGGGAAATGTACTCTTTTTTTTTTTTTTTTTTACTATTTATTTGACAGCTTTAGTTCCTTTCAAAATTGGGATTTGGGATAATCAACAAATACATTAGAATATATTATTATATATTATGGTGAAACTGTATGATCCCTGAGTGAAATTCACAATCCGTCCAGAGCATAAAAGTAATATCAATAAAGATTAGCTCTACCTTAGCTTCAGTGTACATTAATCTAACAATGATTATAATCCAGGAACATTACATGTATTATTCTGAAAGGAGCCATTCTGCATACTGAATACTTTTACTTGTATATATATTGTATATATATTTTTGATACTTTTATAGCTTTATATATGACTTTAACTTGTATACAGTTTTACAATATGGTATTGTTGAGTGTAACTGTTGACTTTTACTTATAAAAAATATAAAAGTAGCAAGACTACAGCGTAAAAATACTGTGCAAGTGCAAAAGTACTTACCAGTAGTATTACCGTCAAAATACTTTCCTGAAGTACCAGATCTACAAGTGCTCATTATGCAGAATGACCTCATTTCAGAATCATATATGTTATTATTGGATTTTAAATACTCATTACTTCATTGTTGCAGCTGGTAAAGATGGAGCTAACTTTCAATTACTTTACTTACTGCTGCATAGCTTAACCTGTGATAATACATCATTATTTATAAGTTGATTATAAATTGTTTCATCAAAATCTCAAAGTAACTAAAGTACTTACTCAAGTGAAAGTGGGAAAAGTACAGACTCTGAAATGTACTCAAAGTATATAATTTATAAGTATCACTTACTTAAAATGTACTCACAATATAAAATATGATGTAAAAAGTATCACATTGAAAGACAAACATTTACTCAAAGTTTTAAGTGAAAAAGTATCACTTTAAAGGACAAAAAGTATTAAAAGTAAAAAAAGTATCCCTATGAAAGATATTCTACTGACTCTTGCGTTGGATTTATAATAATTAGTAATAAAATAAATGCCTGGTAATGTGAAGAGTGGAACGATATAAGTTTTAAAATGCATAGAAAAAGGTAAAAGTTGTCAGAAAAATAAGTACTCAAGTAAAGTACAATTACCTGAAAATTCTACTTGAGTACAGTAACGTAAGTATTTAACATCCCCCCCACCGCTGAGAACTTCTTCCACCACCTTTTGCTAATGAAAATAACAGTCGGTTGTTTGTGTGTGTGTGTGTGTGTGTGTGTGTGCACACGGCGACACTCTGACGTCGGAGCCGGGGAGGGGTCCGTGAAGGCAGCCTAATCCTGCCCAGCCGCTGAGTAGCCATTTTGGTCCCACCTAAAACGGACAGACCAGCTTCACTTTGGGCCGTCGGAGATGGGAGAAACCCGAGTCGACGGCGAGTATTTCAGCCACCAAAACCTCCCGAACCCCTCCGCGAAACGTCGACCGGCGACAATCGACGCCATGACTTCTTTTTAAACAGTTGTGGGCACAAAAAAAGAAAAGGAAAAGGCTTTTCTCGGTGTGTTTGAAGCGGCGACCGACAGCGCCTTTAACGTTAGTTTAGTTAGCTTCACTGACTCGAACCCCAAACGGACAGACGGACACTGATTTGAGTTAAACGCAGGTCCATGAGCGGTACGTACGCGCCATGTAAGATACGCCAACGTGAGATTAGTATGCTTTTTTTTTCTCGCGAGGGATTTTTATTTTTATTTTAGGTCCCATAAACAGTTCAGGTGCTCGACTCGCAACACGTCCGGTTTGGTTTTGAACATTGTCACGATCCATGCTGAGACTGTTTCCCCCCGGAGAGCAGAGCTGCAAAGCACAGCAATAATCTTTTTTTTTTTTTTTACCCCCGGTTTGTCCTTGGATTTGTTTTTTTGTTTTTGGAGGACGGGACACGGTGACTGGTGGATTTAAGGACGAATACAAAAAAATATGTCAACAAAAACTCCTTTGCCTACGGTCAACGAGAAGGTGACGGAAAGTGTGAGTATGAACGCTTGTTTATCGGGTTGTTGCTGTGAAATATGATTAAAACGCTTCCATAAGGAGGTGCGTTTTGTTGTGTTTTGTAATTGTGTCTGATTATGTTGCGTTAGTGGACTGGATGATACAGCTAATTGTTTCACACTTTGTTAGCAAACCGTAAACAAGCGTATCCTCTACGTGAAAACACGCCCTTTTTTCAATTTCATCCAGCGTTTCTGTTGGCGGTTTACTTACATGCGAAATATATTTTAGTGCCGAGTTTTAAACGGATAATTTGGACGTTAGTCGGGGATATTTAGGCCCAACCGCGAACAAAACTACAGTACTTTGCCTGCTGGTTCTGGCAGGCAACAGTAGTTTCGGTCCCGGCTCGCTATTGGCTCTCCCAGCTGTCACTCGGAGGCTTCAGCCGTTCAGCTTCCCTCACTCCTTCTCAGAAGTCCCGCCTCCTCGTGACCAACAGAGAGAGCGTTGTCTAGTTAGCGACAGCGTAGCTTCCGGTTAGGATTTTCAAAATGAAAGTAATCTCCAGTTTGTTACATAGTACAGTAGAGAATTGTTGTTTTTTTAGCTTTTTAAACATACAGAAATTGAAAAATATAAATTTTAATCCTATTTAATAACTGGCTAAAAACACCAACACATAACAGGGATGGTTATTTTCATACTCTGTCCATATTAATTCCATTATGCCAACTTTTATTTTCATTATCAGGCAATATATTATTTAAAAGTGCCAGATTTCTGGGAATATTGTCAAAAACCTTAAATGTATTCAAACAACGATAGAAATCCTCATAGTCATGAAGCTGTACCTTTTAAGATGATAATAATCTTTACTTTATAAATGACTCAAATAATAGTTTGACACACTTAAGTTAGAGCTCATTAATTTTCTGTAGAAAAAAATGAATTGTACTAGATTGTATGACAAACATCCTGTCACATTTAACATCCCCAAGTGTTGTTGTATGTACAATAAACAAGTACATACATACAACTGATTACAGATTAATGTATTGGCGATGGACTAGGTTAATTCTTGCTGTCAATACATTAAACTAACTATTTAAGCAGTAAGGTGTCAGAAAAAAGTCAAGTTTTAGAGTCCAAAGTGACGTTTTTTTTGGTCCCTACTGTCCAAAAACTAAATATATTGAATTAAAATCTTTGTAAAACAGAGAAGAGCAGAAAATCTATACAATTGAGATGCTGAAATAAGCATTTTTTTTTTTTTATCAGAATCTCACGAGTCATCACGGTAGCGTTGTGGACTCACCTGGAGATAAGACTTATCCCACACAAACAAGTGCACAGAGGACGATAAGATGTGGGGACGATTCATTGATCCGTGTGGGGGAAATAAGGCCGATTCAGTCGCTCAAAATGTGACGACTCTAGCCATTTCCGTACTGGAAATCCACAGAAGAAATAACTATTAATTCAATAAACACATCAAAGAGTAAAAATTAAAGCCCACGCATCAACAGAAGAGGTTGTATAATCCATGCAGACTAAAGATCGGTCTCCAGACTAACTTTCCACCGACTTTCTGAGTAAACTTAAGTACATACTAGAGTGTATACCAAATAGAATAATTGTGAATGATGGCTAGTTAAGAGCAAAGGCGTGAGTAAAAGTGGAAAAGACATTTAACACTAAATTAAAAAAATATATATATTTTTATTGAAATCAAAATTGGAGTACATTATACAGCAAACCATGCATACATAATTATATATACCTACACACATTTAGTAGGCAGTATGCTGTACATTAAGTATGCAGCGTCGGGGGCGGAAGAAGTATTCAGATCTTTTATTGAAATAAAAGTAGCCATACGGCGGTGTAGAAATACTGTTACAAATTACTATCAATACTAAAAATATACTTAAAGTATCAAAAGTCAAAGAACAATAAATGTTACGTCACTGGAATATAATCTTCGATACATGAATGCATCACTTTGATTTCTTATATCATATAAGTGGGTAGCTACTTCAAACTAAATATGTACTAATACGTCATGTATTTATTGTTTTACGTTTTGTATATTTAAGTTACCAAACATTTGTTATCAATTTAAATCTGACTGTGTAGTCAGTTATTTCGTACACAACCTCTAACCCACAAAAAGCTTTTACTGTGAAAGGCCAGCGTGGTGGTTTCCAGTTTCGGCTTGCGTCTGCCTGGTAGCAGGTTTGACTGGGATCAGTTCCCCACCCTCCTGTCTCTCTGTGGTTATCTGGGCCTCTGAGCTGGGAACAGTCTGGTGTAGTGGGAATCTCTATGGGCATCATCAGTGTGTTCCTGTTGAAACATGACGGGCTCGCAGGCAGCCAGGAGACACCGCAGCCTCGTGAGTAACCCTCCAACAAGAAGGCTTCCAATTAAACTTCTTTCTTTTCATTCTTACAGGAAGTAGTTGTTAGCCAGCAAAAAAAAAAAAAAAAATGGAAACGGGTGTTTTCTTTTAAACTGAAGTTATTTCTGTGTCCTTTTATGATTAGAAGATGACATGTTGGAAGGAGGAGGGGGGGTTGAATGTGTCCCACAGGCTTTTTTTTTTTTTTTTTTTTTGGCTGTCTGTGGTATTCAACAGTGACCTTCTCCTATTTTTATCTCCCCCTGCTATCACTGTAGGAGGCCTAAAATATTCCTTTAGTGACTTAAAGTGTGTGAGCTGCTAAGCAGAGAGTTTTAAAGTGACCTTACTGGTGGTTTAAATCATCATTTAAAGTTTTATTGGGAGCGAGTAGAAACTTTTATATTTGCGGTTCTCTCTAAAGACGCCTCATTTAAGCTGTAATACCTGCGTGATATCTCATAGAATGAGTCGTGGATCAGCTGCCTGCTTTAGGAGTGACGACATAAAGTGGAGACGATGTTCTCCGGTCTGGGATTTCAATAAAATTCCAGGTTTTGCACGAAAAGTCAGACTCCGGTTATCCCCCCCCCCCCCCCCCCTCACTTTTACCACAGTCCAGTTCATTGTCTGCAGGGTGAATGGGGTCAGTCAGGGTGGGGATGGGCAGAGGGCACAGCCACTGTTAATGAGGCATCGGTCGGACAGTCGATACTAAAGCCACACCGAGTATCTATCAAATTTGTTTTTTTTTTTAGCTGTTGGGACACAAGAGGGGGGGGGATGCTTTTAAAGCCCCCCTCGAAAAAAAAAAAATCAATGTGCTGCCAGAGAACCACGACACCAGACTTCATCCACTACTGAGCAGTTTATCTATTATCATTAAAAGCTGCACCAGACTCCATTGGGTTAACATTTAGTGTTTGTTGAATATCTTCTTTTTTACAGTACAAGAAATATATTCTGATTAAATTTATGACGTGAAACACTTGAGAAAAGGGAGCAACACATTCACATATATGTTGAAAAGAGTGTAAACGTTGTTTAAGGAGATTAATTCACGTCTGACGGTTTATTAACTCCGCTGAACCGTTTCTGGGTGTAAAATCAGAACAGTGGTGTCGTAACAGCGTTGGAGCCAGACTGTTATGGATTGACCCTTTTTAAACTTTACTATAACCTTTTTAAAACCTTCACGCCCTGCTGTACATCCCGTTGTCTTTAGGCGAAGATATTTTAAAAATGCGGTTATGAATTATGATGCGAGAAGAAAAATGCATGGAACTTAACGGCGGCGAAACCTGCAGGACGAGAAGCCTCGAGCAGAACACGCATGACGTCTCCACAATCTGGTCACGTTTTGTTTTCAGGTCCGCTGTTTGTTAGTTGACCTTCATTCATATGTGGGAGCCAACGGCTGTCTTTTCAGTGCATTCTGGGTAGGAACATTTAGGCTGATTTTAATGAGGAAAAAACTGCAGAAATGTCCTTTAATTGAGGCTTTTAAAAAGAAGATTGTATCCGTCAGCGGTAGAAGAAGAGGTCAGACCTTTTACTTCGATAAAAGTAGTAAAACTATAGTGTTGAAATCTATTAGTCATTTCTGTTAAAATGGTAAATTTAAGTATTTATGGAACCTTTCAAAGATTTACGCTTGTCCCGTTTTGAACACAGTTTGTTGAAAACTGCGTGACTGTTATTGTTTTTAATGATTTATTGATATGATTTTTAAATTCATACAAATAATATGTATAGAAGTCTGATGAGGAAGTTGCATATAGGGATTTTTTTCTTTTACAGCTGAATAATTAGACCATCAATAGTTTATTAATTAGTAACAATATTGATCATTAATTATGAGAAAATAATGTGAAAAAGTAACTGGATCCAGGTTTGATTTTTTTTTTATTTGAGGATTTTGATGGATTCTTTTCACTATTTCTGACATTTCAAGATAATAATCAATAAGTCAGGAAAAGGCAACGTTTTATATCACATTTCAAAACACAAAGATTCAAAGAAGTTAAAAATAAGGAAAACAGGCATAAAACCGCCAATTAAAAGAATAGAAAATGTTCAGCATGGATTTAACGTTCGTATTAATGTCATACATTGATATTTAGCTGATGAAATGTGGGAAACGTGGAAGAGAAGCGTTCCTCGTCTGGATGCAGAACTATAAATATCGGCCGTTTATTTCCTGCGGAGTCGAAGTGGAAACGTCACACTGGGTCAACATGAGTCACAGCGAGCACGGCTTCGTAACGGCTGTTCCTCTGAAGTAACGTCCCCCCCTCTCCTCCCTCCACAGCACACGTCTCACAGTAATGGACGCCAGGAGGCCGGCACGCGCTCGGCCCGGACCGGCGTTCGATCCCGCAGCTCCGAGGAGCCGCAGCAACCGCACGTCGGCAACTACCGGCTGCTCAAAACCATCGGGAAGGGCAACTTCGCCAAGGTCAAACTGGCCCGACACATCCTCACCGGCAGAGAGGTGAGACGCCGCCACGCCTTCACTGTTCAGCTGCGGAATTATGGTGAAGAATATTCTGGTGGTTCAGACGAGGTGAAAGCCCTCTGGGGGATTTCTCTGCTGGACCAATATCCAGTTTTCATTTCCTGTCGGATCCATAACATTGTTTGCTTATTCTTTGATCGGATGGTTCCTGGTTCAATGCTGTTTTCTTTTAAAGCACGTCTCCTTGTGTTTGAATGGCATTTAAGGTTTAAAGGACCAAACCAGTGTGACTGAATCACCAACCACCTAGTTTACATAAACCTCTACCATGTTTACCAAAATTGCTTTATTTTGTAGATAGTTGTTAGAGATGTTTGTCAAACCTCACCATTTAAATCCTCCTTCAAGCTCAAATTCCAGTTAGAAATCCACTTCTTGGAAGGAACTATTTTCCGATGCGTAATAACATTCAGCTGTTGTGATTGACGGCTCAGAGGGCGGGGCCAAAGTATACAGCAGGTCAGCGATTGGCTGAAAGCTAGAACTCATACTGATACGACTCAGCGGTCTCTCCCAGTACGTCTTCCTCACATTCATACTGGGATCGTTGGGAACTTGTATCTTCTTCTACATTGAATCTTGATATCGATGCATTTCAACATGAACGGAGGTTAAGATGGGAGAATCAGAATTACATGGTGTGGTCCTTTTAAGTAAATGTACAGGAGATTATATAAAAGTCACTGTTTTGAATCCGGGTGGTACATTCCCAGCGATGCTCTAACCCTCGTTGGCAGTAATGGATGTTTTTTTGGGGAGCCGAGCATTTGACTGGTTCATAATTGATGAGCACAAAGAGAAAGCTTCTTCTTTTTATACAAAACGGTGCTCTTCCCCCTCACGATTCCACCCTGAATTATTTGGTATATTTGTTTCCTCGAGGAGGAAGGTTAAACTGCTTTGTTGCCATGAAGGCTTTCTAAACCGTGAGATACATTCAGCTTCCTGTGCGGTTGCCTCTCTGCCTCTTGATCGATTTTTCATCGTCCACTTCCTCTTTTTCACACTTCCTCTGCTGTTGCGTCCTGTTTAACTCACTTTCAATTCTGTTGTGTTTTTTTTCTCTCTCCGCAGGTGGCAATTAAGATAATTGACAAGACGCAGCTGAACCCAAACAGCCTTCAGAAGGTAATTTATCTCCCTCTCCCTCCCTGCAGCTCTTCTCCCCTCACACTGAGGCACAGTTCGTTTATGAATTCATGAAGCATGACAGATTGAGTATTAATTGTGTAAATGGGAAGCAGTGCATGCTGGGACTGAGCAAGTGTTCTCCATGTAGAGTGAAGAGCTTTTAGAGCTTTTAGTGGGACTCTTCAGCTCCCTCTCTGGACGGTAGTTTGTTGCGAGGCTTAAAGAGGAAGATCTGCACCCGTCAGCAGGTTCACACCTTTTTACTTCCATTAAAGTCGTCACACTTTGTGTTTAATCGTTTCTATTCAGCGAAAAAAGCAACATTTAAAGTATTGAGGGCACTTTTTTTAAAAGCTTCTCTAAGATTTATGTTTGATCGCCTTTTGCGTAAAACTGTGTGAAGGTTTTTTTTTATATTTATGAACATTTATTGGCCTCCGAGAGAAACTTTTCCCGGTCGTCATCCAACTGGGAGCGACAGTTTTGTTTCCCTTGTTAAATCGACCAAATCAGGAAGCGGTTTGCTTCTAAAATGCTAATTCTCAGAGAGCTGCAGAGAGAATGCTGCTTTTTGTTTTGTGAAAGACAGTTTCTCTTGAAGTCGGCGAGCTGACCGTGACCCTGTTTCTCTCTCCCTCTCTTAAATAATGTTTTGTGTGTGTACACTCATTAGTAAAGGGAGATGTGGAAGCGTTTGATCATGTTGGCTCCGTCTCTCGGACTGGAAGTGGGTTCTGGGAAGTCAGAGCGATATCGACTCTGTGGCTTTTTTTTCGTTGCCTGTCAGACCGAGGCGAGGGCACGGGGCGGAGCGTGGCGGCGATGGAGGCTGCTGCTGTTGCCGCGGCGATGATGTGTTGATGTCCAGCCGCCACCCATCGCCCGCCTCTCTCCCCTCGTCCGCCTCTCTCCCCTCGTCCCTCTCCGACCCGCGAGTGGTTTTCCATCAGGCTTTCCAAAAGCTCTCATTGATTCTGGCCTTTGTACCTCAGAGGCCCGGGCCCTTTGGCGGCGGCGGTGACACGACGCCCCGACAGAAAAACACTGAGTCATGACAGCGCCGCTCCACGGAAAACACAAAGCGGCGGGCTTTTGTCTGCGGACCGTGTTGTTTTTAGGTTACTGCTTTGTCACAGCGTAGAAGAAGAAACAACAAAGAGGGTTTAGGAATCTGTCAGGTTATTTTTCCTGCTGCTCGCCAGGGATTTAGATTTCTTTTGAATGTTTATTTTAAGGAACTGGAACACGCTTGAAAAAAGAAACTACTTCTCAATATATATTTTTTTCTTGTACTTTTACATGATTGACACTTTAAATGCTCCCATTCCTGTCACACGTTTCTATTTATAGGCTCGCTTTCTGGTGGTTTTTTCTTCCTTTCTTTGATGCATGAGATGGATATTCAGAGTTGTAGGAAATCTGGCATTGGTCAGATTTATGGTTTATTTTAATCAATAGTCACTACAAGGGTCGCTCACGTTACTTTTTTATTGAAGGATATTTTTCTTTACTTTTAAGTCATGTTCATACAGATACAAGTTCAACACACATTTTTCTTTACATCATCATATGATTGTACATTTGTGAAATTATAAAAGGTTTAGATGAAAAAAAATCAATACCAGTGTGAAGCCAACAACTGGATAGCTTAGCATAGCATACGTTATGGACTCTAGGAAGTTCTGGACAAGAACTAGTCCCTAAACCACAACTTTGTGTTATTACACTTTGTTTTATTAAACAGAGAGCTGTTGATTGGCAGGTTTTTGTTAGACAGAGCCAGGCTAGCAGTTCCCCTCCGTTTCCAGTCACTAAGCTAAGCTAAGCTGCTGCTTCCAGCTTCATATTGAACATGAAGATATGAGAGCGGTAGCAATCTTCTCATTCAACCCCTCGGTAAGAATGCAGAATAAGCGTTATGGTTCACACGGGATTTTGCTGTCTCGTGAGCCGGTGCTGCCGTAACTGCCAGTCGGCATCAGAGCAGGCATCCGAGCCCGGAGCACCGCTGCGGCCTCGCCTCTTATGTAAGTGGAAGAATTGGCGAGAGGCTGATAGCGGGGGATATCGCCTCCGAAGCTGAAATGTTTATTTTCAGCCTCTGTTCTTAATAGTTCGGAGGAGCTGAGTCGACATTCACATCTGTTACCAGCTCCCGGCTCTCAGCTCCCACTCCACTTCTTCTCCTTCTCCTCCTCCTTCTCCTTCTTCTCCTCCTCCTCTCTGTCCTCATTCGACCGGCAGAGAGTCACTTTGTCATCCGGGTCAAAGGTCAGGCAGGGAGTGAGACACTCTGAGGATTAAATGTAAACAACCTCTGCTCCCCGTGCTGATGTTGTGCTTTTCTTTAAGTGGTTGTTATAAAAGACTCGGATGTCTTTTAAGCACGGAGGCAGAAAACTCAGCAGTTCGTCGTAGAAATGATACATTTGAGAGGAAAAGGTACTTAAATAAAAATTAAAATCCAGCTTTTATCATGTGAAAAAAAGAGTACAGAGAAATATATATATATACATTTATATTTATATATTTATTTTAGAGGTTAGGATCCAGGAAATGAAATGAGCCCGGCAAGAGAAATTAGAAAACTGATAACTTGGTGCTGAAATTACTCTGCAGGCCGATCACAGGCCGGGGGGGGGGGGGGGGGGTCTCTTCATCTGTGGCCTCATAACGTTGAAAGTGTGATCCAGAATGAACTTGGAGCAGATAATTTGAACCAGAGTGTTTATTCCCTCAGGTTGATTGGTTGGTCCAGATGGTAACGATTACATCGGAGCTTTAGAGGGAACAAATAACTTCCCCTTCTTTCTTCACTGAAATAAACACCGGGGGTCAATTACTGCTACAACCAAAAAACAAAGTTGCACAGACATCCATCTTCCTTGGCTGATGTTGCAATAATCCGATTTGCCGTGACTCACCTCAGAGTCTGTGACCTTATGGGATGGAAGTTTACCAGAAACAGTGGATGATCTAATAGTGCCAGGGCCCACGGGATCCTGTTTACCAGCCTCTGATCGTCTGGAATCATGGACGCTTGAACAGGAAAAAGTAGTTTCCCCTAGAGGACTGAAGACGTTGGTCTCCTTCGAAGGTGCTTTGTGTCGGTCACAAGACGGATGGTTGTAATTGTGCCATCTTCACGGCACCTCATGCTTGTGTTATGCGGTGAATCACCCACTGATTGTGTTTACTGCCATGACACACCTGGCCAAGTATTTCCATGCACTTGTCAGGTTTATTGTTTGTTTTTTATAACCCACCCAAGTGCCATGTAGGATAATAAACTATATAAAAAAAAAAGTCGGTACGGTGTTTTCTCCTGAATGGGCCCAATTTATGGTACGACCGTATGCTGATGATAATCTGGTGTTTCAGACCTAAGATGGCGAGTTTTTCTTTATCGCTGAATCCGATTAGTAAAGTATAATTTTATGAGGTCATCCACTGCAGGCAAGTGAGTTCACCGGTAGGGTTCTGTGGGGTCTAGGTGCCGTGGGTTCGAATCCCGTCTCACTTTACTGCCGTCGTTTTACCGTCAAAGGGGCTTTGCAGACGATGCATTAATCATAATATATTATTAAGAAAAGAAGAAGTGAGAATCAGAAGGATGAATGAGCAAAGAGCATAAATAAATAAAGCTGGTAAAAAAATTAAAAAAAAATCTCATCTTTGATTCAGTGATTTTACTAGTAATGTGGCAGCTGGTCTCCTCAAAGTTAAATATCACAATATAAAACGTGGTTATGTTTCTATTCTGATCTGGAGCTCACGGTTGATGGTTACCTGGTTTGCTTGCGCTTCCTGTTAGGTCACAGTCTCTCTCTCTCGCTCTCTCTCTCTCAGCATCACGGTTGTTCCATGATTCAATGAGAGCCACGTCGTGACAAATATCCGTCCCAATTTTCATGTTTTGAATTCAGAAAACTAGATTTAATTGACGAACTGTCCTGGCTACAGGTTTCATAAAAATCAGGCCTGAAGTGTTTCCGTTAATCCTGCTGAATGGAAAACATAACCTCCATGGCAGGTAATCGATGCATTAATTGATTAAAATAGCATTCAGAAGAACAGCTGGGGAAGGAGGATGTAAAACCATTTTGCATAGTCCTGCTGAAACAACACAATCGGAAAACCCACCGTTTTAATAATTATTATTATAAGCAGGTAAAGTGTTTCATGGTCAGGGCGTGAAGATTTCTCTTTGTTTCTTGATCAAATAGAACAAACGTTGAGCTCTGATAACTGAAGAACTCTGGATCTCGATGTCTTGCTGTGTGTTTCTTCGTCCGGATGGTATTTTACTGTTTTGTTCGTCAGCAAACCATCGCCGTGGCGACTCCCGCCTCATGAATCATAGATTCTTTATTATGTTTTTATGGAAGGGAAGAGGGTGAGGTGTAGTGAATGGCAGATCAATAATAAATAAATAGCACTCAGTTCCTTTTTTTTTTTGTGCCTCGCACAGCAGAAGACTAAAACAAATCTGCTTGCCTGGTCACCATGGAAACGAGTGTGCGTCGACTGAGCGTCCGGTAATTACAAGCGGGAGGGACGGGCATTAGGGCGCCTTCTCCTCCACCTCACTTTTAAAACGGGGAAACCTGTCGCCGTGGTTACGGTTCGGCCGTGAGAGAAACTGATCACACTTCCTGGACGAATGTGTTTGTGTTGGCAGCACAAGCCTCCAGTGTCTCTGTGTTCCTGAACTCATGATGTGGGGAATCCGGATTACATTCGTCATCACCAGGAATGTGACGCCAATATCAGACACACGCCGCCTGATGTTTAGGAATCGATGTTTCCCAACGCGTTCGTTATTCCTTTGTGACGCGGAAATGCGATTTTAATCAGGGAGTGCATACTAGCAAGTACTTGTGGTATAAATACTTGAAAAGTTGCTGTTTAATCCTTAATTTTGTTGTTGTTTTGGGATGTACGAGGGGTCGACCCATGGGGCCTTTTTCAGGGCCGATACCTTTTCTTCATTATTATTATTATTATTATTATTATTGTTATCTAGGAGAGTGATAACCCAAAGAGCACAAACTCTTCACACAAAACTTTGTTGAAATTCCAGAAAGAAACTGTTTAAATCACAGAACCTCTTCAACTTCTGACCTGAACACAGGAAGTACAGGGAGCTATCCGCAGCATTATTATGAAGATGAACAAACAAATACACACATAAATAAATACAATAGTTCCCTGAAGTTTTATAAAGTCAGAATAAATAAAAGACCAGAGAGTAGTGATTGCGGGTGGTGCCATTGATTTACATTATGGTGCGTTCAGGCTCCGTTGAGTAACCGTGACGACTGGACAAAGGTCAATTCTAGTGTTTTCATGATGTTATCAGATGGTGAGAAACTTAATGATAAATAAATACATGTTTGCATGAAAAATAGAAATGAGATCGTGTTTAACTTCCTGTTTAACTTCCTCACAAAAAGCTCACAAACAGTAATAAAATGTAGGTCGAAGTCCATGCGATTCATTTGCTTTCTGTTTTTTTGTTTATTTAATCATGGTATCAAATTGATATTTAATCTTGGGATACTAAAGATTGACACACTGAAGATAGTCCAGCATAGTTTGTTTGTGTAGTGATTTCCACACAAAGTAACCCGTTCCTTTCCTCTCTTTGCTTCCAGCTCTTCAGGGAAGTTAGAATAATGAAGATTTTGAATCATCCCAATATAGGTAAGTGAATCTGACTCAGCATAAAGACTTTAATCTAATTAACTTGGATGGTGTGTGGTGCATCTGTGGAGAGTTTCCGTTTACATTTCAAATATAACAAAATCAGGTGGGAGCTTTCTATCTGCTGGAGGACACTTGACCTGCAGGGCTCGGTCACCTTTGACCTTTAATGTTACCGGACAGTCACACGAACCGGCGACACGCTGCCGGCCTCGATTTCATCGGCTTGTTTCAACTGAAGCTGCTGCTGTTTCAGCTTTTTCAGTTCCTATTTTTAATTTTGTTTTTGTGCTAGCAGACGTGTGTGTGACGTGTGTGTGTGACGTGTGTGTGTGACGTGCGTGTGACGTGCGTGTGTGTGTGTGTGTGTGTGTGTGTGTGTGTGTGTGAGATAGAGATGATGACATCATCATGTTAAGGGTTGTTATTAAAAAAATATATTATTTTTATGATTTAGTTTCTCAATCTCATCTCTCAATGTTCGGGACAAAAGATGCAAGAAAGTTTTTTTATATATATATATATACATATATATAAATCCAAGCTACAAACCTCCGTCTTCTAAAGGCAGAAATGCTTAACAATAATCTTTGAATGAAATAAATAAGCTTCTTGGTTAAAAATTGTAACAAAGGAAAGCAGCTGGACTTTAAGTATTTGGCTTTTTTTCCTTACAAAAAGCCTCGATGCTTCATTGATTCATCCCTTCAGCTTCGTCCGTTCAGTTTTATTGGACGATGCAGACATAGAACAGGCATCAGACCAGCGCCGCCACGGTGCGTTTGTGTTTTTCAGACACGGGATTTCCCCCACTCGCTCCTCGCTGCACTACTTTTTTCCTTTTTCTCCGCCGCTCCATGGTTTCCTCGGCAGGAGCGTGATTTATAATTACCGGGGGCGCCGCTAAGCGCTCGCCAGCCTGAGACTCTCCATCCCTCCCTCATTGTCTTCCGTCCCACCTCGTCTATATTTAGCCGCTCATCACACAGCAGCCAGATCCAGTGCTGCTGAGCTCCGTGCTGCACTTCCATGGTCACGACACGCACACACACACACACACACACACACACACACACACACACACACACACACACACACACACACACACACACACACACACACACACACACACACACACACTGTAAGATCCACGTGACTCCTCTTCCCCCCTCCTCTCTCTCTCTCTCTCTAGGTGCCTGTTTGAGAAAAACGTTTTTCCCATTTGTGTCCATGAGTTTATTACAATAATCTCTCTCTCTCTCTCTCTCTCTCTCTCTCTCTCTCTCTTTCAGTCAAGCTCTTTGAAGTGATCGAGACGGAGAGGACGCTCTACCTGGTGATGGAGTACGCCAGCGGAGGTATGATGGAAATTAAACCGTTAAACCCCCCTTTAACTGAGTGAGAATGTATTTTAATATACAACCCTGTGATTGCGTTGTCGATGCACAGATGACCTGCTACAGTCGACCGTGTGCTGCTCCCAACGCCCCAAGTATGATTTATTAACAACACAAAAAAACGTGATAAATGTGTGCATTCATAATTAATACACACTGTGAGCTGCAGAGTCTCCTTCAGCCATGTAGAAGAACACAAACGTGTGGAAGTCTAACACGAAATCAGCTTCTCCACAACATAATATACTTCTGTTTTTAAATTTTTACGGGTTCATTGTTTCCTAATGAATTGCTTGAACCTTAACCAGAGATGAAGATGTAGTTTAGTCCTTTAATAATAAGTGCTTAGTGTTTAATTTGCACAAAATCATAAATTAAATGTATATACAGGGGTAATTTATCAAAGTATTGCAAGAAATTGGATCAAATTTGTAAATAAAAATATGACAAATTGTAATGGAAACAGATTTAGTGAATAAATGACGATTTGCATGGAGCGATGATGAGGAGGGCGTAACCTTCCTCACATTCATGCAGAATGGAACAGAAATGTCATATTTTAGTTATCCACATGGTTTTGTGTTTGTTTTATGAATCACATCTGCACTAGTTTAATGGCACCAAACTCTAGAATTGGAGTCATCGTCTCCTGATATTCACCAGAAAAGCATAAAAAACGTTCATGAATTTGCGTAAATCTTGTAGAAACTGGTTTAGAAGTTGTGCGGCGTCCGGATGAAAACATGATTAGCGTCTCTGTTTCATCTTTAATAAGCCAGTAAACAAGACGACGACCAAAAAAGTAACGTTTTCTCTCAAATGTGAAAGCTCCAGTCATCTTTCTTGTGGTTTAAAAAAAAAAAAAAAGCTTCTTGTTATTTCTCATTTAATGCAGAGTCATGCTTGCTTGGAACACCTAAAAACCTAAAAGCCACATCTTGTCATTGATTTTTTTTTTTGGGGGGGGGGGGGCAAATCGCATTACGGACGAGATTGGGGAACTCTGATCAGAGGCCAATTGCATTAGATCTGAACCGGAAAAATAAATCTAATATTTGGCTTCGATTCTCTGGAATTCGAGCAGAAACTCGAGGCGGACCCTCGACCATGTGATCCGGGACTGATCCAGGACTGCATGGATCTCTCCTCGAACTCACGGGAATGTTCTTGCAAACCTGTAAGATGAAATATCGTCAGGCAGGTTTTAAAAGTAGGACCCGAATACTTGACTATTATTCATTTGGTCGGTAATCGGTTTTCAATTTCGGGTTTTTCTTCCTATTTATGGTCCATAATTTATCCATGATAAGAACATTTTCTTGGTCTGAATAGATGTTTTTTCTTTGTTCCTTTTTTAGTGGCAGTGTTTGATCCTCTTCCTTGAAATAGCTGGATTGGTTATTAAATCTTGGACAGACATTCATGGTCCCCGGAGGATGAATTGTAATAACTTTTTATCCTTTAACTTTTAGTCTATATTTTATGCAGAAACTCCCCGAACGTGGTGAACCTGCTCACGATCAGTATGTTGGTGCGTTAGCATTTAGCTCAAAGCCCCATTGTTTGTGTGTTTTTTTTTGTAATCTCCGGAACATTTTAAGACCAAAATGCACAAGTTTCTGGAGACGTCTATTGAGGGCCACGTTGGTAGTATGTGGTTTTGGATCAGGGACTAATTGCATTAAAACGGGCAATCTCTGTGGTAACTCTGCAGGGCAATGTGTCTCAGGAAGTTGTGCAAATTATTCAGGATTGTCATGCCTCTAGGAAACCTATTTTTAACTTCCTGTTTCCCTTTTTAACGGTGTGTTTCTGGGCTCCACATCCCCGTGTGCAGCACTGCTGCTGCCCTTTAGCTGTTAGCAGGTGAGTCAGAGGGTCAGCGATGAGCTGTTGCTTTTCTGGAGCTCTGATGTACAGAAAAGAAACGCACAACCCGACCGCCTCTGCAGGTCAGAGCCGAGAGAGTGGGAGGGTTTTCCAGGATGCAGGGGAAAACCACACATGCACGTGAGCCACTGGAGTTCAGTCGGCACACGAGCGAGCGTGGTCACGTTTCGGCTGCGAGCGGGCAGGAGTGTGGGGTCCGAGGGTCCGCTGCTGAGGCCGGGGGTCCGAGGCCGGGGCCGAGGCTCCGCTGCCGGTGCATGGCCGGGGGTCTGCGTCCGGGGCCGGGCTCGGCGGCAGCTTTGTGCCTCCAGGAGCGGCTCAGGCTTCCGAGATTGCCTCAATATGGTCAACAAGCACCCTCCAGCCGTGCACATGGGTGACGGTGCACGCCAGCTGCTCCTAAAAGAAAAAAGTTCATTGTGAAGTTATTCTCGTCCGCCTCGACTTCCTCATCCGTTTGCTTTTTTCCTGTCTCCCTCGGTCGCCCTCTAACTCCCTCTCTGCCTCTCTCTTCTTCTGCAGGCGAGGTGTTCGACTACCTGGTTGCACACGGACGAATGAAGGAAAAAGAGGCCAGGGCTAAATTTAGACAGGTACCCAGCTTTCTCCCCCTGCAGTGTTCTGGTTTCACACCTCTGCTCTCCGGCTCCACCTCAGACCGGTTCCCCGGCTTCCGTCCTGATTCTGGGACAGAAAGACACCTCGATGAGAAACATCCAGACGTCAGTGACGATGAGGAAACTTATTTCATGTCCGAAGGTTTGGAAGTTGTGGACATTTCTTAACCTCCTGACCTGAGCTCTTTGCTATTTGGGCTTATTGGAACCTGATGAGTGTAAAAACTAAGCATCATCTTTTGACATGATGTCGTTTTTGGAAGTGTCCATGAATATGGACATCAGGCCCCGTTAAGCAGATTTAAGTATTATGGTATAGACGACCCAAAATGTGTTGTCCACACATTAGACGCCAGGTCTTAAGAGGTTAAAGAAGTACCTTTTTTTTGTTAAATTACTCACTGCTTGACTTCCTGAGAGTCCAAAAATGGGGAAAAGTCTTATACGGGGGCCACATTTAACAACAAAGAGCAGAAAACAAACGTGGATGATTGCACTGCAATAATGTGTTGGAAGTCTGGAAGGTTTGATCTGGAGCTGAAGATGCAGAACAAAGAGCAGTAAATCTGAAGAGTGGACGTCAGTGAGAGGTTTTTTTTATTAATGATAATGGCTCACAGCTTCTCTGCACCGCTCCAGCCGGCTGTTAATTAGACTGAGACGGATCTTCTGCACCACCTGCGTCAGGTTTCATCTTTCCTGTCGACGACATCCGCCCGACGCCACATCCTTTCTCACAGTCTGAGAGCAGAACGCCGCCTAACCCAACTCTCTCTCTCTGTCTCTCTGTCTTCCTCCTCTTCCTCCTGCAGATCGTGTCGGCGGTGCAGTACTGCCACCAGAAGCACATCGTTCACAGAGACCTCAAGGTGAGTTCACAGACGCTGAAAAGGATCACCCAGAATGCACTGCAGCCACGTCATCATGGTGTGCTCTGGAGCCAAACGTTCCCTCGATTTAGAAGCCGAACAATGCCCAGTTATGAATATTTATTGTACGTACGTGTGTTTTTGGCATGAATTAAGGTTTATTAATGAATTAAAGTTATTAAAATATTGTTACAGGAGTCGTTTTCAAAAATATCCAAAAACATAACAATAAATCTTGAATATAGATGGGAAGCATCGCTGAAAGAACAAAGATGTTAAACTTTCATTACGTTTTTGGTTTGAAGATCAACGATAAACACATTTAAATCTTTAAACAGACTTTTTGTTTGTTTTCTGTGACACTAAACTGAATATCTGTGTTTTTGGATGATTTCAATTTCTATATGTATTTTCTATTTTCTATCAATTTATAGAACAGACGCTGAATTGAGGAAAATAATTCACAGAATTCTCACTTTCATGTCAGACTATTGGGGATTCAACTCGACACTAAAGTGTTTTTTATTCATTCGAGGTCATCAAATAACACTAAAGACTATAAAAGTTCTTAGTTTTGCTCTCAAACCTGCTCGATACGTCGTTCCCCGACTAAACCAGCGTTTCCAGGATGATTCAAACACTCAGTTTTAAGAACAAAAGATGACAGAATGCAGGAATGTGAGCAAACATTATGTACGAAGCTTCCGTCATCGCCTCCAAACAAACAAACCATGTGTTTAACTCTCTTTTTACTGCATTTAGATGCTGGTTTTTATGAGCGTTTCATTATAAATACATTCACGTTGCAAAGAGAAAAACACAAAAGCCATCTGCTCAACGTCGCTGTTGTTTCCAGACCGTGACGTTTTATTTATACATGTTTTATGTATTTCCACTTCCCAGCGCTGATATATTTGCTGAAACATTTACAGAATATGATCCATGAGTATTTGGGTCCTTTTAGGTCGGAGGTTTTCTGCACGTTTTGCCTGCAGAGCTAAATTTCCTCCACATGTTGAGACGTATTCCTGTTTATCAGTGAGGTTCGAACCAACAGCGTGTCTCCACTTGAGGCTAACCAGCCGTGACTCACTTTTGGACGGAAAGGTCGCCGAGCTGACGTCGGCGTTTGCGTGTTTTATGACTCTCGTGTTAACTCCCCGTTTTATCTGACTTTATCCTCTTAGCTGCACAACCTTTTTCTTTTCTTCTTCTTCTTTTAAACACATCAGGAGGCGGCGGCGGCGTCTCTTAACGGCTCACATGTCCCGCACCGCATCACCGCAGAGCGCCGTCTCGTGACGCCACTTATAAATATTGATGCTGAGCTCATTTCCTGTGTCGAGCTTCATGAATGATCCACGAGCAGGGAGATACACATGTGTTTTAACAAGGGCGTCACAGGGGTGACTGCGGAGAAGCAGACGGTGAACACGTTTCCCCGCTGATCGAGCCCCGCCGCCGCCGGACCGCCCACTCATTCATCCACGTGTTTTTTTAACTTTAATTATGGTCACACTTACATCCTGGGGGTCCCGGGAAGATGTCTTCCTCTTCTTCATCATCTTCTTCTTCTTCTTCTGCTCTCTTTGCTTCAGCTTCCTAATTAGCGTTTGGCCTCCAGCTGCACGAGAGCAGATGTTTTTAAAACCCTTCACCCACGTCTTCCGCACTTTTATTCACAAAGGAGAACGCTTTTTATTAATGAGTCGTTTCAATGATAGAGAAATGCATTAACGAGTTGCTTTAAGTCCAAAGATGCCAAATATTACATCGATCCGGCTTTTCAAATGTGAAGATTTGCTGCTTTTCTTTGTGTTTTATTAAGTGTTTGCTGGTGAAAAGGCCCTTTGAAGACATCACTTTAGGCTCTAGGAATAATTATAACGTGGCATTTCATATCCTCAAGTGTTAAAGTAATAGAGAGAAATGTGCTGCTCGCCCAAACTTTAATGTCTGTAAGCTAAATCTAAACTACAGGCAGTTAGCGTAGCTTAGCATAAAGACTTCCAGCCACTTTCTTGCACCTCTAAAGTGCACCAATTAACAAGTTATATCTTATTTGTATTTATATTTTTGTAAATGTGGAACTATTCCTTGAATGAATTGATTAAAAGCTCCATCGATGTTCCTAGCCTATTGATATTGACGTGTCCGTGTAAAACCAGCACAGTGAATTAATTCCACACGGTTACCATATTAAAGCAGATTATTTTCTTGAAATATCTTGATAATCTTCATGAATAATTCTGCCACTAATCTCCAGTTGATGTGCTTTGCCTCCGTGCCACGCAGGCGGAGAACCTGCTCCTCGACGCCGACATGAACATCAAGATCGCAGACTTCGGCTTCAGCAACGAGTTCACCATGGGCAACAAGCTGGACACGTTCTGCGGCTCGCCGCCGTACGCCGCGCCGGAGCTGTTCCAGGGCAAGAAGTACGACGGGCCGGAGGTGGACGTCTGGAGTCTGGGGGTCATCCTGTACACGCTGGTCAGCGGCTCGCTGCCCTTCGATGGACAGAACCTCAAGGTCAGACACGGTGACCCCGTCTGTGTGTCTCTGTGTGTGTGTCTGTTCTATCTTTCTTTCTTTTTGTCTTTCTCTTTCTTTCAGTCTGTTCTATCTTTCTTTCTTTAATGTAAATATCAACATTTATATGCATAGATTTAATAGTTTATTATCAAACACACATGCCAACTGCTGTGTGTGTTGGTGTGTGTGTGTTGGTGTGTGTGTTGGTGTTGGTGTGTGTGTTGGTGTTGGTGTGTGTGTTGGTGTGTGTGTTGGTGTTGGTGTGTGTGTTGGTGTGGTGTGTGTGTTGGTGTGTGTGTTGGTGTTGGTGTGTGTTGGTGTTGGTGTGTGTGTGTGTGCTGGTGTTGGTGTGTGTGTGTTGGTGTGTGTGTGTGTGCTGGTGTTGGTGTGTGTGTTGGTGTGTGTGTTGTGTGTGTGGTGTGGTGTGTGTGTGTTGGTGTTGGTGTGTGTGTGAGTGTGTGTTGGTGTGTGTTGGTGTGCGTGTGTTGATGTATATGTTGGTGTTGGTGTGTGTGTGTGTTGGTGTGCGTGTGTTGATGTATATGTTGGTGTTGGTGTGTGTGTGTGTGTTGGTGTGTGTGTGTTGGTGTGTGTTGGTCTTGGTGTGTATGTTGGTGTTGGGTGTGTGTGTGTGTTGGTGTGCGTGTGTTTGTGTTGGTGTGTGTGTGTTGGTGTGTGTTGGTGTGTGTTGGTCTTGGTGTGTATGTTGGTGTTGGGTGTGTGTGTGTGTGTGTGTGTGTTGGTGTATGTTGGTGTTGATGTATATGTTGGTGTTGGTGTGTGTGTGTTGGTGTTGATGTATATGTTGGTGTTGGTGTGTGTTTTGTTGTGTGTGTTGGTGTGTGTGTGTGTGTGTTGGTGTGTGTGTGTGTTGGTGTGTGTGTGTGTGTGTGTTGGTGTTTGAGGCTTCATCCCAGGTGATCCGAGTGTTAAAGCAGTGAATTGATGCACGTGTGCGTGTTTTCTCTTCGCCGTCCTCCCTGCAGGAGCTGCGGGAGCGCGTGCTCAGAGGGAAGTACCGCATCCCGTTCTACATGTCCACGGACTGCGAGAACCTCCTCAAACGCTTCCTGGTGCTCAACCCGGCCAAGCGGGGGACTCTCGAGGTGAGGGAGGACGCAGAAAATGTAAATATACCTCAGTTCTTATCTCACCCCTCCCTCCCTGAACACCACCAGCACGTCTGCACCATCGGAGATATCATCTCTCCTCCACCTTCTCCAACAACCTCCTCCTCATGCATCCCCCTCCTCCTCCTCCTCCTCCTCCCTCCAGCATCATCTCCTCCGACGCCCACGCTGTCCTGTTTTCCGTGTTCGCCCGGCCCACTCTCCGTCTTTCTGATGTTGTAACCATGAATAATGCATCGGCTTTCTTGTGTTCCTACCAAAATTCTCTTTCTTGTTCACTTCTCTGGCGTTGCCTTTTAGTAAAAAAAACCCAGAAAAGTAGAGTCAAAACTGCCATCAGTAGAAAAGTACCAGCAAACCTAATTTTAAAGGTTAATTCAGGACGGATTCTCACCTTCAGGCCAGTTTCAAAATAGGCAGGAAATTCATGATCAAAAAGTTCTTTACTTATCAGTTTTCAGGTTTACTTTCTACTTCTACTCCACTTAAATATTAGGAAAATATTTGAAGAACTTTTTTCTCTTCGTAAAAACATGTCAGACTTGTAACTGAGTATTTTAACAGTGTGATAGTAGTACTTTTACTTAAGTAAAAGGCTCAGAATACCTCCTCCATCACAGCATGTCATACCGCCTCCGTCTACTCTGTCATCTGTCATCTTTGAACTGATTTTAGAGGTCAAAGGTCACCGTGACCTCACAAAAACAAGTGTTCGTAGGCTCATTGATTTCACAAACATGGATGTTTAGTAATACTCGTAAGTATGATTAGTAAAATATACTGACATCATCCAAAGAGAAAGGTGCTCCTTCTCGTTTTGAGTGTTATTATTGGAACACGTGATGTGTTATTTGGTCAATGTGAATTTTATAAAAGCAACGTGTAAAATCTACAATATAATCTTAAATGTAGTTAAATTAGTGGAATCCAATATGTGTAAAGACAATTCTATTTATTGATTTAAATTCTATTAAACACGTTTTTAGGGTTGTGGCCGGAACGGTGTCAAAAGTTCCACATCGCCGTTTAATATCTAATCTGATGACACCAGGAATATTCTCCACTAGATTAAAACGGTGGTGTTTGAGTTGAGGAGGCAGAATCGTTCCTCAGATCAGAGTGACGCTGGCAGAACGTCATTAACATATAAAACGTGGAGTATTTTTGGCGTGTGAGCTCTGAACTTTTGAGTCATTTTTAAACGGGCCATTTTAATCCAGAAGTTTGGTTTCTTTCCTCTTTTGTGTGTTTTTATAAGTGAACCGTTTCATTGCCTCCTGAATGTAAGTGAGTTAAAGTCGACGGTCACATGCGGCGGCCTCCGATAACACGCGGCGCCGGATCACATCAGAGATCGGCCACCGTTAATTAGTTTGGCCCTTTTGTTAAAACTCCAGAGAGCGATTGATCGGCTGCACATTAAAAAAAACTAAAGCCGTGAACCAATGAGATGGACGTTACTGTGGAAGGGCAGAATAATCACCTACGTTGCCATGGTGATGCAGTTCCTTCAAAGGGGTTTCAATTAATTTAATACATGCAATACATTTACAAATGGACTTCAGGAACCTGTATAATATCTCTATTTTAATAGTTTAATATGCCAAGTTATTTGCATGTAGCTTATCTTATGTCTTTCTGTGTATCAATCAATCAATCAATCAATCAATCAATCACCTTTCATCAGGTTAGTGCAGCTCAAAGTGCTTTGCAGAGTGAAAACGACAAACGAACAATTTTAAAATTTACAACCAATGCACATGAAACAAAATAAATTATGAAAATTGAATAAAATCTGTGATGATATTAAAAAAAAGTGTGAAATAAAAACTAGATAAATAGAATATAAACAATGAAATAAGTGATTAATAAAGTAACTATGATTTTAAAGAGTAAATACAATAAAGTAAATTAATAGAATAACAAACATGTCGGTTTCAAGTTCACGTTTAAAGATTTCAATGCTTCCAGATCAGCTCTTAGACGACTAAAATATCAGTACGGTATAAATCCCAGCATCAGTCGGACTCTAACTGTTTAACTTTGCTTTTCACAGCAAATCATGAAGGATCGATGGATCAACGCAGGATTTGAAGAGGACGAGCTCAAGCCTTACACCGAACCGGAGCTGGACATCACGGATCAGAAGAGAATAGGTAAAAAAAACAGTTCTTTTATGAGCTTGTGACACTCTGACGTGTAATTAGAGAAATTAACTTTTTCTTTCCGGATTATAGAAACACTCTTGCATGTTTTTGTTTGTCTGGAGGCGTTCCGACGTTAACGGGGTCGCAGCTCCACAACACAAAGCTGGTCTCATTATTTCAGCGCTGAAGAGCTTAAAAAAAAAGAGATGAAACGTGATGGTGAATAAATAAACGGGAGCAGCATCGAGCCCTGGATGAGAGCTGTGGAGGGGGGGGGGGGTTGGTTATGTAACAGCGGCTGTGATTGGCTGTCGGTGCGTCACACAGTTGATGCTGGGGAGAAGAAGAGCCGAGGAGGAGAAATGTTCATGTCGCAGAGGAATCCCTGAATCCTAAATAATGCATTTAAAACATTCCCCAAGTAAAAATACAATAAATAAAAAGTTTAAATGTGAACAGCTGATACAAACATATTGGTCGATCGATTATCGCTTAAAGTCAATACATTAGAACACTAATACATTTATTAAACCATTATTTTTTTTTGTGGAAAGACAAAGAAATAAAAAGGAGGAAACGCTGCGAACGAGACCATTTTGATACAATTTGTCAGTTGATCAATGAAGGAAATGCCTGCAGACGTTTTATTTTGAAAATCCTCGACTTCAATGGTAAATTGAGTTTAGGCTGTTTAAATTGAATTCCCATTTTGAAGACTGAGTGATTAAATCAGCAGCAGATTAAAGGATAGAGTTAATTGTTTAGTCGTCGTGGGAGATTTTTCCCTTTTAATCTCCACCTCGTGATTAACGGGAAAACGAGTTTCTCGCACAAGCACCGCTTTCCCAATTTCCAGCGAAACGAGTTAGGTTGAATGGGAATGAAATGACTCTCGAGTTGTCGTCTTGTTTACAGAGCCTCCCAATAAGATAATTAAATAGAGAAATTGATGCGATGATCTCCGAGCGGACATTAAGTCTGTTAAATCCATCACTGGAGCGCCTGGAAACCCTCTCGTTAACACGACTTTAACTCAAAGCCATTCATTCATCGGACAGACGAAGAAAGAAAGAAAAAAACATGCTGCGTTTCAAGTTTGTAATTGAAATGTAATCATGAAAATATCGGTTATTGTTAGAAGATGAAGAAAGATGGTTGTAATGACACAGAGGAAGAGCGAGTTCCTCTTCCTCTTCCTGCACACAGTTTAACATGAAACTTCACAGAGTCTGTTTGTTTTTTAAATCCTGGCGTGTGTCCCGTCTGGTTTATGGGTTGACTGGCATTAGTCACGTCTGCCGGGGAGCGTTACTCGCTGTGTAAACGGGGAGGACGTGGCTCGCTGGAAAGCTGCAGAGCTGTTAACTCGGCGAGGATAATGGCTTCAGCACGGCCTTCATGACGACGACGACGACGCCAGCCGAGAGGCTTTTCCTCCTCGACGCCAGGGGAAATCTGTCTGACGGGACGAGTCGTTCCAATATGTCGAGGTTTCTCTCAGGAATCTAAATGTCCTGCTGCTGTGATCACGAAGGAGCCGTCATCTCAATATAATGATAGAATAAAGATGCAGGGCTCCAGAGTGCGACCATTTTGGTCGCATATGCGACCAAAATTTTTATGAGTGCGACTGAAAAAAATTGTAGGTCGCACTGGTGCACCTAACGCTGCTCAGGTGAAAAAAAAATCATAAGCGCAGCATCTCCTTGTGTTCTCCTGATGGCATCGTGGTCCAAACCAATAAGAGACAGAGCTCGGGCGGGTCCTTGCCTCTGATTGGCTGTGGTCCTTTTCACTGCTGTAAATTGTGTCAGTTCGAACAATGCGAGCGAGCTGAGCAGGTACTCTGAGCGCTTCGATTCTCTTTGAAAGTGAAGAGAGGCAGAAAGCCTCGCCCCGAGACTAATTAAAAAGCCCAAAAATATGCCTTCAGACAGGACTGGTTGAAGCAATTTCCCAGGCTGATGTACGATAAAGAAAGGGACTCAATGCACTGCATTTATTGTTCGGGAGTGCGGTCAGAATATGGCCGGTAATAGTGCGTTTGTGGAGGAGTCAACAAGATTTCGCATCGAGACATTGAAAAAGCGCAATATGTCCAAAAAGCATACTACATGCCGTGATAAGTGTGTTAATAAAGTGGCCCCTCATCCAGCTGCATTTCAGCGTCAGGCTGTATCGATCAGCTCCGCTGAGGAATCTGAAATGATTATAAAATTCAATGTCACATACAATATGGCAAAGGAGGAGTTGCCGTTCACTTAATTTAAGTCAGAAATTATTCTGATGAAAAAAATGCAGACACGCTAAAGAACAAGACAGCTGAGGTTGGAAACGCCACGTACACGTCATTCATGATTGACGGCGACACAGACGTCTCCACGAAGGAGTGCGTTATTGTCTACTGCTGCATTTTGCGTAAAGGGAGGCCGGTCAACATGTTAATTGGACATGTCGAGGTGGAGCATGGACACGCACTGTGTTTGAAGGCCCACATTACAGCGTGAGACATCATGAATAGGAAATTGTATAGTAGCCTATTCCTAATATTATTATTAAAAATGAATAGCCTAAGTAAAAATATAAGTAGGCTAGGCTAAGATCACATAAACAGTTTCCATTTACAATCTATAGGCCTATATGATCTTTTTATTCTCGAGTAATTTATGCTGCCACAAAGCAAGCATTTACTGCGCTTGGGCATCAGTGTGCAGATTGGCTGGAGAAGATGGTTCCTCTGGGTGCTGATGGTGCTGCAGTTAACCTAGGCCATAAGGGGGTGTCATAAAAAGGTGACTTTTTGGCGTTAAAGGCAATGCGATGAAAAATGTGGGTGCACCTAAATGTTGTGCTGGTGCACCTAAAAAAAAAAAGTTAGGCGCACCAGTGCAACCAATGCAAAAAGTTAGTCTGGAGCCCTGAGATGAGATACAGCGATGCAAGCCGCGACCAAATGAAGATCTGATAAAACTTTATTCATCCTGAGGAATGTGAGATTGGAACTTAATGTCCCATTATTGCACATTTTCAAACATCAAAGGAGTCTGAAAGTAGAGACAACTAAACTAATCTTCGAACATGAAGCGATAATTAAATAATCTTTCTTGCCTTCTTTTTGAGAACAAGTTATCACATTTTAATGCATTAAAATGTTGGGTTTCTTGCTCAGCTTGACCCCATTAACCCACAGTAACGCCACAGAGATGCTGTGATGCTGACCAGTGAGTCTTTGAAGGAGCTGCTCCTCCTCTGGGCTGCAGAAACAAACATTTGGTGAAAACAGATTTAAAAGAGATTTAATCGTCCGGTGAAAACGGCACGCCAACGCACCCGTGACTCACTTTAACACCTTCGCTGTAGAAATGTTGGCCGGCGTGTTTCAGAAAGAGGCCGACTTTTAAGAATTCATAGGCGGCGTGCTGTTGGGATTAAAGGGAATCACGTGATCGTGATGACTCACGCAGATAAATGTTGAAACGCAGATCTGCAGCAGGAAACGCCGCTCTGCTGCACCTGTCTGCAAACGTGACTCACAGTTGGCATCTTCCTGCTTCTGATTGGTCGAATCATTTCACATGCAGATACACATGTTGACCAAACTGATGGTACCTGTAATGACATTTAAATGAGCCCGTTGTTTGTGTTTTGTCTGCTGCAGATGTGATGGTCGGGATGGGCTACAACCTGGAGGAGATCCAGGACTCTCTGGCCAAGATGAAGTATGACGAGATCACAGCCACCTACCTGCTGCTGGGCAGGAAGGCCTCCGAGGTACAAACACCCGTTATCAGTAGTCCACGCCAGCAAAAACCTGTTATCAGTAGTATACAACAGTAAAAACCTGTTATCAGTAGTACACAACAGTAAAACCTGTTATCAGTAGTACACAACAGTAAAAACCTGTTATCAGTAGTACACAACAGTAAAAACCTGTTATCAGTAGTACACAACAGTAAAACCTGTTATCAGTAGTACACAACAGTAAAACCTGTTATCAGTAGTACACAACAGTAAAAACCTGTTATCAGTAGTACACAACAGTAAAACCTGTTATCAGTAGTACACAACAGTAAAACCTGTTATCAGTAGAACACAACAGTAAAAAGCTGTTATCAGTAGTACACAACAGTAAAACCTGTTATCAGTAGAACACAACAGTAAAAACCTGTTATCAGTAGTACACAACAGTAAAACCTGTAATCAGTAGTACACAACAGTAAAAAGCTGTTATCAGTAGTACACAACAGTAAAAACCTGTTATCAGTAGTACACAACAGTAAAACCTGTTATCAGTAGTACACAACAGTAAAACCTGTTATCAGTAGTACACAACAGTAAAACCTGTAATCAGTAGTACACAACAGTAAAAACCTGTTATCAGTAGTACACAACAGTAAAAACCTGTAATCAGTAGTACACAACAGTAAAAACCTGTTATCAGTAGTACACAACAGTAAAAACCTGTTATCAGTAGTACACAACAGTAAAACCTGTAATCAGTAGTACACAACAGTAAAAACCTGTTATCAGTAGTACACAACAGTAAAAACCTGTTATCAGTAGTACACAACAGTAAAACCTGTTATCAGTAGTACACAACAGTAAAACCTGTTATCAGTAGTACACAACAGTAAAACCTGTTATCAGTAGTACACAACAGTAAAACCTGTTATCAGTAGAACACAACAGTAAAAAGCTGTTATCAGTAGTACACAACAGTAAAACCTGTTATCAGTAGAACACAACAGTAAAAACCTGTTATCAGTAGTACACAACAGTAAAACCTGTAATCAGTAGTACACAACAGTAAAAAGCTGTTATCAGTAGTACACAACAGTAAAAACCTGTTATCAGTAGTACACAACAGTAAAACCTGTTATCAGTAGTACACAACAGTAAAACCTGTTATCAGTAGTACACAACAGTAAAACCTGTAATCAGTAGTACACAACAGTAAAAACCTGTTATCAGTAGTACACAACAGTAAAAACCTGTAATCAGTAGTACACAACAGTAAAAACCTGTTATCAGTAGTACACAACAGTAAAAACCTGTTATCAGTAGTACACAACAGTAAAACCTGTAATCAGTAGTACACAACAGTAAAAACCTGTTATCAGTAGTACACAACAGTAAAAACCTGTTATCAGTAGTACACAACAGTAAAACCTGTTATCAGTAGTACACAACAGTAAAAACCTGTTATCAGTAGTACACAACAGTAAAACCTGTAATCAGTAGTACACAACAGTAAAAACCTGTTATCAGTAGTACACAACAGTAAAAACCTGTTATCAGTAGTACACAACAGTAAAACCTGTTATCAGTAGTACACAACAGTAAAACCTGTTATCAGTAGTACACAACAGTAAAACCTGTTATCAGTAGTACACAACAGTAAAACCTGTTATCAGTAGAACACAACAGTAAAAAGCTGTTATCAGTAGTACACAACAGTAAAACCTGTTATCAGTAGAACACAACAGTAAAAACCTGTTATCAGTAGTACACAACAGTAAAACCTGTAATCAGTAGTACACAACAGTAAAAAGCTGTTATCAGTAGTACACAACAGTAAAAACCTGTTATCAGTAGTACACAACAGTAAAACCTGTTATCAGTAGTACACAACAGTAAAACCTGTTATCAGTAGTACACAACAGTAAAACCTGTTATCAGTAGTACACAACAGTAAAACCTGTTATCAGTAGTACACAACAGTAAAAAGCTGTTATCAGTAGTACACAACAATAAAAACCTGTTATCAGTAGTACACAACAGTAAAAACCTGTTATCAGTAGTACACAACAGTAAAAACCTGTTATCAGTAGTACACAACAGTAAAAACCTGTTATCAGTAGTACACAACAGTAAAACCTGTAATCAGTAGTACACAACAGTAAAAACCTGTTATCAGTAGTACACAACAGTAAAAACCTGTTATCAGTAGTACACAACAGTAAAACCTGTTATCAGTAGTACACAACAGTAAAACCTGTTATCAGTAGTACACAACAGTAAAACCTGTTATCAGTAGAACACAACAGTAAAAAGCTGTTATCAGTAGTACACAACAGTAAAACCTGTTATCAGTAGAACACAACAGTAAAAACCTGTTATCAGTAGTACACAACAGTAAAACCTGTAATCAGTAGTACACAACAGTAAAAAGCTGTTATCAGTAGTACACAACAGTAAAAACCTGTTATCAGTAGTACACAACAGTAAAACCTGTTATCAGTAGTACACAACAGTAAAACCTGTTATCAGTAGTACACAACAGTAAAACCTGTAATCAGTAGTACACAACAGTAAAAACCTGTTATCAGTAGTACACAACAGTAAAAACCTGTTATCAGTAGTACACAACAGTAAAACCTGTAATCAGTAGTACACAACAGTAAAAACCTGTTATCAGTAGTACACAACAGTAAAAACCTGTTATCAGTAGTACACAACAGTAAAACCTGTTATCAGTAGTACACAACAGTAAAACCTGTTATCAGTAGTACACAACAGTAAAAAGCTGTTATCAGTAGTACACAACAGTAAAAAGCTGTTATCAGTAGTACACAACAATAAAAACCTGTTATCAGTAGTACACAACAGTAAAACCTGTTATCAGTAGTACACAACAGTAAAACCTGTTATCAGTAGTACACAACAGTAAAACCTGTTATCAGTAGTACACAACAGTAAAAAGCTGTTATCAGTAGTACACAACAGTAAAAAGCTGTTATCAGTAGTACACAACAATAAAAACCTGTTATCAGTAGTACACAACAGTAAAAACCTGTTATCAGTAGTACACAACAGTAAAAACCTGTTATCAGTAGTACACAACAGTAAAAACCTGTTATCAGTAGTACACAACAGTAAAACCTGTTATCAGTAGTACACAACAGTAAAACCTGTTATCAGTAGTACACAACAGTAAAAACCTGTTATCAGTAGTACACAACAGTAAAACCTGTTATCAGTAGTACACAACAGTAAAAACCTGTTATCAGTAGTACACAACAGTAAAACCTGTTATCAGTAGTACACAACAGTAAAACCTGTTATCAGTAGTACACAACAGTAAAACCTGTAATCAGTAGTACACAACAGTAAAACCTGTTATCAGTAGTACACAACAGTAAAAAGCTGTTATCAGTAGTACACAACAGTAAAACCTGTTATCAGTAGTACACAACAGTAAAACCTGTTATCAGTAGTACACAACAGTAAAAAGCTGTTATCAGTAGTACACAACAGTAAAAACCTGTTATCAGTAGTACACGCCAGCAAAAACCTGTTATCAGTAGTACACAACAGTAAAAACCTGTAATCAGTAGTACACAACAGTAAAATCTGTTATCAGTAGTACACAACAGTAAAAAGCTGTTATCAGTAGTACACAACAGTAAAAACCTGTTATCAGTAGTACACAACAGTAAAAAGCTGTAATCAGTAGTGCACAACAGTAAAAACCTGTTATCAGTAGTACACAACAGTAAAGCCAGTTACCAGAGTAGTACGCAACAGTAAAACCAGTTACCAGAGTAGTACATGTAATCAGCTAACTTTTTGTACATTATGCAGAATGGCCCGTTTTTATAGTCCTGGGTAATAATAATTGATGCATTGATGTGTTTATAATCATTTTATTCTTGCAGCTGTAAAGAGTGGGGCTAATTTAAATGTATAACCTGCTGCCGAGTTTAATCTTTAATGATTCCTCATCATTTATTGGTTGATAATAAAATCTGTCAGATAATAAGTATGAAGTAAAGTGTGATTGTAAATCCTGCTGCCGTGTGCTTTGCCTGAACCAGCTGGAGCCCAGCGAGTCGGCCTCCAGCAGCAACCTGTCTCTGGCCAAACCGCGACCCAGCAGCGAGCTCAACGGCCAGTCGCCCTCCCACCTCAAAGTCCAGCGGAGCGTCTCGTCCAACCACAAGCAGCGGCGCTACAGCGAGCAAGGTGAGGAGCCCGCCGCGTTATAAACGTGGTGGAATCAAAGCACACCAGTCACATGGGTGGACGCACTTTGACCTCTCGGCTTCTTTGCACAGCTCAGCGGCGCACGCCGTGATGTAATGCTTCGTCAATAAGGTTTCCTTTCTGTCAGATCTGCAGCTTAAAGATCAACACGAGAAGCTTTGAGGAAACGATTCTCCCTCATTTCACAGAACAAACGTTAAGCTGCAGATTATTTTCTTGATTTGGTTTTTAAAGGATGTCATGTGATGCATCAGTTTCCCGTCGGTACATTTTAAATCGCATCTTGGCAAAGACGTTCAGGAAAACCAACACATTTGAGTAGCTGGAACCAGAGAAGCTGGAACCATAGAAGCTGGAACCAGAGAAGCTCTGGAACCATAGAAGCTGGAACCAGAGAAGCTGGAACCAGAGAAGCTCTGGAACCATAGAAGCTCTGGAACCATAGAAGCTGGAACCAGAGAAGCTCTGGAACCATAGAAGCTGGAACCAGAGAAGCTGGAACCAGAGAAGCTCTGGAACCATAGAAGCTCTGGAACCATAGAAGCTCTGGAACCATAGAAGCTGGAACCAGAGAAGCTCTGTAACCAGAGAAGCTCTGTAACCAGAGAAGCTCTGTAACCAGAGAAGCTGGAACATAGAAGCTGGAACCAGAGAAGCTCTGGAACCAGAGAAGCTAGAACCAGAGTAGCTGGAACCATAGAAGCTCTGGAACCAGAGAAGCTGGAACCATAGAAGCTCTGGATCCATAGAAGCTCTGGAACCATAGAAGCTCTGGAACCATAGAAGCTCTGGAACCATAGAAGCTGGAACCATAGAAGCTGGAACCATAGAAGCGCTGTAACCATAGAAGCTCTGGAACCAGAGAAGCTGGAACCATAGAAGCTCTGGATCCATAGAAGCGCTGTAACCATAGAAGCTCTGGAACCAGAGAAGCTGGAACCATAGAAGCTCTGGAACCAGAGAAGCTGGAACCATAGAAGCTCTGTAACCAGAGAAGCTGGAACCGGTGAAGCGCTGGAACCGGTGAAGCTCTGGAACCGGTGAAGCGCTGGAACCGGTGAAGCTCTGGAACCGGTGAAGCTCTGGAACCGCAGAAGCTCTGGAACCGGAGAAGCTCTGGAACCACTGAAGCTCTGGAACCGGAGAAGCTCTGGAACCGGTGAAGCTCTGGAACCACTGAAGCTCTGGAACCGGAGAAGCTCTGGAACCACTGAAGCTCTGGAACCGGTGAAGCTCTGGAACCGGAAGAGCTGGAAGTGTTTGTTTCCCATGAATCAACACATGAACTCATTAATATGCAGTAAAAAATGAAGCGGATATTATTTAGACTATGAACTAAATCCCCCTACGTACTCTAAAAATACGTGCAGATTGTGTTCTCAGTCCGTTTGAGTCGGTGTCAGAATGTATTTATTTTTTCTCTGAATCTAGGTCGTGTCATATCAGAATATAAACACATTTTTTTGCCAGGGGTCCAATCAGCCTCTGAGTCATCACACATCTGTTCTCCCTGTTTCTGTGTCTGCAGTCGGGCAGAACGTTCCCCCGGGGACGGCTCACCCCAAGAGGAGTCAGACCACCACGGCGGAGAACAGCGCCAAGGAGGACGGCGGCGTCCAGCTGCGTAAACCCGGCACCCCGGGGAGCCGCGGGGGGGCGCCGCCCGCCAGCCCCCTGCTGGGCAACGCCAACAACCCCAACAAGGCCGACATCCCCGACCGGAGGAAAGGCGCCACCACCGGCCCGAGCGTGAGTCAAATCGCTGGTTTATTGTTCATGTGTATGATATCGTTTAGTTTATATGGATGCTTTATATAGTTTAACGGTTCTTTTGTGAATTTTTGTGATTCATATTTGAATATCTGAACCCGTCTCTCTGGTTTCAGTTCCAGTTCAGTCTTCTTCTGAAGTTGATATTTGACCATCGTGTTTATTTATCATTTCATAATCACAGTCTTATATGTGTAAACTGATGGTCTCTGCAGAACAACACGGCGTCGGCGGGGATGACCCGGAGGAACACGTACGTCTGCAGCGACCGGAACAACGCAGACCGCCTCGCCGTCATCCCCAACGGGAAGGAGAACAGGTGAGAGGTCATTCGCTGCCTTTCCCCCCGTTTCACCGCGTAGAGAGTTCAGGGGAAATGAACGAGTCTGTACGTTCCTTTACTTGATTATTTCAGTCTAAATGCTGTATTTTTTCTCCCCATCAAGAATGCAAAACGCCTCATTATGAACATGTGGTCGAGGCGTTTTATTGCTGAAAGAAAATCCAGAGAATCTTTCTTTCCTTTCCTTCTTTCTTTCTTGTATTTCCTTTTTTTTTTCTCATCATCTTATGTTTTCATCTCTGCCTGTTGTGTTTGTGGTTTCTGGTGGGCGGGGCTTGTTTTATTTTCACCGTGGCGTGAGCAGCATGACCGAGATGGCTCGTGCCACTAGCCCCTCCTCGGGCTTCGCGGCCGCCGCGTTTGGCGTCTCGTCCAGCTCGGTGCGGCTGAGGTATCAAAACGTGGGCCCTTTGTACGTTTGCCAGGCGGGCTGGGCCACGCTGCCCCACTCCTACTACGCTCTGGACTACTGCTCGCCCAAGTAAGCTGGCGGGGCCTCCAAACCCCCCCTCTCACCCCCCCACCACCCTGTCTGTCTCCTCTCATGACCCGTCTGGCCTCTAACCCACGCATCCAGCCAGCTTCACACTCTGTAACCCCTCAACTAAACCATGGACACCCATTTCTGCACAGAAGGGACAGCAACTGGTTTTTATGGTCGTCGGTGTCTGAAATTCACGCTCATCGGACGGCAAGCAGGTGAAAGAAAAGAGCGGCGTGATAAATACGGCTTCATTGCGTTGTGCTGCAACATGCTACGGCTCATTTCCTCCCCCTACGACCCCAAACTAACCCCAACATCATCGTAGTTTAACCAATCATTCAAATCACGGCCAATTCATCTGAATTTAGGAGGAACCTCGAAATTTAAACGCACAATATGGATTTTTTTTTCGTTTTCAGGTCTCTCAATAAAAACAATAACTAAGAGTAGAAATGTGAAGCAGTGAGGGATCATGGGAGTTGTTGCAGACGTCCCAGTTAGGATTCCTTCAGTATTCGTCGATCAGGATGGTTTTTGTTTTTTTTACCACAGAGGTCAAAAACAAACTGGTTGAAAATGGTAAATATGGAAAATTAAGTAGCTTTGCTTAAAAAGATCTCTTTTTCTCAGCTCGATTCATGGACTTCAAATCCAGACGTCTAAAAAAATCCTTTCTCTGCTTAAAGTTATCGTAAAAATGATGCTTAAATCTGGATAAAAGGTAAATGAATGACAGCCACATCAAGGCTTATTCAGAATATCCCTTTTATATGATTGTCACATTTGTAATAAAAGTGGAATATTATATAATAATGATAATAATAATAATTCAGATTCAAGTTTGATTTTCTTCCAGATGAACTTTAGTGATTTTAAAACCAAATAATTTCACCTGCACTTGAAAGATGTTGGGTGTCGATTTCAGACGACGATAAAAGTCACAAAGCAGAGAAAAATACGAATCTTCACAGCGGCGTCCGGCGGCGGCGTCCGGCGGCGGCGCTCCGATGACGGCGCTCCTCGTCTGTGTGCGATGGTATTTTTCCCACGTTTGCATCGTCTCCCTCTGCCGACCATGAACGGGACGACCTGGTAACTCTCTGCTCCCGATCTCTCCTCTCCATCCCCCTGCTGTGAACTTTGACCCCTGGTCTTCTCCGTCTGGATCTCTCTCTTCCCCCACCCCCTTACGACGAGCCGAGCTCAGACCCTCAGACCCATCGTCCCCCATTTTGTGTTTTTTCAGACCTGATGGGGACTCTGTCTTCTCATTGTCTCACGGCAGCAGCTTGATGTTCAGGGTGGGAAATTAACATTTAGAATCACGTTTACAGTGTTTTCTTCTCTAAAAACGATGGTTGGCTGGTGAATTCATGCACAAAATCTCCCTTTTCCTTTAAATATGTTTTGCCCAGAACCGTTGTAGCAGCTCAGGAAGCATCATAACCCCCCCGGGTTTAGTGTCTGGCCCCTAGACGACCTGGTCTGGAGCTACCTGGACTTTATAGTACTGAACATCCTCGTGTGTCCGGTTGAACTCACACAGTAAACGAGCTGCAGGGATGAGTCATGTGACGTTTACTGACCTTGAAAAAAGTCTGTATTTTTAGAGACGGAGAGGGAACAAACCACAGACACAAGCTTGCTTTCTCTTTCTCACTTCCGTGTTCTCTCCCGTTGTTAAGATGTGGTGATTTATTCACATCCTCTCCTCTGTGACTCCATCCAGCTATCAGACGAGCAGCTACAACAAACCACGCCATTAAATGTGCTCCTCCGACTCAGCCGTCCTTTTGAATTCATCTCCAGATGCGTCGAAGCTGCAGGACCGAGCAAATCGGCCCTTTTTCACTTCCTGATTCGGCTCCTGGTTTTGGTTCCTGTGGCTCTAAAGTTCAAAAAGTAGAAAGGAGCATAAAAACACAGAAAGGACACAAATGTCTGAATCCACCAGCTGATGTTATTTGGATGATTTAACTTTTATTTAGTTTAATTTCCGACCCTGTCGACATCTTAACATGCAAGAGTCATCCACTACAAACCCCCATGCCAACGTTAGAGATCCACGTAGGAATAACAACGACCAGGAGGGGGACGTGACATCACTGGTGACATCATAAGGGTTTTTCAATTGCACTTGTGTGTGACCTTTTGACCTTTTGCTATGTAGAATTGGACACACTGCAGTGGAAAAACTCTGCCTTTTGTGGTTTTAAACTCTGACCTCCGCCGTCTCCGCTCTTCCCCCCTCCCCAGCAGCGTGGCGGCGTCGCCCGGCGGCCAGAGGAACCCGGTGGCGTCCATCAACAGCATCGCCAACGCCACCACGCCCGACCGCCTGCGCTTCCCGCGGGGCACCGCCAGCCGCAGCACCTTCCACGGCGGCCAGCTGAGGGACCGCCGCACGGCCACGTACAACGGGCCGCCGGCCTCGCCCACCCTCTCCCACGACGCCACGCCCCTCTCCCAGACCCGCAGCCGTGGAACCAGCAACCTCTTCTCCAAGCTCACCTCCAAGCTCACCCGCAGGTAGGAAACGTCCAGTCACGCACCGAGGGGGCGGGGCTTAGCTCTCTCTCTCTCTCTATCTCTGTTCACGTTAACAATCAGAGTTAATAATGTAAATCTGGAATAGAAACTCTGCTGCTGGACGCTTTAATCTCCTGTGACGATCAGCACAGCGCCTCCTAGAGGTGGGAGGATTAATGACATGCTGGGGGGACGCGTCACCGTTCTGTACGATGTGATTTATCCTTAAGTCCTAATTGTTTATTTGTCGCTGCCTGGACGCCGACCACGGAGACCTGAGACCGCGTTCCCGGACCACAAACTGGACCCGGGATCCATTTAAATGTGTCTGCTGGTTATTTTCTTTCATTTCTTTACTTTAAAAATATACACTGTGATGAAAAGAACAGTTTAATAAATAAATATGTTATTTAGCCAATATTAAATAAGCCAGACTCTCCAGACTAAACATTGGTGTCTGTTGGACAAAATATTTGAACGTACTTTATTTATTTGACGTTAGTCACGTTGATTTATACAATAATCTAAATCAACACCAGTAATTATAGTACAATAATAATACCATATATCTTTGTGTAATGAGTACTATTATAATACCATTATCTAATACAGAGTATTTGTACACTGTGGTACTTCTACTTTACTTCTTCCACTACTGGCTTTATTTTATTTTATATTTCTGGCACATTAAATCCAAAACGATGAATCTGTTAATCAAGAAAATAATCAGCAGACAATGAAAGTGGTAATAAACCGCAGCCCTTATTATTATTATTATTATTATTATAGTTATAGAATGTTATTTGGAGGCTCTTGCGGTGGCGGCCAGCCAGCGACGTCACTCCTACAATGACCGACCTTAAATGAGGAATTGAAATCATTGGATGATGAAACAAATCCTCCCCCGTTCACTGTTGATGATTCCAATCGCCACATTTTTGCTCACTCATTCAGACTCCCCCCTCCCTCCCCTCCCTCCCCCTTCCTCCCCCTCCTCCTCCTCCTTCACCATTTTCACTGTTTCTTTGTCTGATTCTGTTGTAGAAACATGTCATTCAGGTTTACCAAAAGGTAGGACTCTTGAACTGCCTTTTTTTTCTCCGCTCTGTGCAAAAAAAAAAAAAAAAAAAAGAATACACATATATTGATATATATATAAAATAACGAAAACAAACTCACTGGAAAGGAAACTTCCTCTGAAACGCTGCAGACGTGTGAGGCTGCTGGCGCTGAACTAACACACCGCTTGGCAGGAAAATAAAATAAAAACCTCTCCGGGTACATTCACATGGACACAGTTGATAATCAGATTAATGTGATGAAATGCAGAATATTTAAATGCCTGAATGGTGAATATGAAGCTCCAGCCAGCGCCCCATTAGCTTAGCTTAGCATAAAGAATGGAAGCAGGTGCAAACTGCTAGCCTGGCTCCTTGCAATGGCAACAAAATTGGGCCTCGCAGGTGTTTCTATTATTTTGTCCACCCCCTTGATCTAGATGAGGACTGGCTGAATATCAGCAGCACCACAAACTAAACCCCTCATTCGCTTTAGAGGTTCTGCCAGGTGGATTTGACCTTTTTGGACGGAGCCACGGCTAGCTGTTCCCATCCGTTTCCAGTCTTTATGCTAAGCTAAGCTAACAGACTGCAGATTCTAGCTTCATATCTCTTTGGTGTTAAAACCCAAGATGTCAACGTGGGGAAAAAAATATTTTCTGTTCTGTAAAAGGAGGGTTTTATCAGTGGGACTTCTACATGGATCTGGTTTTTATCTGGCGTGGCGGTGTGAACGTACCCGGCGACGTCTGACTGGGGAAAGGCCGACTGGGACGGCGGACCAGACTCCTTCAACCAATCAGGCGATTTAACCGACAAACGAGCAGCTTGCCACTAATCGACTGCTGATGCATGCGTGGGTTCGCTTCCTTACAGCCGCCATTGATCTGTGGTTTGTTTTCTCATCACATCGACTGTTGTTATCAACTGATCTCTCTCTCTCTCAGTCTGTGTCTCTCTATCTCTCTCTCTCTCTCTGCTGGTGGAACGGCACATTTTAAACATTATGAAAGAGATTTATTATTATTTTATTTTTTTTTAAATCTCTTCTGGCTCGGATACGATTTCTCAGATGAGATTAGATTTTTTTATTTATTTTATTTTTATTATTTGGTTGATCCATCCAGTGTTTCATTGCTAATTACAACTTAAACCAACAGTAAATGTATTTACATATTTTTTTAAAGGCCTGTCTGTCGATTCTTTTGTCGTTTGGTGTCTCTGAATTGGATTTTCTGGCTTCTGCGGATCTTTGTGGTGTCAGAGGTGCTTTTCTTCTACACAGTCGGTTCTGTGAGAGCAACATAAAGGAGTATAAATACAAAAACATCAAATATATATATTTTTTAAATCCTTGTGGTTTCCTGTCGGGTCTCTAGTCGGGCTGTGAAACTGACATCAGGTCAGGACGCTAACAATAAAACATAACTGATCGTATCAGCTGCAGCCTCACAGGAGCAGTAGAGGCTTTTTGGCCCTCACAGGTCACCGTCTACGAGGCTCAGCAGCTCCCTCTGGTGGCAGATTGGTGAACAATCTTCTTCCTCTGGTGAAGAGTCTTCATCATCCAGAGTCACCCATCATCGCCATCCTTCCATCTCACTCTGATCACCTCACTTTGTTCTTTTTTATGTTTGTCTTTGTTTTCTGTGGAGCAAAAAATGCAGTAAAAAGATTCATCAGATGAGTCGAACATCAATAAATATATTTTATTATTTTCAAAACGGAGAAATACTTTACGTTTACTCTTCAATCAGTTGAGTATAAAAAACAATAAATACTAAAAGCGTATTTATCTTACTTTTTTTTCTGTGAACCCTGATTCAATTTCTGCATATCTTGATTATTTTCTTGATTTTTTTTTTTTTAATAAATAATTCATAAACAATAAAAGAGGAGTCCATCAGGTTTCAGAGCCCAAGGTAACGTTTTGTCCCAAACTCAAAGAATATTCAGTTCAGTGATTATAAAACTTAGAAAAGCAGTGAGTTTTTAATCTGAAAAGTGACTTTTTATTAAAAAAAAAAATACAGGAAGTGTCACATAATGTGATGTAACAGTCAGGATACTACAATTTAATTATCGCCCCATGTCCAGATGAGAGCAGTGAACGGTCCAGGGTTCATGGAAGAATGAAGGCATTTAAAACCAGCAAAATAAATAAGTTTTAGTTTATTATTTATAGCTTTTTATAACCAGCTGATTGAACATTAAACACAAAGCGTGACATGTTTTTACGTTACTTATTTAATTAGAATATTTTGCTACATTTTGTCGCTTTCGATCCTCCGTACATTTCAGCACATTGTGGGATTTTAACCGACAAATTTATTTTTTTTTTGTCATTTTTCCTCCTCAGGGCGTTTTTAGGTTTAGTCACGTCCCTCCTCCTCCTGCTCCTCCTCTTCCCCCCTCCTTCCCTCCTCCTCCTCCTCCTCCACCCAGTCTGAGTGTTTTTGTCTTCCTAACCTTTTCCTTTAACCTTTTGACCTTTGACCTCTTGCTGCTCTTCCTCTCCTCTCAGGGTCAGTATTGACCCGGCCAAACGGCAGACGGCCAAATCAGGGCCTGCCGTCCCCTCCACCCAGGGAGGAAAGACCCTTAGTAAGTCTGCTGCCCTCCGGCCTCTCGTCAGCCTGTCCTTCATCCTTCCTTCCTTCTCATCATCCTCCTCCCCATGCCTTTCTTTTTTTTTTTTTGTTCTTTTTTCCCTCATGTCCATACATTTTTTTTTTTTTATATTCTTTCCCTCTCTCTCTCCTGATTTCCTGTCACGTGTCCATTGAGGACATTTTTTCAGATTCCCATTCTTTTCTTTTCAGATTCAGGAGCGGAAGATATAGAGAGTTGTAGGAAGATGAAGATCTAGAGTAAGGGGCTGTTTCAAATCCCTCGATCTCTTCGTCTGAGATTCATGAGTAATGTGGAGGGACCCCTCCCCCCCCCTCCCGCCACGCCTCACCCCCCTCCCCCCCTCAGTCTTGTGACTCTCACAGCCTCTCTGACTGATCCAGGACCTGCTGTCAGTCCTGTCTCTTCACTTGTCCTCTTGTTGTCGAGTCTCTCGAGCCGTCAGAGTTTGGAGTCACTTCCTCCTCCACCCTCGTCCTGTTTTTTTTTAATGTTCTCCAGGCTGCAGTGCATGCTGGAAGTGTGATAACCGTGAGCCCGTCTTGTGAGAGGAGCAGGGAGCTGCTTGTTTTACTCTTGACGTTTTCCTTATTTGGGCAGTGAGACTGGTTTCCTGTTAAACGGTTCATTCCCAGTAAGAGTCTGGTCTGTGTTGGTGCTGCCGTCTTCAGGAAGAATATTATTTTCTGGCAACCTTATGGATAAAATCCTCTCATAGTTAATGATTTTATTTTGATGTCACGATAAAGTACATTTTTCAGGCAAGATGAGAAAAATCAGTTTAAATACATAAAAAAATGAAGATAATATAAACTTATTCAGGTGTTTCAGCAGCACAAAGAAATACGTTACATAGAGAAGTGAATAATAATTATTATTATAAGCATTAGCATATAAAACTAGAAACCATACAAGAGAAATCAAAGACAAAACTGAGGTAAAGTGAGCCAACATTATTAGTATGTGTATATTTATATAGTATATTATGGGATATGAGGTATAGAATAAGGTGCAATGAAGTGATGATATAGTTTAACATGTTTATTATAATATATAGATATTGCTAGTATATAGATGCAGGTTTTTTTAAACCTGTTATTTGAGATTTATTCGACGAGGCGTTCAGGGAACTTGTGATTCATACGTGAACGAAGCAGCGATGGTCGTTAAACCATCACACTGTTGCCGTGGCGATTAAACCAGGAGGATGCGGAGCGATGCTTCTTCTCATCAGTTCTTCTGAAATACTCTCTGACGTGAACACGCGTGCATGAACGCACCACAAGGTTCTGCTGATCGCACACGAGGCGTTCAAGTCGGAACGTTTGATGTCCGTGGTTTTTAAACTATATTTAATCATGAATTGAAGGTATTGATGTTATTTTGGGCTGAACTCGTGATCACGACGAGCTTCGTTGAGTCTCAGCAGACGTTCTTTGAGTTTCTAAACGCGTCGCTTCCTCACTCAACCTCCTCGTTTATTTTTAGAGGCGTGAGTTTCGGCAGCGTTTCCCTTTTTCATCCGGCCGGAGAAGATGTCTAGAACTGTCCTGGTTTTATTTGTGGGCGGAGATTTTTTTTTATCATTTTACTTAAAAAATGAGCTGCGTGATAATTTAATATTCATAACTTTCTGTCATTAATGTGATTATGATCATTAAAAGCCTTTCTGGAGCTTTTAACCGTATCTCATGGTCTTCCTTTCGAGGGTGGAGCTTTTAAGCACTGACACGTTTTTTTTTAAATTTTGTGCTCATCAATGTTTCTATTTAACATGAACTTATTAATATCTTTAATCCTATCACTAGTTCCTTTTTATGAGGGAATAAAAGTGTTTCTCTTTGAGGACGAGATCTTTAAACCGTCGTATTAAACGCCGCCGGCTGGACTTGATGTTTTTTTGTTCATTCTGCTGTTTTGAGTTTAAACTCTCGCACCAGTTCATGAGACGCTTCTCTGTTGTTTCACACGTTTTTCTTTCCGTCTGCTTTGAGAACATTCACCTCCAGTTTATCTTTTTATTTCTTTCTTTCATAATTCTTCACTGGAAGTAAAAAAAAACAACAAAAAAAACACTCAAATCTTCCATTTCTTTGTATTTTTCTGTGGTGGCTCGTTGGTGTTCCACATCGGTGTCACTCTCCTTCTGATCTTCACATATTCTCTCTTCTTCTTCTTCTTCTTCTTTTTTATTGATGGTAAAATGTTTTCTTGTTGTGCACAATCCACATCTTTTTTTTGTTCTTTTTTCTCCTCCTCCCCGTCCGATCGTCTCGTGCTCCTCAGAGTCTCAACCGAGTTTGAGAGAAACGGGAGACTTGAGGGCTCAAGGTGAGGTTACCCTCCCCCCCCTAAATGTGTCGGCGCCCCTTTAAATGCTCAGCTCGGTCTCTTCTGCTTTGTTTGGGATGTTTGAAAACTCGTGCGTTGCTTTTTTATTCATTCTTTTACTGTTTTGGCTTCTTTGATTGTGTTTGCATGGTGCTGAAGTGGAGTGCTGCTCTGTTAGCATGGTTAGCTTGGTTAGCATGGCGTATATTTGTGTTTTTGTCAACCTGATAAATGCTACCACCCCCCCCCCCTCCCCTCCTAAATATAATGAATGCAGCATGAATGTTTCCAGCCCCAGTTTACGTTACATTCACAGTCACAGAGCTTCGTTCTTCATAAAATAAATACAGATATTTACAAATGTTTATTCCTCAAAGACTCTTTTAACCATCTGGAAGGAGAAATCCGTCTCCAGCTCCATAAACACCATGTTTAAACCTTTTAAATCCGACTTCCTGTCCCTTTTGGCTCATTTAAAGGTCAAGAATAACACATTTATTAGACACAGCGTCTCTTAAATGTATAAAAAACTAACATTTATCTGCTCATATTGCAACGTTTGACTTTGATTTGAGCTATTTCCCTTTTTGATTGAGTTAACTTCAACATGATATCATGATGTTTTGTTCATCTAGATGGTGAAGAGTCTTTTTAGGGATCTGAATGTTGTTAGACTTCCTTCTTTGGTTTATCAAAGACGGTTTTCACGCTGAGCTTTGTGACCTGAATGTAAAGGTGATGATGAAACTCGGGGCTCGTTGTCCCACAAGCTGATTTTCATGTTTTACACCTTTTTTGGGGAAATTGACTTTCTTGCTGAGAGTTGGATGAGAAGAAATAGTCCCGTTAAAACACACAAGATACCAAGTGTTATTATTTGGACAGAGGCAGGCTAAGGTTTCCCCCCCATTTCCAGTCTTTGTGCTAAGCTAAGCTACCCAACTGTCTCATAATCCACCTGTGATGTGATCCGACTCTCTCCAAGAAAGCAAACTAAACCAGAAAAGGCTGCTTTGACTCGTATCTACCGAGGGAAACAGTCAAAAAAAAGAAAAGTCAGATTTGTGATGCTAAACCCTCTCTTTGTGTTTATTTCGCTTTTGTTTCCCCCCGACAGTCGCCATGTACCTGGGGATCAAAAAGGGGAAAATAAAGACAGTAAACCCCGCTCCCTCAGATTCACTTGGAGTATGAGGACCACCAGCTCCATGGAGCCTTGTGATATCATGCGGGAGATTCGCAAGGTGCTCGACGCCAACAACTGCGACTACGAGCAGCAAGAGAGTTTCCTGCTTCTTTGCGTCCACGGGGACGGGCGAGCCGAGAACCTGGTCCAGTGGGAGATGGAGGTTTGCAAGCTTCCCCGTCTCTCCCTCAACGGCGTCAGGTTCAAACGGATATCCGGATCATCCATCGCTTTCAAAAACATTGCTTCCAAAGTTGCCAACGAGTTAAAGCTATGAAAAAAAGGGGTTTAAAAGTATACATATATATATATTTATATATATATATATATGTGTATATATATCTAGAAGTATTTAAGCTGTACAATCATCCAAGTAGCAGTTTCCAAATGTCTCCTTTTTTTAAACAAAATACAGAGTATGTATTGAATATTATAATGTATAGATTAAGGCTTTTGGCAATAATCACTACTAATATCTCAGTCTATTCTGGCCACACGGGGTCGACATTAACGAGTTGAATATGATTTTGTCATGCTGTGAATGTGGACAAAAAAAGAAACATTTCTAGTCTTATTTATTTCATCTTTTTTGTTTTGTTTTTCCTCTTGGAAAAAGAAAAAAAATGCCGTAGTGTTTTTTTTTGTTTTTTGTTTTCAGTGTAAATAATGTATCTTTACTTTCAAGATGGCTTCCCCGCAATACTCATTTTGTTTTTATTTTTTTTGTTTTTTTTTTCTTTTGTATTTTGTTAAAAGGTAGAGATGATGGGGAGTCCGTGTAAATGCTCACATGGTTTAAGGGTCACTCATGTCTCAATTAAAGTGTCTGTCAACTTGAACGTCTCTCGCTGGTTATTTGTTTCACAAGATGAACATTTATTAAATGTAATATACTGCTTCTGTATGAAGCTTCATTTCAGTATTTATATGTATTTTTAGTGTTTGAAAGAGGGATTTAAATGCATGATTATGGATAAACCATCTGTGACCATTTAATCAGTGTCTAAAGAGATTTTTTAAATGTGTTTTTTGCTGTGAAATGTGTATTTCACAGTAAACATGGAGGTTAAAAGGCATTGAGGTTAAATTGAATAGAGATGTCTTCAGGACTACAGTTTACTGTCCCTTATTGAAATGTTACTGGAGTTTAGTGTTTCTGCAGGACACGCTGCTTGCTTGAGTTTGACATTTACATCTCCTCACTCCAGCTGGACAGGAAGTCTTAACCTCGTTCATTTCCAAGATGCTTATAGTCGAGACTGAAGATACGTTATATTGCACTTTGAGGGGGAAAACTGCAACAGTACTACTAGAGTATTTAATCAACCCTTTGACAAACATGGCATGCTGCATTCAGGGATGTGATTGGCTCATCTCACAGGTCCCAGCTGTTCATGTACATCTGGTGACATCACTACTGACCAGAACAGGATCAACCAGCTCACATCAGACCGAGTCTCTGATAATGTTAAAGAAATGTCAGTTTGCAGAAGTTGAACCAGAACATTTTATTTTATTTCCATCCTCACAGGAACAGTTTCATCTTAAATACACAAACAAATCCAAACTGTGTGATACAGAGTGTTTCAGGGACAAACAGTCATTCAAACAGGAGGGGGGGGGGGGGGGGGGTGTGGGGGGTTGTGGGAGTCAGCGTGGTTTTACTTCTGGGCGGGCATGAGGTCATCGATTGACTGGCCCTTCTCCAGCTTCTTCTCCATCTCCACCAGCAGCTTGACTCCATCAACCACCATCTGCACCAGCTCCACCTCGGAGAAGCCCAGCCTGTCGGCGTTGGAGATGTCGAAGACTCCGCCCACGGCAGCCGTGTCCACGCCACCTGATGGACAAGAGACAGACGTGGTTTAGAGGTACTGTAGTCTAGATGAAAATACATTTTTAAATATTTCTAGATAAAATGTACAAACCAGTTCCACGTTTCTGGAGCCTCAGCTTCTTGAGGACATCCTCAAACTTGGCGTGTTTGCTCATGTTGGGCAGCTTGACGTGCACACCGGCGCGCAGACCTGTGCCCAGGTTGGAGGGGCAGGTGAGGACGTAGCCCAGGTGCTCGTTCCACATGAAGGCATGGTTTCTCTCTTTGAACAGGGTCTCGATCTAAGCAAGAGAACCAGGATGATGAACTCCTTACGAATACCTTCCAGTGTGACTCATGCAAACAGACTCCCACCACAGATAAACTTCACATTTCCTGCTGACCTTGGTGAGTCCGGTGCAGAAGCGATTAAACACTTCCTTCATGTTGCCTCCTTTCTGCATGGAGATCACACGCAGGTGGTCCTCCTCGTTGACCCACACCAGGAATGTCTTGTTGTCGTTGTGCCTGCAGACAAAAACAGGAATTATTTTCTGTCCCTCTAACTCTCCTACAATAACCACACACACTGTGGTGAGGATGATCGTCTCACCAGATGCCCCTGGCGTCGGGCCAGTCGCGGCCCATCCCTGATGCCAGCAGCAGAGGAGACACTGGCTTGTCAAACAGGAAGTGGTCGTCGATGAGCTGCTGCTGCTCGGCGTCAGTCATGTTCTTCAGGGCGTAATATTTTCCGTTCAGGTCTCCGCTCAGGGATGCCAGAGCTGCAGGGAGGGAGAGACTAGTTTTAGGACCACACATCTAGAATGTCAATATACTTTAACTTCAGTGTTCTGCATCGTGTCGTTATTCCTCTTGCTACCACTAGAGGGAACCCACTGCTGCACAAACCAGCATCATGCAGACGTCAGAGCGTCGCTGGTTCAGGCTGCAGCCTTCTACTCTAATGCCTTTTCACAGATTCAGCATGTCCAGCCATCTGTATGCAGAGCACTTTAACAGCAGTCTGTCAGTGACTCAGCAGTTTCTCAGACGTTTACCTTCGATGGAGAGCTTCTCCACAGCACGCCTCTCTCCTCGGCTGCAGTGAGGCGGCAGGCAGAAGCCGCGGACGCTGCGCCCTGTTCGGACTCGGGAGCTCAGGACGTAGTTGGGGTCAAGGTCATCACCCCCCTTACGAGGAGGACACACACACACGTTAGTCCTTGTCCAGGGTCACAGTCAGACACATGAAGTGAACACAGGGCTGTCGTACCTGCAGGTTGCTTGAGTTGAGGTCAGTCTTGTGCTTGTCTGTGGGTTTGTATCCTCCATGGCGGTCCTCAATCACTGGGTCCAGCAGCTCTTTGAAGACCTCGTATGTCTCCTCGTCTCCAGCGACGCAGCCCACCGTCATGATGAAGGGGTGACCTGTGCACAAGGTCAACAGGGTCACAGGGGAGACAGCGGACAGGAGGACACCCTGATTAACATCCTCACTAACTCAATGTGCCGAGTGTCATCAGATCTCAGGATGGGACTGCTACTGTACCAGGATTATCAACCCCTGTCTGAATGACACCATCTATGGTGAAGCCGCTGGGTGTAGCCCGCTCCCTCAGCTTCTTGTACATGTCCAGGGTTAAGATCTTGGCCATGTGGTTGTTGTGCTGACTGAGCTCTGGGAACTCGTCCTCAGCAGACAGCGTCTTCAGCGTCAGCTTGGCCATTTTCTCAGAACTAAATATGGAGAAAACAGTCTGCAGGGTGAGGGAGATGCCCCTGCTGCACTGCAGCACAGACCAGCAGCCCGGGCGGCTGAAACACTGTACAGTTCATGCATTCATCTACACTACTAGACTGCAAGGGCCATAAAAAACCCTGAACGCAGCAGTGGATTATGAGCTGCGCCCTGCATACATTATGCAACACTGGTAATCTTTAACATTACCCATAATGCTGTCGTGTGCTTTGATAACGGGAGGATGACGGGGCTCCTGGCTGATTCATAAGTCTCTAAACGTTGTTCATGGTTTATCCCCTTCGCAAGGTCACAGTGCAGAAGGCAGCTCGCGTCCCCTCTCGGGGACAAAGCGCAGCGCGCAGCTGCGGCCATTAAACGCGCTCGATGAGGCAGAACAGATGGCTGTTCGACGGAAAAGCCGCTTTGGTTTTTTACCTGGGTTATCCACCCCAGTCTGGATGACGTCATCCACCGTGAAGCCACTGGGGGTCTGTTTGCTCCTCAGCCGCTCGTACATAGCAGGAGTCAGGATCTTGGCCATATGATTGTTGTGTTTGCTGAGGTCCGGGTACTCCTGATCCGAAGAGTATTTCATCTTCATCTCGTTGTGCGTGTTACCGAAAGGCATGGTGGATCCCTGGGCGGAGGATGGGAGGGGGGGCGGTGAAAAGCAGCGAAATAAACGGATGAGCTACAGCTCATGTCGAGATGATGATGGAGGTTACATTTTAGCTCAAGTGTCGAGGAAATATCAGCGTCCTGATGCGTTTAAACAGGTGCAAAAAAATATTTTATTAAAAATATTATGCCTCGGATCATTTAACATTATTCCATCAGCACTATAAATCATAACACGAACCATTGCAGTGAAAATCGGACATATTCATGAGGCCAGAATCATCTTTTTTTTTTTTTTTTTAAACCGCGCAGACATGAATTAATCGTGAAAAATCAAAGATAATCCCGCCATGTGTGACGTTAAATGAAATATTGTTCATACCTGTTGTCGGATTTGAGGACTACTACTACCAGGGGTTGAGACAAAGATCCCTATTGTTCCTACCGAGGAGCTCACAAACCACCAGCAGCGTCCGAGCAGATCTCCGGTCAGAATGATGACTTGAGAGCGTAATTTATAGTCGAGCATCTCTCCTCCCATTGGTCGGAATTTGTGGTCCATTCATTTGATTGGACGGGCTCTATGTGCAGTAGGGACTCCCTCGACATACACAGATTACACTATTAATTCAATTTTTTATGCCCAAATGCAATATATATATAATTTTATATATAAGATTAATCAGAGGCTTTATATATATATAAATAATAATATTTTAGCTATTTAATAGTTTACATAATTGCTGTCAATACTAAATAAATATACTTTAACTTGAAAATACGGTTATATTATATATTTTTAAAAACGAGACTTTTACAATGGTATTTTCTATTAAATATTCTGAACACGTCCACCACAGTTTAACCTTCCGGTGATGACAATTCGTGTTTTAAAGATTTAAAACACAACCATATCGTTTCCTTATTTCGTGGAGATTTCGTGCGTACTTAGTCGTAAAGGGATCAAATCAAAGATCTATAAATCATGGACTCGCCTCCGTTGAATACACGTCGTCGGTGAGGGAGGTTTACTAATCCGTGAAGTAATTCACCTTCCGGGTCGTGTCCCCTTTAGACTTCCGCTGAAAACAACACCACGTGTGCGAGGAGGGGAAATGAATGGATAGCTGTCAGCCCCGGTACACGCGCACACTCAACGGCGCGAACAAGAGCACAATTTACCGTTTGCTGTCCAACGTTCCTGTTCGTTTTTAGAAACTGACAAAGAGAGAGCGTCGCCCCTGGGACGGTAGGTCGAGAACGTTCTAGCTGTGCGCGCGCGCGCTCGCTGGTCAACGGCTGTGGCAGCTAACGTTAGCCGGGGAACGGCTGTAGCAGCTAACGTTAGCCGGGGAACGGCTGTAGCAGCTAACGTTAGCATGCTAGCTGGTTAGCAAGGTGAAACCAAAAGTTCAAACGCAAAATCCAGTCCACCAAGTCCCGTTTACAGATATTTATTTCTTTTGCACTGTGACCTGCCCTGTAGGTTCGTTGGTTTGATAAAGAAAGTGTGTTAATGATTTAAAAAATACAAATCAGAATTTTCACTTAGTTATAACTTCCAAACTGCATAAAAATTGTCACCCCAATAACGTAACGGTTTTCGACAGCTTAGCTTAAGTTAACGTAACAGAAAATCTACTTACGTTGTTGCGTTAAAATCACGTTTCTCCATCGATTTGTGTCCACCCTTTAATGTTAAACTAACTAACCCCAACTAGTTAACTAGCTAGCTAACCTAAATTAACCGCCATCACGGAGGGAATACGTTAAACGCGTAGGTATCTGAGGATAAACTCTTTTTTTTAACAGAAAAACACAGATAATTCACTTAAAAGAAACACCAGAAATGTAGAATCATTAATAACTTAATACTTAATTAATCTGACTCACATATTGTCCGACATCTTTTGTTCTTTCGTGAAGAAGTAAAGTGAATCCGTGCTCCTCTCTGTCTCTCAGGTGTCTGTTAAACTAAACGACCGTTATTTTTCAGCTGGAAAAGAAATAAACGTTTGTGCGCGTGAGGTTTAGCCCGTTTAAATTGAACGGCATTAGTTAATGTTTCATATTTAAAGGGGTACGCCCCCTATTTCACACATATGTGTATGTTTACAGCTGTAGATTTAGGGGGTACATTACTGCTAATTAGAAACTACATACCCACAGAGTTGTGTGTGTGTGTGTGTGTGTGTGTATGTATATATATATATATGATTTTTATAGTATTTATTCTCACACGACAACCAATAAACTGCTCTAGGTAACATCTTCTCTCATTTACCTGAGTAAACTGTGAAACCTGAACGCCACATGAGACGTTTGAGATCATGCAAACTAGTTCAAAAGAAAAATAAGCAAAGAAGCTCGAGAGAAATACTGGATAAATGGTGCTGCTTGTGCTACTTTAAGCAGTGATTGTATGAATGAAAACCTCACCAACACTGAAACAAAAATATAAACTAGTGTTCGATTAAAATCTACTTTAAAATTAATTCAAATGAACACAGTTGGGACCAGAAACCAGTTGATGAAGGGTTTACTGGAGCAGGAATGTTTGTGTCAACACTTAGTTGCAGCGTCCATATTTGTTTGGTTGTCAAGCACCTTAACTTCGGACCATTGAGTGTCAGGTTGCTTGAAGAAAAGGTGTAACTTCCTTGTCAACTAGGAGGTTTAATCATTAATTAACCTGTCAATAAGTCTACATTTAATTAAATGTCTTGTTTTGACAGACGGTTGGTGTTTTTGATGCTAAAGGACTTGAATAATGCTGGTCTGTTGATCAATTAAGGTTGAATATACTCTTTAAAACCCAACAGTTTTCATATTGCAGGATATTTTATGATATATTAATATTTGATGATGTGTGATTGGCTGCATGAAAGTACTATTCTGTAGGTTAACCCCCTGCCTCCCCATTGCAGACCACCATGAGTTTCGTGGAGTACTCGGACCTCATCCAGGAAGGGGACGTGGCCATCGTCTACCTGGGCCATGAATCCATGACGCCCGTCAAGGTGCAGCAGGGCGGCCAAACGCAGACCCGCTACGGAGTCATTCGCCACTCCACGGACCTGATCGGTCAGCGCTACGGGTCGAAGGTCACCTGCAGCAAAGGCGGCTGGGTCTACGTGCTCCACCCGACGGCCGAGCTGTGGACGGTCACGCTGCCGCACCGCACGCAGATCCTCTACAGCACCGACATCTCCGCCATCACCATGATGCTGGAGCTGAAGCCGGGCTCCGTCGTCTGCGAGTCAGGTGAGGGCCACGAAGGTTTAAGCATCAATGTGTCATTTGATTATTGTTTTACATGCTTCTACTCGTTTGACTGGTCATTTTCTCTTGAGTCTCTGCTTGATTAAGGACAAGTCACGTTTCCCCCAAAGATACTGCTGTTTAATCTGCATTATCTGCTCTTTATATAGTGTCTAATTATGATATTATTGGCCAATTTATCTTAAAAGTATGACGATGAATTACATTTGTATTCAGGGACATAAATAAAATCAATCAGTCATATCATATCTATAGTAAAATACTGACAGGGAACATGAAGTGCTTTTATTTTACAACATAATGCAGTTTGAGTAATCTGACTTCTGCCTCCGGATTATTTTTGCTTTGTTGCAGCTTTTATTTCACATCTTCACCACTGCAGCTTTAAGACTGAATTTAATCTCCCTGTTCACACCTTCTTTGAGGCCGATGTTGAGTTCGGAGCCTCAGCTGGTGATATTGAACATCATGTGATCGCGTCTACAACAATTATGTCATAGAGCATGTGATGATATTGTCACTTCTTGTGTGTCGCCGTCGGCCTCCGTTTGTTTAATTGCGATCACTCGGAGTGTGTCGTGGCTGCAGTCTCTTCCCGTCCGAGCTCAGAGTGGTGCGATGGGAGGATTTTAATGTGTGTGGGTGGAGCTCCATCACGTTTTAGTGCTGGCAGCACCGTCACTTTATTGATTGTACTTAATGCAAAGTGTGTGTGTGTGTGTGTGTGTGTGTGTGTGTCCTGGGTGATGAAAGAGCGCAGTAGGAAATCTGTTTAGTCAGTAAGAAGGCTGCTGCACTATCTGCATTGCTATCACGTCACCCTGGCCTGTTTCTAATGCATATTTAACACTTGCAGGTGCATTAGGTGATGTATAAAAAAAGGGGTTTTAATATCAGACGATGCATTTTATTGGCGCACATAGCAACACTCTGGTAATCTTCAGCGTGATAGTCTCTAACCGGTACGTGCTGTCCTGATTACGTCGTACAAACACGCAGCGATTAGAGGCGATAACGGTGTTGGCCGATTCATTTGGAGGACTCACCTTGGCCGAGCTTTTTCAAACGTATTCCCACCTGTATCGGTGATGCAGTGTACTCGGCAAATACTCTGTAACTCAAGGACTTTTGAGTCACGGTCGCACAAATGTGACGCGTTCAGAGCTGCTACGGGAACAAAGACGCCCCTTAAAGTCCTTTGAGGGTCAAATTACTGTGACAGAATAATTTTAACGTATTTGATTTGTGCAGAAAATGTCGGCTTGATTACAGAAATGTGTATCGATTTCTGTGTGATCAGCCTTAAAAAAAAAAAAATGCACATTGATGAACCCTGCTCTCATAGCAGCAACCAGGTCCTTTGGGTGCTTTAGAGGCGTCAGCGTCGACGGGGCAGCTTAATGATTTGAGGAGTTTTACTTTTTTTACTTTCACTTTCTACGTTTGCCTGCTGGAAAGGTTCATTTTTGTTTTTTCTTTGCCTCATCCAGAAGCGTTAGTATCGGATAACGTTTGAGAACAGAGAGCAGAGATGACCTCCAGCTCAGGTCAACATCCCCTCCCCCATCATCATCATCCTCATCCTCCTCCTTCCTCGCGTACAGCCGCCGCCCACTGACTCGTCGTCTTGCTCTGAGTGGATGAGAAACGCTGCGATGACTCACCGACCGTTAGCATCAAAGCAACGCTCTCGCTAAAAGGTCGACACGTGGTCATATGTCTAACGCTCAAACCGCAGACGGTGACGGGAGATTCCACTGGGTTTTGAGTAAAGGGGGGGTGTGAGATTTAGAGGTCATGTGAAGGTCGCAACCCTCGTTAATCAGCACAGGAAATACTATGATGCTAAAATGATTTATTTTGTTTATGCACACATTTAACCATCACTTCCTCCTGAACTAGTGTTCAGCTCTCCATCCTTCCTGAATGACGTTAGCATTTAGCTGATAGCTCCTCTGTGTCTAAATGCAGCCTCACAGAGCTGCTAGCATGGCTGAACACTTCTTTCCTCTTTAGCCATAAAGCTGGGAGTAAACTATTAATATGCATGTTGTCCAGATCTATAAGCACGATGCACTGAGTCACAACGCGGCTCGGTTCATACGCTTCATACTTTTGGTTTCCATTGCCGTGTTTCATTCTTCATTGCTCCTCTGAGCAATTTGTACCTTTTTTTTTGTTTCCAACTCTTGTGTTCTTCAGAGTCCTTTTCATGGATAATCGCTCCAAGTTTTAAAGGGACAGTTCACCCCAAAATAAAAAATGTGCATATTGTCCAGATGGTGTTGGTGTGAGAGGCCAAGTTTTGGAGATTTCTCTCCAATATAATAGGACTAGATGGCTTGTGATGCTCAAAGAGACGAAATAAAATACATTTGACAAATAAAAAAAAAAAAAGAAATCGTGACCCTGGTTACTTGAGATGAATTTTAATGCGTTCCGAGGAAAGTTTCATGTCCTGTAATTGTTTCCGCTGCAGACGCGCCCCACAGCAGATCCCTCTTTATCAGATTTATCCTTTCCTACGAAAGACACTTAGTGCTAATGAATCGGTTGGAAAAGCATATTCATGAATAAAATCTATAACCACATTTCATTTAGTTATCTCCACATTTCTGGCTTGATTTTCACACCAAACTGCTGAGGTCGGGTGTATTTATGGTGGACTGGGCGACGCACTCAGCAGGCTGGCGTGAAGCCGAGGTCCGGGCTCGGATTCTGTGCTGATTGATCGTCTGTTCAGATTGCGTTTGGGCTCCGGGGCTCGACCATCACTCAGCGATTTCCTCCCGAGAGTAAACTCGGCTTTGGAGACGAGGAGCGATGTGTTCGGCCGAAACGGCCAAACTAAATGAAGCTGGAGTTAAAATTGATCGTGCAGCGACACATATGGATGAAACGCCATCGGTTGTTGGTCACTGCAAAAACAAGAAATGAGCTATTTAGATAATTGATTAATCCATTCAACCATCATTAACCAGTATTTATTTTTATTATTGTAAATTAAATATCTTTTGGGTTTTTTAGTGTTAATCAGACGTCGGCGTTTCTCAGTTTCATCCAATTTTATAGAATAAATGAATACTTGAGTAATGGCTAATAAGTGACGGATTAATTTGTACTAAAAATAGATGTTAATTGCAGCCTCATATATGTTGTCTTAACCAGTTTTTCCAATTGCAAAATGCATTCAAGAACTATGGTGGTTTATGTCAAATGGGACACACTAATTATTAATAAACAACATTTGTAATGGTCTGACTTTCCACCAGGTTTACATTGAAATCTGTGAATTTGCATACTGAAAGACACTAAAATGGGAACTTTCTTTATGGACATTTAAATTTAAAAACAACTATAGTTTATATATGGAACTATAGTTTATCTCCCATAACGATAAAAATGCTGCGTTCATCCCTAACGAGGTGATTTAAAGCAGAAGGCTTATGAGATTAAGCGGCCCTCGCTCCCAGCTGTGTGGTTTTGTAACGGACAGCTGTTTGCATATTTACTTGTGTGTTTTCCTTCGCTTCCACGCAGCTCGAGCTTTAAGCAAGTCAAAGTGCTGCTGTGGGCTAAACATTGCCCTCTTTGTCGCCGCACCAACAAAGGCGGCGTGACGTAATGTCAGGCGAAGGAGAAGGAGGGGGAGGGGGGCGATCTGCTACTGCGAGTCACATGACCGGAGAGCCTTAACTTCTCATAAATCAAACGTCACCCTTCATCGGCTGCACAGTGGCAGCAGAATTAACTGGAGCGGAGCAGCGTCCACTTATCAGCCGAGTGGAGACGGAGGCGGCGGTGAGCTTTGTGTCGCACGTCGGAGGGTTTTCATGAGATTACACTCCAGTTGGAGCGTTTCTCTTATCTGGGTTTGAGGACTTGATGGCGATGTGAGCGTCCAGAATGTTCCTATGAGGTCCAACACAAACATTAAAGATCCTTAAGTGTGTCACTGGTGCTTCCTGTCCCGGTTCTTCATACTAACATCAACCAATCAGTGGAGAGCACAGAACCATCTCAAGTATGTTGAGATGAAGTCAAGCAGCAGCTTGAGAACCACACCAGACGGACTGTGATTCACAATATTATAATCATCAAAATATATCATAAAATGGAACTAAAACAAACTGGATTCACTTTGTTTTGTTAAACTATTGTTTTCATTGCATCACAGATAAGACGAAATAAAATAAAACATCTTAAATAAGTCTCCCTGCATATATTAAGCATAAATACATAAAATGTATTTTTAGAATCAGGCTCTATTTTTCACTTTTTCTGGCATTTTAGTGAGCTCGCTAATTTATTTTTTAAATTTAATTTAATTTTATCGTAATCTGCGATAAAATGAAAAAAAAAACTAACTTAGAGTCTGTAGGTTACTTTAGCATCTTATATAGAGGCCTCTGATCAAACAATCGAACACAGTATTTAACAAAAAGGCAACACATTTATTATATTTATTTCAGCGCCTCTACATGGATATACAGCACCAAGCTCATTTTCTAAAGTGTTACCAGTGTTTAACATCAACATAAAATAACTAACAGTAGTTTTTATTATCAGTTTCACAGTTTCCATCACATTTCCCAAAAAGGCCATTGTGACATGATGGCAGTCGAAAGCCCAAAGATATTTAATTTACCGTCAAAGCAGAAAATATTATTTCAGAAATGATGATCATTAAAAACACATAGTTGCAACTAAAAATTCCAGTGGATCCCATTTAGATTTTTAGAGCTTCATGAGGCGATGCATTCAGTATGGATTCTCATCACCGTCTTGTCTCCGTCTGTCTCCCAGGGACCGGCAGCGGCTCCCTCTCCCACGCCATCCTGCGCACTGTCGCCCCCACGGGTCACCTGCACACGGTGGAGTTCCACCAGCAGCGGGCGGAGAAGGCGGCGGAGGAGTTCAAGGAGCACCGCGTGGACCACCTGGTCACCGTCAGGAACCAGGACGTTTGCAAGGACGGCTTTGGGGTCACCGGGGTCGCCGACGCCGTCTTCCTGGACATCCCGAGCCCCTGGGACGCCGTGAGGCACGCCAAGGCTGCGATGAAGCGACACGGTAAGATGTTCATATACGGGTTATTAGTACCGAGAAAAACACGGAGAAATTTGGAATATAAAGTCATTTTAAGGCACATCTAGATGCTTCGATGCTTCGGCCGTTGCCATGGTAACTGACGTTGTTTTTCAACATAGGCAGCACTCCAAACTCCACTCGTTATGCATTATGGATCAATATTAATTGTTATGAGTTATTGGGAAGGTGTGTTTACGACGTCGCTGTCCTTGGTGCTGAAACACAGCAGAGGCCATCATCAATAAGACATCTCTTATTTTATATGTTGGCAAAGGCTTCAGTTTATTTAATTATTAATGCATTTTTTAACAGACGTTTTTATGGGATAACCCTGTCATTTATTTGATGTGATTATTGTGCAATTTCCTTTTCCTCATCTCTCATTAGGAAATAATGAATTGTGTAACTTAGCAACCAAGTTAACTCCCGGACCAGCTGAGTATTAAGTTCTCTCTGTACTGATGTGTTAGCTGAACAGCTACGTTTACGTATGTTTTAATGTTAAATGAGTCGAGTTTCAGGGGAAAATACCAAACATTTGATGGTAACAGCTTCTTAAATGTGAAGATGTTCACTGGTGTGATGGTAAACTGGTGATTCTGACTGTTGGGGGATGAAAGTACTCAGTATGTGAGGGACGCTCTGCATCACATGACTCCTCTCTGGCTGATCCTGATGCAGCAGCAACGTGACTGAGCACATTTTAAAATGGGAGTTTATTGATCCCACGCTGCTCTCGGTGACTTTGTGTGTGTGAGTGTTACTGCTTGTTCTTGGTCACTTAATGAACTCATGTTGGGGTTTCTATGACGACCAGGAACAACAGCAGCATGTCTGGGCAGGTTGGAGGTTCACTGAGGGGTCAGAAGTCGAGGTTACGTGACACAGCGAGAGCACACAGCATTTTTTTTATTCTCCGCCCATTTTTCCGTGTCTGTTTTTTCAAGTATTTTGACAGCAACACAGATGGAAGCTTGGTGAAGATTAGGGACTATATGGAACATTTAATATCCTTATTATCTACACTTTTATCATGATAATTATCTGAAAATGGGCTTAAAATTACGCTTTTTTTAGCCCTATCCACAATAAAATCTATACAATTAAGCAGTAAACAATTTAATTCTTACGTCCGATTCACAATATTAACCCCATAATTATCCAAATATTCTTTAAACCCTTAAAATGGCACTTAAACACACATCACTTTTTTTAGTTAGTGAACATCCTTTTTTTTAAGGAAAAAATTGTAATCTTAAATGAGATGATCATGAATCATAAGGTTGTGTCGTGTTTTTCCTAAAATCCGGCTGAATGTTCCTCCTCCTCTACTATGATAGTGATATAAGTCATAAAAATTCTCCAAAATCAGCTTATTGTGAGTATTTTTTCAAAAAATTTAATTATCTTCTCAGTCATTGAACTTTTTCAGACAAAACATAAAGTGATTAGACGCCATAAAGATGCACAGGATCATGGGTTTATGGATACATCCTCATGTTCCTGCAGCTAAAAAGTAAAGCCCCAATATGAAGACGAATGGTGCTCTCCCCTCCTCCTCCTCCTCTCTGAATCCCTTTTATGGTGGCACTGCTACATATTCCTGAACTGTTGACCACACACACACACACACACACACACACACACACACCCCGATACAGATAAATAGAGTGCAGCCATTGTAGAAGCAGTCCAATGACCATACAGGGTTATGCTGCAGGGAGCGGGTGACTGTGGCTCCATAAGGAAAGGCTTTATTTACTTCCCATTTCTCCTGCTGGATGTTTTTTCCCCTCAGAAAGCCAGAGGCAAGCTGAGCACCGATGCATCCCCAAAAAGATGCTTCAACAAAAAAACACAAAGAAGTCACCTGGGAGTGCATGACAGGAGGCTGGCCTGTGTTTTAGCTCACAGCTCAAATTCATCACCTTGTTGGTGATTTGTCCTGAGCTCCGGATCTGTTCCCAGGCTCAAGGGGGGGGAAACAGAATGTAACAGTTGTAATTCATGTAATGTTTTGGCCTGCAGCCCGTCCTGGACCCCGGATCCAGACTACCCATCCCCCTCCCTCCCTGCTCACTCTGAGACTCTCATTGTGCAACGTTAAGCAAACACGTCCCATGAACTCAAACAAGCCGATAAGGAGTCTTCACGCATGTATGGATGCTGGCGTTGATATTTGGGGCTATTAATAACGCCCTGGTGTAATCATCAACCCAACCCCTCCCTGTGAGCTGGTCCTGGTTGCTAGGATCGTGTTTATTGTGGTCTCGAGGGAGAACACTGGTCCTGTTGGCTGAAGGAACGTCTGCGATGTCAAACATCCCAGAGTTTAATGTTTCTCACACACAATGGAGTCCTCAACGTGAAGACTCGCTGCTCACGTTGATGCTCAACAAACAAGACTGTCACTCCTAGAGTGTAGAAAAGGAAGACTTGAACAGTCATGGAGGTCTTGAACAAGTTTAGTCTTGTCTCCAATGCAAAGTTGGACTTCTGCAGGGTCTTAGAAGGACTTAAAGGATGTTTATTGTCTTCTAAGTGATGATGGAGCAACTACAGTGTTAGCATAGCCGACCTCCGACCGATCCAAACTCAGGAAACAAGCATTTTAAAAACAGAATATTGGACATCATTGTCCGAAATGTTGCTCAATGTGTAGACTAACTCCACCATATCAACTTAGAAGGTGGCAATATGTCAATGTTGTGCTCACAGCTGCCACCAAGTGGTCAAAAAAATCAGCTGATGCAGGTAAAACACAACAATATTATGATCCACGTTTCAGTCCGCACCATCTCCCTGTGCTGTACGATATTTAGCTGTTTTTGTCACTGAGGTGCAGCTAAAGTTGCTGAAATGCTACGACATTTAAACATCTGCTTAAACCCCCTTTGAAAACGTATAGGAGCCCCACTTGTTTCGTTAACCCCTCCCCTCCCCAGCTGTTCTGGTCAGAGTCACATTCCTCGCTCTTCGGGTCAGCCGGTGAAAGTTTTCTCGGCTCGTAGCTCCGACCTCCCACCCGCCAATCACGGCGGGGTTTCCCTCGGAGACGAGAGGCCGGAGCCGAGAGGTGATCTGTGTTTGTTGGAGCGCCGGGTCGTCCCCCAACGATACGCTGACTGCAGCCCGGAGCCCAACGGGTCACCGGCCTGCTTTGTTAGGGGAAACAATATGCTTTGAAAAGTGCTTTTGGACGAAAGAAAAACAAATTATTAATAGTAGTCGTAGTATCACAGATGCCCCGAGCGTAGACTCAATGTCTCCTGGGTCCGTATTAAGTTCACATGTCTGGTTTAGCTTATTTATCTTTTCTTTTTGTTTGGAGTATAATTCTTACAAAGATAACTATGAAAACTCCACCTTCCCTTTTGGGATGTTTGAAGGTTTGATTTATTGCAAAGAAGAGCCATACAAGGAGGGTAAATTCATGAACGTGACGAGGGGAAGATGGAGTCTTTGCGTTTATGAACTGTTCACTGTTAGTGACTCTGGGAGTATATCTGCGTCACATGATCCCGGTGTTTGTGGAGAAGAAGACCAAACGTTATTACTTCTGATTGATTTACATTTTGACGGGAGATCTTAGTCCTCTTCTTCAGAAGACCACGTTACATAACTCGGGATCGGAAAAGACACCCGACAAACAGTTTGGAAGTCCTGAATGAGGTCCGGAGGTCAAAAGGGAAAAGTCAGGATGGCTAAAGTCTTCATGATCAAACCTCTGAGGACTACGAATGTCTGTACAAAGTGTCATGCCGATACCTTTAATAGTTGTTCAGATGTTTCTGCGTTTATCAAAGTGGTGGAAAGGTCGACCATCTTCATTTTAACTCACTAAACAAACAAAATGCTCCAAATGATGTGAAGAAGACGCATTATTAACGTTTATTAACCGTTCTCTCCTCATCTCCAGGAGGTCGGGTGTGCTCCTTCTCCCCGTGCATCGAGCAGGTCCAGAAGACCTGCGAGGCGCTGGCCGATCAGGGTTTTGAGGAGATCAGCACCTTGGAGGTCCTGCTGAGGGTCCACGACGTGAGGACCGTCTCCCTGCCGCTGCCCGACTTCGGGCCCGACCCCTCTGCTCCGCCTCGACCCGACGCCGCCGACAAACCGCCTCCGGGCCAGATCACCGTCTCCTTGAAGACCACGACCCCGCCCCGAGAAACGCCGGGTCACACAGGTTACCTCACATTCGCCACCAAACCAAGAACCTAAACCTTTTTTTTTAATTTCACCACCTCCCGCAGCAGGAGGTTTATAATCTGTGCTCGGTGCCTTTTTTTTTTTTTTTTTTTTTCCTGCATTAATGCGACTGTGATAATCCGGCGGCGGCACCAGGCTCCTCCAGGTCCCGGCTGGCTCTGCAGCACCGAGAGGATTTACAGTTCGGTTACATAATTTTATCCTCCTGTCTCTTGGCAGCGGTTTGCTGCTTGCATCAGGCAAGAGTGGAAATGAACCGTGATTTAATTTGAGAAAAATGTGCTGTACTACACTTTATCCCCACACACACCTTTTTTTATACAAATCCATTTTAATCAGTGATTTCAGTTGTTGAGGAGGAAGAAATATATGTTCAGCCATTTTTTACTTTTGCATTCAAGAACATACAATAAATGTGTGAAAATATTTCTATTTTTCTTTGATTGTTTTGCACCACAAGTAGAAACAGAAATCTGGAGCTTTCGACTGCGTCACAGTTTTCATCGGGATGCTCAGGTCGCCGTGGAGATCTGAACTTTACAGCGCACAAACGCTGCGTTCAAACTGTTTTGTGATTGGTCAGAACTTTATGGGACGTTTTCCAGAAACATCTCGGAGGAGTTCCCCCGCTTACATTCTTGTTAAAATCCTCCCGAAAATCCAAAATGGATTCATAATCTTCATGCTTGTTAAACCTGAGCTTAACCAGTAAATGCAGTTTCCAACGGAGATGCACAAACTGTATGTTCCAAAAAGGTTCAATACAAAAACAAATGTTGAAGTCTTTGCGCCACATTATAAACTTTTTATGATTCACGCTTAATGTTCCCGTTGGCTCGTGATCCTCTCCCTCCTCTGAAGCTCGCCACCAAAAAAGGCAGAGAAATGTCTGCAGTTAAACAGAAGAGGAGCTTCTTCCTCCTCCTCCTCCTCCTCCTCCCGGCTTCCCCCACAATCACTTTCCGCTACCTTCGCAGCCAAAACATCATCCCGATGTGAGCTTTCCCATTCTCTCTCTCACCGGGAAAAAAAATCATTACTGCTGTATTTGACCTCGGACTCTGGGTGTTCTCATTCATCTTCCTTTCCGGAGCTTCCCGGGAAGATTTTAAAACACTGGAGAATTTTTTATGTGATCATAACTCTCATAAATTAAATCAGGCCTGTTTTTTTTTTTTTTTTTTTTCCCCAACCTGACTGCTGCTGCTGCTGCTGCTATTAGTCAAAACCTTCTGCTGCATTCAGAGGCAGTCGGGATGTTACAAGCCTGTTGATGGTATAATCCCTGGGGCTTTTCGTGGGTTATAAAAAGCACTGTGGTTTTTTTTAGCCCACTGTGTTGGACAGGTTGTTGCATCACAGTGTGTATGATGGAGTAAACCAGCTCTTAACCAGAGCAAAGACCAGCGATGGACTCCTTTTGTTATCATCACTAAAATGAATGACAGATCTTAAACGAAGGCCCAGCTGGTAACCAGTAGAAACGGTGCATCCCAGAAAAACATGGGAAAAACTGCTGACCACCTATCGAGCCATTTGAAATCAGAGACGAGGCGTTTCCTGGAAAAATTCCCCAGTGTTTCCTATTTTCCTGAAGCTGAAAAGGAACTGGTCTGCCTATGGAAGCTCCCCAAAACAGATACCATTGAAAATATTAGTGTTCAGATGGTACTTTCTAGAGTATCTTTGGTTGTGTTGTTGGAAATGCTGTTTTTTTTTTGTTGCCTGAGAAGGTTTCAGGTTTGTGGTAACTCAAATTTTGAATCCTACATATTGGTATGCAAAGTTGTCAGAAGTAGAAAAGGAAAAACAAGGGAGTCAAAGAGGGATTTGTTGGTGTAGAGACACGATGCAGCTGGATCGTCACTGTAAAGGGAGTCTTTGAGTGTTGGTTTGTGGGTGGAGGCGTTGAGTAACGCTCCCTGTCGAGGAGGTGGGTGGTTAATTAAACCTTCACATTCATCTTCTTGTGTTCAAAAGAAGATGATTCAGTTTGTGTATTAGAAAATGTACACAATGTTTCCTTTCTTCCCTCCTCACGTGAAGCTTTTAATCAATTTGTGATGAAATTAGTTGGAGATCATTTTCTTTATGACCGGTCAGTCTCTTTGGAGCGTTTTGCCATCTTTTCAGCTTGGTTTTTGTTTTTACGTCCTGCAAAAAATTTAACGCATCATTTAGCAGCTAAAGAGACGTATTTCCATCAAAACGGTGGTGGAGACCAAAAATGGAGCCAAAAGAGAGAGAATATTGGGATTTTTTCTTCTTGTTTGAAAACATTTTTTTTTTTTTAATTTCTGTATCAAACAAGTCAGTTATTAGATTCTAAAAACGCTTGTTTGGTATTTATATTTTTGTACCAAATGGAAATAAATGGAAGCCTGTAACGGCAAATATCCCTCCAATAAGTGAAACGATGCATTTGAAAGGGTAAAGCTACACTCGGCCGCCCTTCTGGGAGATAAAGATTCTCCTACATGGGATTTATAAACGCTACGAGGAGATGAGAACGTTATTCAACCCTCCATTAGATAAATACTAGCCTTTCTGGTCAACTTCCAGAAATCTGAGTCATGTAATTGAGCGAAAGCCGGACTAACGAGCCTTCAGTGGATGGCCGGGCGGCTCCGGCGGAGGGTCTTAATCTGGCCGAGGCCGGGAATAGCAGCTCTGATCTGCTGGAAATCCTGCCTGCTTAATCAGCTTGTCTTCTGCCCGTCCTGAGCCGAGCGCCGATACACCGGGCAAAGGTCCAGGCCGAACACCGCCGCCAGGGAGCACGCCCGAGATGTGGCGAGCGTGCCACGCGACCAGATCACGGCGAGAGGGCGTGTCGGGTCTCCGAAGGTGACACGAGAACTCGGCTATCGCTTTAAAGATAGAAAATAGGGTTTATTTTGGGAACCGAGGTCAGAGAACCGAGTTAAGAAGAAAACAATCACAAGCTACCTGTCAGTATTTACAGTAAAATAATAAGCCACGCCTTAATCAGCTGCAAAGTGAGAGGAACACTATAATATAATATATATGATTCCTAATCGGGCTATTCTGCATTCTTTTTGTACTTTAAGTAGAACTTGATGCTAATTAGTACGGACTATGAGTATATTTCAGAGCCTGTACTTTGTAGTTTAATGTGTACTTCTACTTTCAAATCTTACAGTCTTTTAGAACACAAGTATGTGTACTTCTACTTGAGCACAGAATGTATTTTCAGTTAAATTGAACGCCGACTGAAAGGTGTGTTAAATAGAACACAATCGGTCTCTTTCAGTATTTCGATAACGTTATGGAAACTCACTTATGAGCTTCGTAGCTCATCCTCGATGTTTTTGTATCTCGTACAAATACTTGATATTTTAGTTTCACTTCCCATTTGTGTTTTTGTGAGAACCGTGTCAGGAGTTCACGCGCTGCAGTTCTGCTTTTTCTTTTGATGCCATTTGATGGGAGGACGCTTCAACCACAGGGAGCCACAGTGTTTGAGTTTTCTTTAACCCCTTTAATCCCAGCGGGACTAAAACCAAGCCGGAGCAAAGAGGCGATGATGAGATTAGAGGCTGAGAAGAGACTCGGGGAGTAAAGCTTCTGTTGCTGCTCGAGTAAACCTCTTACACAAGTCTTCATCTCGCTGTCAAAACGTTAACGGTGATTATTAAAAGTCAAAGTGAGTGAAGTTCAGGAGTGTGAGAGGCCAGCCGTCTTTGCTCAAGGGCTCTTCAGCAGAATGGGGTTTTGTGCAGTGATTGGCATGAATTTAGTTATTCAGTTTTTTGTGCAAACGGTAGAAATGTTGAGGTGTTTTTTTAATGTTATCATCTTTATTTACACATGGAATGCCTACAAATGCCAAGTACATGATAAAAAAACAAAAATACAAATAAAGTAGCACAATATTAAGTATAAAGTATTAATAAAAGAGCCTAGCAATAATCCTAATCTGAGCAATAATAAAAAACACACTGGAGAAGGCAGCTTCCTGTCTGACTGCGCCTTCAAAATAAAACAGTGTGTTCCGAAAAAGTGATTATTAAAGTAAAAATGCATTTTATTATAATAATAATACATTTGCATAGAAAACTTTCAAGACAAAGTATTAAATGCATTTAAAAACGTGGATTTGTTTTGGGAAATGCTTCCAGGCTTCACGTAGGCCGTTCTTGTGCCCTCATTTAAATGTTTGTGGTCTCCTTCGGTCCGACAGAAGCGTGTTAATCTTTTCATTTCAGGATCCGCCGGTAAAAAACCCAACTGTGACCTAGTTTCAGAGGAGGGACAAATGTTTCCACATTAAAGGCCACAGGCCTCCATGTGGTCTAATTACTGTATGAAATATTGATGAGCAGCTTTTTTGAATCTGTTCCAGTTTGCCCCCTAAATTAGTATCGACCAGCGTTCGGATGGAAAGCTGTTTGCTGCTGCTTTGTCCATATTTTATAACTGTTGATCTGCGATATTTAATTGGATATATACATACATTTTTTGTGTATGAAAATGAATAATTGACTTTCTATCTTGGAAAGCTACAACTTCATCAATAAGGCAGGAAGTGGTGATTATTTTTGTCATCCAGGTTTCCCCCCCTCCCAATGAATTATTGATTAATCCACTAAGAAATTAATGAAACATGGCCTTCACTAATTTAAAGAGCCTAATATGAGGTTTTCAGTTTGCTTGTCCGTCCATCAGTTCAAAATCCAGAAATATGAGTTTTATAATAAGACATTAAAAGGTTTCCAAACATTCAATATTACATATTTTACATTTTCAATCCACCACGTCAGATGTTACACTTTGGAGCTTTAAGGGACATTTATTCTCACCCTGGGAACCAGCCTCATTAAAACGCAACACCACCCTCTTCTTCAGCCACATTCCTGCCCAGCAGTCTGGATCCCGGCCAAGTCCTCTTCATCACTGAGGTGGGGGGTCGGCCGCTATAGTGGGACAACAATGGAGGCCTAATCAGTGATGCCCAGCTCGTCTTCATTTAGTGGACGAAGAGGTTGGCAACGGTTCGCCACCGAAAATAGGCACTCAGCAGTGGGTATGCTGGGAACCATTAGGCTTCTGGGAAAAGAGGGTTTGGTGGGTTTTCTTTGAGGGCAACAAACAGATTAAAGCATCAATAATTAAAATTCAATCATATTTATTATTCAGATATTTGCTGATAAGTGCTTTTACTTTTTGTACTTTCGTTGTAATTTGATTCTTGGATGTTTTTATATTTTTTATTAGGACTTTACACTGCGCTACCAGGTGTTTAACTTATGCATAAGAAGATGTGTAAATCATGAAATGTAAATCTGCAGACAGGAAGCGTCCACGCCTGCAGATGAGTGCAGTCTGAGTGCGAGGCGTTTGTACTGAAGCTCTTTGTGTCTCCGGCTGCCTTGTGGTGGATGTGTGTTATCGCCGGTGGTTTCTCGGAGGCTTTTGTTCTGCCTCGCTGTGACGTCACAGAGCCGTCAGCTGAGTCTTTGTTGCAGCTCCTGCAGCTCTGAAAATGCAGCCTGTGTTCTCTCCAAACCCCCAGAAGGAGCTCTGAGAGCACGTAGAGGGCAGGAGGTTCAACATTCCCACAACCTATTTGTGAACTTGACAGTTAACTTGTTGATTCACACGTAGCTGTTTTCCTCTGTGGTCTTTGAATGTAACACGCCCGATATCACAAGTTCTGCTTAGCGCAGTGTTTTTCTAGCCTCTCGAGCTAAATTAAGCACAGACTTCGTATTTTGCAGTTCAAAAGACATTCAAACCAAAATGTTAGATGTCTTTTGACCTTGAAAAAAATTGCTTATCTGGTACTTGTGTTCCAGTTTCTTGACGCAGTGTTGGTATCAACGATGAGCACTACAACAAACAATACAACAAAAAACTGCAACCCAATGTGCAAGAATGTGTAATTTCCAAAATAACCTTTTTTTCTGTTAAATGTGACGTATTTTTGTGGGTTAGCATACATGGAGGCAGGATCATTTTCATCATTAACGTTGGCTAGTGAGTTTTCTCCGCTTGTCTCCAAGCGACGAGGAGTGATTCAGAATGACCATTAGACCGCTGTTGGGCCTATTTTCTGTCACCTGTGTAGCATGAAAGCATGATAGAACCGGCAACGTAGCTACCCAGTCGCTAAATTAGTCAAATTTAACAACTTAATGCTTCATCCACACACTCGTCACAGTGTAGGAAACCACATTTCTAATGTCAGATAACTAACCACTTTGTTCAGTTCGTTTTCTATAACTAGTATTGAAAGCATGGCAGAATTAGCAAACTAGCTATCCACTAGTTGGCTTGCTAATTCCATTATGCTTTGATGCTACAACAGTGACACACAATGAGTCCAACAGCAGGCCTTCTCTCCATCTCTCCAATAATTTAGCATGTTAGCAACATTTATCTCCATCTCTCAATGAAGGTAGCCTGTTAGCAAACGTTCTCAAGAAGTTAGCATGTTAGCAAACTTTCTCTCCATCTCTCAAAGAAGATAGCATGTTAGCAACATTTATCTCCATCTCTCAATAAAGGTAGCCTGTTAGCAAACGTTCTAAAGAAGTTAGCATGTTAGCAACATTTCTCTCCATCTCTCAAAGAAGGTAGCATGTTAGCAAACGTTCTCAAGAAGTTAGCATGTTAGCAACAATTCTCGCCATCTTTCTAATAAACTAGAATGCTAGTAGGTTAGCAGGAGGCTAAGCTAAACCATTAGCAACACTTTCTCTCCATCTGAAAGGTTTTGGCGATGTCGTAGCTCGCTGGATCCTCCAATCACAGTTTATCATCTCAAATGTACGCAATATTGATTCTGCCACCCAACAACAGCACATTATCGATGTGCAGCTTCAGCCCTCTTCCTATTTCTGTTGGTGTCCAGTCTCTCCTTTGTTTCACCTACAACTAACAAGGTGACGTAATCGGCTGTAAAATGGCTTTACACCAATTATTTAAAAAAAAAAAAAAAGAGCTGGAAACGACAGTAAAATCAATATTTGGAGGAGAGAAAAAAAACTCAGTGCATGTTTTAATTTGTCAACGAGTGAACTGTACATGAAAAGTGAGCTGGAGGAGAAGTACAGCAGCCGTCGGTATCTAATCTGGACAAAGTTTACATATGAAGCCTGTTCTGTGCCTGCAGACGGCATCCAGATAAAAGCAGATACGCTCTTTAATCTCTGCAGAGGTGACTGTGTGAGTCGGAGCGAAGGTGACATCATGAACTGAAGCGGAAGACGTCGACAGGTTTTCACATTCGGTTTTTGTGTTTTGCATGAATCTCTAAACACTTGAGTTCTGAAAATTCAAGAGTAAAACATGTTTTAAAACATTTGATAGTCAAACTGCCCTTTGCTCAGTTTTTACAACACTTTGAATTTAAGTATCAGGTGTTCTGATTGGCTGCTGGTGATGTCATGTTTAAACGCTTGTCATTGAGGAGGTTAAATGTCATAAAAAAGGAAATATGGGACAAGTACCGGGTGACCTGCATGTTGGCTCGGCGCTGGTCTAATCGCTGACAGTCACAGTTCAACCTTGTGATAAGGAAACAGGACGGCGACGGCCTTTTAAAGGGCAACAGACTTATAGTGCTCATGATAACTGAAACTGTTGCTTCATGAAAACAATACTACAATACTTGCAATAAAATATACAACTTCAGCCTCAAGACTAGCTAAAATATACATAAAACTCCTTGATTTTGCAAGCTGAGGTGTCTGGTTGCTTAAATTTGCCATTAATTTTGTCTCGTTTCTGAATGCAGGATCAGAACAGAGGCCCCCTTGGTGAAAGTCCTGTGATTGTTAGGGTTAAAATACCTTTCCCTTGTAACTCAAATGGCAATGCAGTTTTGTGATTTTTAGGAGACCAGGTTTTCCAGACCAGTCCAGATCCAGACCGGCTTTGGTTCTGGGTTTAATCTGGTGAAATCTTTATTCTACCATCCTTTTAATCTGGGTGGTGCCAGGCTGAGCAGGGTAGTCCAGACTGGGTCAGATGGGATCTGGGTCCACCTGCGGTGTCCTACCTGTTGCCTGGAAAACCTTCCAACTAACCTTCCAGGAAACTATTCTTTCCATCACTCCCCAAAACTCATGATGGTCGGGGTTTAGGACCAAACCAACCGGTAAATTTAAAGCTTTGCCTTCCGGCTCAGCTCCCTCTTCACCACCTCGGCCAATCTCATGCTTCATTTTACCCCAGGATACTTCATTATTTCTATCACCCTGTTTAAAGCTCAAATTGAATCCAAACGGTGAGAAAATTAACAAGCTGATTCGTACCCGTTCCAACATCCCGGCCGAGCAGCCACAAGTTAAATCCAGAGTACGTGCAGCTTATGTATATGAGTCAACGTATCATGAGATGCATCCAGAGCACTTTGGAAACTGGAAACACTGGGACCAGTCTGCTCTGACTGATCAACTATACATGCAGCAACTGCTGACATCTGACTAACAATAGGGAGGGGTGGGAGAATGACACCTATGTTTCCAGAATGACTGACGGATCGTATGGAATATAAAAGACAGCCTGAATCATCATGTGTCACTTTTGCCGATTTCTGTGAATATTCTAACTTCCTTTCTGCAGCTAAAGATCCAAATACAGTCGCCACGGTGGCATGGTGGTAACAAAGACATCCTGTGATGTGCTTGCCCACGGGGGTGCAGCCTTTGGACCTTTATGTATGACTTTGTGTTGGCAGTGAGACCAAGGCGTGTCACATTCCTGCTGCAGAGCATGCGGTCGTCCTCGGGCGTGCGAACGTGCGGCGAGGCAGGACCGACGGCGAAGCCGTAGGTTGGACTTTGGCCAGACGAGCGACGCTGCAGCGGCTCTGCAGCAACGTCCAGGAAGCAGTTTTGCTCTGTCAGCGGCTCTGGGTCGGATCAAGAATCAATACTGATCAAGTTAACCGTCATGCCAAGCAAAAACAAAAAGTTAGTGAATAAACCTACGTATTTATTTGTCATACATTTGAACTTTAGGCAAGGGATGATGGGTTTGAAAACGGATAAATCCTCCAGCCAGGAAAAAATAGTGATTTAAAAGCCAGAAATCACAGCTGCACATGAAGTCATCTCTCGGGGGTTAAAGCTTCAAGACACATTCTTGTCATAATATCGCTTTATGAAATTGTTATGGCATTTGTGTTTGCATCCAATTGTCTATTTAGCACATCTAGTGGATATGGAGCTTCATTCTAGCATTCTAGCCTCATGATGAATGAAAGTTCAATGTTCACTCTGGTTTTGGTCTCCTCCACATACAATAATCATTTCTATTGCAGCTCAAACCATAGACTGTACAGAAGAAGAGGACGTAGTCGTCATGACGTCAACCCTTAGTTTGTGGACTATAGTTTTGAAGCCCCGAGTTCAGCATTTTGGCCGTCGCCATCTTGGAATTTTGGCAACCAGTGAAGGAAGTGACCATATTTGGACTGTGGAGTTAGCTTCTATAATTCAAGGTTCAACTTTACAGCTAAATGTTAAAGTCATCTTCGCTAACTAGCATTGGTAGCGTGGTAGCGACCTGTCAATCAGCAGGTAAGCCCCGCCCCCTAAAGCATCCCCTGCTTTCTGGTCTGTTGGACTCTAAATGGACCTGTCAATCAGCAGGTAAGCCCCGCCCCCTAAAGCATCCCCTGCTTTCTGGTCTGGTGGACTCTAAATGGACCATAATGTACTAAATGAACATCATGCTGGATTGAAGAAGACTTGAAACTACAGATTGGGACATATATAAATGAATAAAGTAAGATGTAGGGTCATTTTCTCAAACACTTCCATCTAATCAGACTTCTTTTGGTGAGCCAGTTTGTCCCATTAATCTATGGAGCTGTAAACATGGATTTTATTAGTGTTTTAGGGCAGCAGATACATTTCCCTGACACTCATCAACCAAAAAGAGGAAGTGTTTCATAGTGCTGTCTTGTTTCACTTCCTTATTGGGTTTTTTTATCCAGGCTTGTGACCTTTTTACCCCTTTTAGGAGTCTCAAACTTCCTGTTCAGACTCTGCTGAGCACAACTGCAGTACAAGGAGGCTAATTTTCCTCTTGTTTGTCTGCTTCCCTTTTGCTTCAGTAAAACACATGTATCACAGGTTGGGAACAAACTGATTGGAGGAGGAGGAGGAGGAGGAGGGAACAGTTTGTGTCCTAAATGTCCTAAACACGAAGCACTTCTCGTTCAAGGTGAGGAGGACTCGAACTTGGACGTGGTGCGATGATCGGCTGCCCCCTACAGCTCAGACGGAGGTGAGCCAACAATGTTACGCCACTTTATGTCCTGAAATAGAGACGTCAGCTCTCTGAGGCGACTCTCCATCCATCACAAGCAAATGGAGCTTTACATTAGACCTCATGGATCTGAATAAAACATGAATCCCCTCGCCCATCCAGGCACTCTGTGCTATTCCTGTACATGCCAGAATGCATAGAAAATGCAGTCCACTTTGGATGGATGGAAGTGACTCGATGGTGTTAGGTAACGCTCTTTGCTCCGGGCCCTGCGAGTGAATTGCAGATGTTAATACGTGGGAGTGGAGACACACAATAATATCCGCGGGCCAAACAGAGGGCAGCTGCCCGCCGAGGAGTGAGTAATTCCTGCTGTTGCCGTGGCAACCAGCCAAATATGGCACCATCCCCATCCTTGTGTTACAGCCAGAGACAAAACCAGTGATCCATTACATACCAGATATAGATAGATAGATAGATGGATAGATGGATAGATGGATAGATAGATAGATGGATAGATGGATAGATAGATACTTATATTTAATGTTTATATTGGTTTAATTCGAGATTAAATCCTTACACCTAGTTTTTGGACTTAATCTGATATTATTTGCTAATGATAATAAACTTTAGTGCCACACTTTACAAAAAATTTTTTTATTGAAGATATAATTAAAGCATCAGGGGGTACTTAGACATTTTTTTTAATAAAAATAAAATATTTTTTTTATTAAATTAATGTAAATGAAAAGGAAATGATTAAAGAAAAAGAACTGGGCCCCCAAAGTCAAAGTAAAAGATGATCAAAATAAAATAGGCTCATAACTCCTAAGTAACTAAATAGCTAGTTTTTAAAAAGGGATATGTATATATTTAACAGTTTATAATCTAGTTACTTCACTTTTTCTGTAGATACTGCTGTCTGCCTTTTTGTTTTTTAATATATTAACTAATGCAGTTAACCAGCTAACGCAGCTAACCAGCTACGCAGTTAACCGGCTAATGCAGCTAACCGGTTAACGCAGTTAACTAGCTAACACAGCTAACTAGCTAACGCAGCTAACCAGCTACGCAGTTAACCAGCTAACGCAGCTAACCGGCTAACGCAGTTAACTAGCTAACACAGTTAACCAGCTAACGCAGCTAACCAGCTACGCAGTTAACCGGCTAATGCAGCTAACCGGCTAACGCAGTTAACTAGCTAACACAGTTAACCGGCTAATGCAGCTAACCGGCTAACGCAGTTAACTAGCTAACACAGCTAACTAGCTAACGCAGCTAACCAGCTACGCAGTTAACCAGCTAACGCAGCTAACCGGCTAACGCAGTTAACTAGCTAACACAGTTAAGCCAGCTAACGCAGCTAACCAGCTACGCAGTTAACCGGCTAATGCAGCTAACCGGCTAACGCAGTTAACTAGCTAACACAGCTAACTAGCTAACGCAGTTAATCAGTTAACGCAGTTAACCGGCTAATGTATTTAACTAGCTAACAAAGTTAACCAGCTAACACAACATAGAACTTTTGAGTTTAGTTTGATGTTGTGACAAAATAAGCAAAGAAAACTCTTCAGTTTATCTTAAAATTACTTTATAAACGTCTATTAGGAGTTTGTTTTTTTTCACAGACTCTATTTTGCATACTCTGTATGTTCTCATCCAAGTCCACGTTTACCTGCGTCCATGTCAACATGCAGGCATCCCATAATCCCCCCACATTACTTTTTATCTCTAAACTATAATCCTTTTACAAACGGGACTGAATGAGGTTATATAAAGTCTTAACTGGAGCGTAATGTCCTTTCTCCAAATGTCTCACATCCTTGGGCTGTCGGATCAACAGCAACCAAAAAGACAGAGAAGTCGGTTCGTAGCTGGAGGGTTGCCAGTTTGAATCCCTGAACTGGCAGGAAAATCTATTTATAAATTAATTTTTTTTTTTTTTTTTACATAAGCATTACCGTACCTGAATTGAGGTATTAATTAATTTTGACTACAAAAACATCTTTATTGTATTGTGAATGTGTGAATTTATCATATACCTAATTAAAAAGAAATGTGTTTCTTTAATTTTGTAACTGATCTATGATCTATGAAGTTATTTCCAGCCAATATTAGCCACATAAAATCGTATCAATCAAGCTTTGGGTTTGGTTTTATGATGATATGGCATGAGGCAATTTGTTGGACTTTGATTCATATTTAAAACCTTGATGGCGATCCCGCCTGTATTCTGTATTCCTCCATCTGAAATCTGTCTCTTTTCACTGACCGGCTGAGCGATTGTTGTTTAACTCGCCAAATTTCTCACAGGGCCAGAAATGAGCCTGCAGCTGCCATCCCGAACTGGAGCTGAACGGTTATCTGTCGAGGTCTCCAGCAGAATCAGCCCCCGTAAACACACTTACAGCAGACAGATGGACCCGGGACCAGAGCCAGTATTTCCAGTTCAGTCTGATGAGATGCCTCAGTTATCCCCCAGTCCTCAACTGACCCCATTTGAGCTACGACGTTTAAAACCCCCAAACAAAAAACATTGTTGTGATCCTTCATCCTCTGGGGACCTTGAATATGTAAAGCAAATTTGGTGAAAAGTCCATCCAAAAAAAATAAAAAATAAAAGTCAAAGGTGTTGGTAAAGGTGTGTTATCACCAGCGTTTGTAGGATTCAGCCTATGGGGAACATGAATGTGTAATGGCTCTATTAAAATGGCAGTTCATTCATAGATTCATTCAATACATGTAATTCTGATCCAAACCAAGAACCAGGTTCTAACATTGGAATCATTGTTATATAATACAGTGAAGTCCAGCTGTTTGTCCTCAGATGGGACCACGGCCCCCACAAGGTTATGAACACAAGAACATTCACACACAGAATTGTCCCATTATGTTCAATTATATAATTAACTATATTCTCGTTATCAGAGTTCAACAGAACACCTGCTCTTCATTGTCCTTTTAATTGCTTTAATTGTGATTTCCCCTGACTTTGTGCTTCCTGCAGGAATGATTGTTTAATTAAATCAATAAATGAGCATTTAATCTTTTTTTATTGGGAGTCCTTTCACAGGAAGACACTAGAAATGCAGAGAAATGTGAGTCGATCCGTACTTGTTTAGTCATGAAAAACATTATTCACATAAAAAAGGTGCATTTTTAACGTTTAATAAGATTAGACGACACAGTGTGTGTATGAGGCTGGAATCAAGATTAATTGATTGATTCCACCAACATGCTCACACATACAGGAGCCTGTATGTAACCGATGAGGTTTGTACGCCTCTGAGTTTTCTTCTTCTGGGTTTTTCCATGACATAAGATCATGTGACCACGGCTCGGTGAACTCAACACATTGATAATTGTCAGCTCATTAATGTCAGAGAGCTCGTCTTCTGCTGGAAAACCGGTCAAATGAATCAGAGAAGGCGTCCCGAGGACGCATCACAAACTCACAAACAACATCAGAATCAGTTTCTCACCTCATCTGCAGAAAATGAGTGCACTTATATTATTCAATCATGTGACAACCTGGGATGTTTCTCCAGGTCAAACACATTTTATACCTTTTTTTATGCTAATTGATGTTTTGTCACCCAGTAATAGAGGCTCGGGAACGTTGCGTAACGCTGCTGTTTCTGCACCGCTGCACAGCTAGAGACGACCCTGCTGCAAACCGCATGACATAACACCTCCAACTGCACACGGCCCTCCTTCAGCTCTGCTTTAACACCACCGCCATACACCCCCCCCCCATCCAGCCATGTTCTCAGGCCTAATTCAGTGGGCTGGACCTACACTTGTTCCCAAGCCCTCCCAAATAATTTGGCTTTTTATTTATTTTAATTTTATTTTTTATTCAGAATAATCTCATACTGATAGAAAGGTATTTTAGGATTATAGCATCATAGATACGGACACTGTATCCTCATTTTACTGGAATAAATACAGAATAAATCCATACAAAATACAGTTATTTAGGTAAAGTTCATATTTATGTTGTCAGATTTCACTGTGACCTTTAAAACCAGTCTTGGTTTATTCTACTGTATACTTTATGACAGAAACATGACTCAGCAGAATCACACACTGATTGAACCAATCCACAGGAATGAAATGACATGCAGCTTCTCTAATGGAGAGAGGAATTAGATACGCTATCACTTTAAGACACATTTACATCATTGGGTTCTAAACATGCAGCTTTAATGTGTCTAAAAGTTACCATGACAGTAACTCTTGTTCAACAGAAGACAGTGTCTGTTGCTTTTAACTTGTTACTGCTTGACTCCCTCTCTGGTTGAATCTGAGTGACGTCCCTGCACCACATCTATTCAAAAATCTTCCTGAAGAGAAAAACACAAACCCTCAGGTTTATTAATAGTGTTTCATCTTCATCTTGTGATTCATGCCTTTTCTAACACGACTCTTTCCTTCGCGTCACAAACAGGTTTGTGATCAGCCAGGAAATGTAAATATAAAGCGCCTGACCTTGAGTCTGACCTTGAGACAGCTCCGTGGGGAACTACAGTTTACGCTGGACTACATTTCCCACGTGCTCACTTGATGACGGCACAGGTGTTCTCCGTTTGGTCTCGTCATGTGGTTGACGAGTTCCGGTCAAACGTTTTGTCCTGATGAGGATCTCCAGACGTCGGTGTTCTCGGTGAGATAATGAGATAATGTGTCATTTATTAGTGCTTCTTATAAATGCTTCACTTTGATGGATTAAATAGGTCACAATCAATGTTGTCATTCAGCAGACTCACTTTCAGTGTGTCTGTGGGCGTTGTTCCCGTGTGGGGACTTTGAGGTTTAAACTGACCTCGATGCGCTCGCTGCTGCATCGATTGTGTTTATAAATATTTATTGACCTTTATGTCGTGTGCAGCATCGAAGCGCAGTCGGATCCTTTAAAAGCTCTGAAACCACACTGAAAACGCATCGCTACGAGTAAAAGCATCAATGCAAAATACACTTAAAGTACACAATGTTAAAGTGTTTCCTGTCAGTTTTTTATTTCTGTATTAAAAATAACTGATGCATTTATGTGTCGCATTTTACATGTTTTTAACCCCTTTACATCCTATTGGATAGTTTAATCAAATCTATGGAGTTTATTTAGCTGAAATTTAGGAGAATTTCATGTCTAATAATAATTTAATAGATTTAGATTTTAAATAGATACATTTGAAAATAAATACATTTGAAAAAAAGGAAAATGTTGCTGTCAAAACAAAAATAGTGAAGTAAAAAGTACATTTCCCCCTGAGATTGGAGTAGTGGAGTTGTGTACAAGTACATGGAATGTGTACTAGAGTAAATGTCCTTGGATGCATTCCTCCGCTGTGGAAGGATCATTAAAGGTCCATGACAGCCTTGGATGGTATTGACGTTGCCGTGGCGATGCATGCTGCAGAGTGTTGGTGAGTCACCTCTGTGTTTGGAGGTTATGTAATCGGCATCAGAGTGATAACAGGCCACCGTCTGCTGTCTCCAACACTGTGAGTGGAGCCTCGCCCAGAGCACCCGGGTCTCTACGCCCCCTGCTGCTGTCTGACAGGCTGCCTGCAGAGCTGAGCACCTGGCGCCCTCTGGTGGTTGAGTGTGAAACCACGTGACTCTTAATGCTTCTTTTGTATTGTCTCTCTACAGGAAGGTCAGAGGTCACACTGAAGAGCTGACAGAGATTCAGAAGGATTCAGAAGGTCTGACTCTTTTTTTTAACCTTTTATTTTGAAATGTTTACCTGCTGAAGTTCCCCCTCTCACCTGCTCATCTGAGTATTTGGTACTTCACTTTCTGCTTATACTCTACTCCATCTCAATATATATATGTATGTATATGTTGTGTATGTGATGGCTTGAGATACTTGAGATTTTTGCACACAAAACATATGAAAATGTTCCAAATTCAGCTAAAAGTTCTCATGCTTCCAGCTTCTCGGATGTGAGGACATGCCGTTTTAATTTTCACGTAATTCGGTTTGGAAAAATAAACATTGTGATGACGTATCTCACATTTTTATTAATGGAGAAAATAACCCAATAATCATGAGTAATAATTATGTAATCATATAATAGTATAACAGCAGAACAGGCTCCGGGTTACTGAGTCTGGTGACGGAGGGCGGACGTGAGCTGCTGCTGAGAGAGGCTCGGTGTTGGTGAAAGGTCACATGATCCCACACATGGGGAGTGTTTCTGTGGAGGCGGCCCGGCGGTCAGAGACCGGAACATGTGACCCGCGGTCCAGTCCCCTCCCCCCACAAACCTCAAGTGGTTACAGAAGTGTTTGGATCTTTTACTTAAGTAAAAGCTACTTATACCACAAGTCAAGTCTTAGTGAAGTAAAAGTACATTTTATCAGTGTTTTACTCGTATTCGTGACGTTTCTGGATCAATATTACACAATAACGTGTATGTTTCACTGTCTTACAATTCCAACGTTCAACATTTTCAAATGATCCACCTGCTGTGGATGAGAGCTGAAATTTAAATGCTGGTCTGACAGCAGAGTGAGTTTTGTGGTGCATGAAATGTCTTTTATCCAGCGTCCCCCTGAGGTACTGTAAGTTTTTTTTATTCTTAAAATAACCCAGTCTGCGTTTTTTTTTTTTAAAGTTTGGGAGTTTTTTTTTTTTTTAAGAAACTCTCTCTCTCTCTAAAAAAAAAAAAAACACATTAACATAACACTGATCCAAGACAGTCTTTATTTTGCAGTGGGAATACAAATTCAAACACAACCATCCATGGAGCATTCACACAACTTTTTTTTTTTTTCAGTCTCGGTGTGCTTTTTTTGTACAAGCGCGTCTCCGGGGGGGAAACAGCAAAAAGCCTGTCACAATCAATGCAGTTAAAGGCGACTTTAAGAAAACATATTTGGAAAAAATATATATAAATAAATGCAATACCTTTTTTTTCCTTCAAACAGCACATTCTCGTCATTTGCAGAAAGAAAGGCAAAGCAGTAATCGAACTAAGGAACATTTAAAAAAAAAAGTTTTTTTTTTGCTATAGCTCAATAAGCAAGACCTTTTTCCTTCTGGTGGATTTATAATTCTAAATAATAACTGTTGTTTTCTAACAACTTTGTCCCGTACGTGTACGTCATCACGCCAAAAAACAACCGTTCTCCTGCGTCGTTTGATTGGTAGCTGGATTTCACCATAAAAAGCGGTTTACAACATTATAAGTTAATGGAGTGAGAACACTTAAAATAAGCTTAATCGCTTTCTTGCCCAGAGTCATACGATAAGATTGATACCACACTCAACTAGCTGCACATTAAATACGAAGCTACCGTTAGCAGAAAGCTAACTTAGCTTAGCATAAAGACTGGAAATGTGTGGGGGGTAACGACTAGCCCGGTTCTGTCAAGAATCAAACCCATTTAAGAGTTGTTTTTAAAGGTGGGAGGAACAAAATAAGGAGTGGTGGAAATAAAGGAAGTATTCGCAAAAAAATTACTTAAAATATTAGAAATAAAAGCACTCTACTGTTATACTATTATTTTACTAAAATCATGGATATATTAATATCAGCTGTACTTCAGTGATGCCGTTGGACAAAGTGGAGCTAATTTGCTAGTTTAACTTGTAAGAACGCTCCATATTTAATAAACCTTTTCATTTTGGTAAATATATTTTGACGCCGATGTTGCTAAAGGTTGAGCTTTATAAACCTATATACCTCTGTATAGTTTAATCTGTAATAATGCATCATCATTTATTCGTTGATTTGTATTTTTTTAATCTGAAACTGCAAAGTTTAGATATTACATAAACCACAGTAAAAGTACTGCATAATTTCCTCTCTGAAATGTAGAGAATTTAAAGAGTAGCGTGAAACGTGAATTACTTTCCACCATTGGTGGTGCAAGTAAAACAGGTATATTATGTTATGTTATTAATTTGCTGCCAATCTTTAAATAGTAACTTCAAAACACACCTTTGGGTGTTGTAAGAAAAAGTTTTGTACAATCTTCCACCTTCCTCTCCGCCACCATCATCCTCATCACCGTCCCTCCCGGGGAAACTTAAGGTTTCTGAAATCAACTTTGGTATAAAATACAAAGACATTCCTCAATGACTACATTCAGTCCGGGATCGGGGGAGGGGGGCTCAGATGCATCATCCTCTAACGGGCTGACCGACGTCAGAGAGCCATCGTTCAATCCCCAGTGGGTCTGAATATTTTAAACCCTTAATGGATCCAGATACTCCTGAAGGCTGCCATCAGCCGGCCACAGCAGTCGGGATTGTGTTGGGGAAGACGTGAACACCAAGTCATTGTATTTTTATTTAAAGTAACAATTAGGACTACCTTTGTGCCACCTTTCTCAAAAAACGTCCTCATCTTTTAGAAAAAAAATGTATCTTAAGGATTTATCTTTCTTCTCGTCATCAAATCACCCAAAAAAACCACCAAAACCAACTATTAAACATTCTGCCCGATGCCTCACATGTTATTTATGTTATTGTTTGACTCACTAGAGCGCCAAATGTGGATTTATCCGCCGCTGAAAATAGTCCCCTACAAATACACTGTTTGGTCCCGTTTTCTAAAAACGTACAGATCTTTTTTTTTTTTTTTTTAATTAAACTATGTATTTGTTTCTGGTTTTAAAAGTGGAGCTGTAACATCGTCTCCAAAGCATTTATTTTCCGTTCGGCGACATGAAACCAGAGACGTGACGTAACGGGAGGAATTTAATTTGATCAATGAAAAGATTAGATGGATTGATGGACGGACGTTATATTATTATTTTAAATTGGTTGGAAATATTGTTTTCCCAGGAAGAAAGAAGTTGAATTTTGACATAAAAATAACAAAAAATGTATTTTTTATTGTATTTTGTTAAATAGGTAGGCGCAATATGACCAGGATGTGATGAGTTATTTATTTATTTTTTTTGTTGGTTTTGGTAGTTTCATGGGGTTTGACCACAATAATAATAATAATCATAATCATAAAAATAATAATAATGGACTATCAACAGCCTTCTTGAAAACGTAGCTGTGATTATTTCCGAGACTTCTTTTGGACAGACTTTCACACTCATGCAGAGACGTTCTAGTTAATGCAGAAACACGTTTCTTTCAAACCTATAAAATCTGTAAATCCATCAACACTTTCATCAATTCTTATTGATTCAGACGTGAAATTGTTTTGCAAATCTACTGAATTAAGGTCCATATATATTTATATACACAGCACAGAATAAAAGGGTTGAAGGGTTAATTGATCCTCTCTGACAAAAACCTTCAGCAGAACATTTAGAAAATGGTGCTTTAGCTGCTTTTTTTAGTTTTGTACTTATGAACCACAGATTACACATTTGTATGGCGCTACTAACACTGAATAGATTAAAAAAAAGCTGAGACATTATGATACGACAGAAAAAAAGTAACATTTCTATTATACAGTGTAAAACCTTCTTGATAAGTTATTCAAATGAATGTTAAAAAGAAGAGAAAGCGATATTACTGCATACAAAAAGGGAGCTCGTAAACTTAAGGTGTGTCCCGGTTGGTTTGGTCTGAGAGAGCATAAGGTTCGCCGTGAGAAAGCATCTGTTGCAACAGCAGCCGTGCAGGCTGGCGAATTTACACAACGCCCCTTTAATCGAGTCAGCTCGGTACCCAGGAGGCCGAGCGGCAGGCTGCCTGCGTCCGACAGCAGGTTAATGCACATAGAACGGCGTCTGGGAGCTCCAACTCCATTTTTTTTTTTAAAGAAAAGAAGAAGAAGCTGGACAACTTTCCAGGCAAGATTCGCATCAGCTTTCTTTTGTGGTTTTTAAATCACACATGAGGGACTTGTTGCCAGGCAACTGCCGAGACATTTGACCCTTCAGATGGCGGGTTCACACTGCGAGCAGCCGGCGCCGACTCACCGACGCTGGATGCGAACCAAAAGGTTCCCTCGTTAATTCGTGAGCGAGTTGAGGAACTGTTTAGATCCAAAGAAACCTCCCACTTCCCCCAGCGGCCCTTTAAGAACATCGTTTACTTCGGCAAGAGATCGGATGCTAACGTTGAAAGTATCGGCATCAGAGCGACCCGGTAAAATTAGGTTACGCTACTTTTAAAGCAGCTGTTATGTACTGCTGAGTAGTTAAATCTAATAACGTATCGATTTTTAATAATCGCAAACCCCAAATTAACTCGACATTATGCTGACCGTTTGTTTTTTACTCCATCTTGTGTCGTCCTCATTTTGAAGTATTATTTTACTGTATTTCCTATCTTGGTTTTGTACATCCTGTTAAATAAAGGAGGGGTAAATAATTGCAACAAGCCCTAAACACACAACACTGACGTAACTTAAACTGAAGATAATTATTTCTACTCCTGTTGCTTTCAGAGCCAAAATGGCCGCCGTCAGGGAGGCTGTTTGCAGTGTGAACGTCCTTCTGTGTGACCACGAGTGACCGGCCATCGCTCCTCCACCTTTTAGTCTATCGGGGAACAAATACTGATTAGGAAAGAGACTCCATTTTAGTTGTTTTGACAAGTAGTGCAAATGGTTGTCGTGGCGACAGCGGCCAAGGTGCTCCTCCACAAACACATTCAGGGCTTCAGCGTTGACAAATATCAAAAATGAGCAGCTGCTTTCTTTTTTCTTTTTACACAAACCGGTTCACAGAAGGAAAGGAAGGGTGAAAATAAAGGCACAGAGATTTTTTTGGACTTCCACTTCCAGTCCTTTTTCTCCCCCCCGCCTGACTCTCGAGCAGCAGCGGCGGTGGCTTCGAGAAGTTTCTAGAAAGGCCCTGTCGGCTTCGATCATGTCAACGCCCCCCCCCCACAAGCTTCAGCCTTGATGTGACAATCCAGAGGATTTCAACGCCTCAACCTCCCCCCTTCCTCTTCCTCTCACAGTCAGCAGGAAGCAGCGGGAGGCAACAAAACACAGCAGCAAAAAAAACTAAAAAATATTCTTCCATCTCTGAATTTGAGATCCATTTATAGCCTAGTGCGATCACACAAAGTCACAACGAACATCTCAAACAGCTACACAAGCAGCGGGGGGGGGGGGGGGGGGGGACTTTTATCTCTTCAAACATCCTCACACGATTACTACGTTTTCAGTTTCCTGCTAACTTTATCTCCTTTTTAGCCATTTGACCGCTCGCCAACGACAGCTGTGGTTTTTAGGAGGATTTTCAGGGCGTTTGCCACACCAGTGAATTTGGAGCACGAGTGGGAACACGAGGGGGATAAACAGGAGTCAGGGGAGGGGGGGGGGGGGGGGGTGACCTCGCGTCAATAAGCAACCATCCTCCGTTTAAACACAGATTGCCTCGCTTCCATACCAGCTGGATGTTTGCAGGAAAACACCTCAACTCTGCTTACGATGCTGCTTCTAAAATAATAATAATAATAATAATAATAATGTAACATTTCTTCCCACCATCTGCTTCGCCAGATACAAAAAAAATACAATAATAATTATAAGTCTGCAGCAAAAACGAGCAGAAAAAAAAAAAAAAAGATTTTATTGGACGCCCAAAATCCCCAACTGGACCGAGCCGGTTGCCGTGGACGACGCTCCCCATTTAGGTCACTGTATTTGAACACGTGTGCACTGGCTGTCTCCATTAGCAACTCAGATTAATAATCAGGTCAGCCGCTAACCGATCCATCACGCCTCGTCGATATCAGGAGCAGTCTGGAGGATGCGACCGCTGTAACAGGCATCATTCTAGTGCTTTGGTAGCAGGCTTTAACAACACACACACACACACACACACACACACGATAACGACAACACACACACACACACACACACACACACACACACACGATAACGACAACACACACACACACACACACACACACACACACAACACGATAACGACAACACACACACGGGAGATTTAAAAAGAAAATCCTCAAAAAGCATGAAAAGAAAATTCAAAGTGTCACAAAAGGAGTTCTGTGTTCTTCTCAGCAGGATCAGCCACGACTACCACAAAGAGACCAAAGAAAAGGGAAAAAAGCGCTGCTGCAGTGCATTCTGGGGATTTGAGTCAATATTTACAGCCCATGGAATGATAATGTACCAGTTTGGGTTTTCTTTGTTTCTTTTTTATTATTATTTACACACTTTATTCGTGTTGTTGTAGTTTTTTTTTTTTTTAAGAATCAATACTCCCATTCGTCCGTCTTCATGTCCAGGTAGTTGAGAATGTTCTGGGCAAACTTAACCGCCTGCTTCCGCGCCATCTTGGTCATCTCGTCGCCCTGCGGGTCCACGGCGTCCAGCGCCAGCAGCTGTTTGGTCAACAGCTCCTCCAGCATCATGTAGCTCTTGTCGACCCGCTTGCCGTCGAAGCCCAGCGCCTGGGCCTGCAGGTCCGAGAGGCTCCCCAGGACCAGCCACACCGACCGGTGCGACGGGTGCTCGCTGGGGCCCGGCTGGCGGCGCGCCAGGGCCTCGCGGAGGTCCAGGAAGGTGATGATGGCTTGCACCTCCACCACAGCGCGGCGGCGGGCCTCTCGGATGCACGGGTTCTTGGCCGTGTCCACCTGGTCCAGGTGGGTGAGGAGGCTCTGCAGCTCGGCTTTGGGCCTGAAGCTCGGTTCCCCCATCACGCAGTGCCGCAGGACGCCCTCTCGCAGGTGGCCGACGTGAGCTCGCACCGCCTCGATCTCACGGATGGAGTTGTTCTGCCCCAAGTCGTACCTGGAGAAACAAACACTGAATCACTGCTTTGAAAACTTCTCAACCCGGGAACGCCTCGGGGCAGCAGAGACCCGGCCTCAAGGCACCAGAGACCCGGCCTCGAGGCACCAGAGACCCGGCCTCGAGGCACCAGAGACCCGGCCTCGGGGCAGCATGGACCTGGCCTCGGGACAGCAGAGACCCGGCCTCGGAGCACCAGAGACCCGGCCTCTGGGCAGCAGAGACCCGGCCTCGGGGCAGCAGAGACCCAGTCTCGGGGCAGCAGAGACCCAGTCTCGGGGCAGCAGAGACCCGGCCTTGGAGCACCAGAGACCCGGCCTCGGGGCAGCGTGGACCTGGCCTCGGGGCAGCATGGACCCGGCCTTGGGCAGCAGAGACCCGGCCTTGGAGCACCAGAGACCCGGCCTCGGGGCAGCGTGGACCTGGCCTCGGGGCAGCATGGACCCGGCCTCGGGGCAGCAGAGACCCGGCCTTGGAGCACCAGAGCCCAGGCCTCGGGGCACCAGAGACCCGGCCTATGTATTAAGATTGATGAAATAGAAACCGAAATATTGTCTTTTCTAATTCCACACGTTCTGGACCCTACATTACCCACAATGCAACGCACCCCGGGATTTATGTGTGTTATGCTAGGAGGAGTTAATGTAGCCTCGCCCCCCAACCGTTCATCTGTCGGTTTGTTGCGGTTAAAAGGCTTCTGCACCAGGAGGGGGAATAAACGTCTGCAGTGTGGCTCCAGCTGTGCCAAGCCAGTAAAATCACATTTAATCCCACCAAAGTAAAAGCATGACTAAAGTAGCATCGCCCTTAATCTACGCTTTACTTAGAAGTACTTTACATTCATAAAACACTCTGAGGTTTCATTCTGAGCTCTAATTTAGGAAGCCGTTGTTTTCCAATCCTGGCTGAAATGAAAATACATTTTTCTATTCCATTATTTGTTATTTTCAGTGCATACTATATCCAAACAACCTTTTTTTAAAACCATAATTGAAGGCCATGACTGAAGAAAACGTGCTGTGCCACTAGAATCAGCGCTCCAGTCTGCTGCTGATCTACATAATAAAGTACTCGGTAGGCGTATTGTTGCTTCTCTGTTGATGAACTGAAGCAAATTAAAATTCAACAACAATTCTCAGTCCCTCCTCCACTCGATGCACCACTCTGGTATTGTACAATAACATCAGCACATGTTGAGGACAGCACAGTTTATACTAGATAGAAATATTTACATGCTACCTCCTGATGAGAAAGTTGTATATCTTCTAATCCACATTAAGTGTAGCTTCCTACCTGCGCGTGTCGTCTCCCTCCCCCTCTAGGTCCAGATGTTTCAGCAGCCCGTTTATCTCCTCCACAACCTGTTTCCTGTAATTTCGGATGGCCGCGTTCCCGGACACATCCAGGGCGTCCAGCTCCACCTGCATCTCCGTCAGGATGCGGGACAGGTGGGCGCAGCTGTCCCGCCCGCTCAGACCCATCAGCAGGGCGACCAGCTGGCCGCGCGCCACGCTCACCTTCACCATCACCTGGTTGATGCGGTGCACGGCCTCGTGGGTGTCCCCCGACAGCGGCAGGGAGAGGGTCTGCTGCTGCGTGCGCCCTTCGATGACGTCCTGCACGGCGCAGAGGCGCGTCAGCGCCCGGTAGCGCGCCTTGCGGAGCGGCACCCTCCCCTCCGTCTTCACCTGGGTGAGCCTCAAGCACGATCTCCTGCACGGCGTCCACCAGCTCGTCGTTTATTTCCGCCACGCCGCCGGAGCGCTGAGGCGCCACCACGCGGTCGTCCACCAGCTGCCGCGCCTCGTTGCTCAGCTCCTCGATGGCGCCGCGGGACGGGTGGGTGGCGTTCTCCTCCAGGTAGCGCAGGAGGCCCTCCACCTCCTGCGCCGCCCTCTTCCGCGCCCCCTGCAGCTCCGGCTTGCCCTCCGTGTCCACCTGGTCCACATCCAGCAGCAGCCGCGTCAGCTCGCGCTCCAGACGCTTGTAGTCGCGGTCGTGCTGCAGGCCGCTGAAGGTGCAGACCTGCGGCCCCAGGGACGCCACCTCCTTCTGGACCTCGTACAGCCGCATCATGGCGGGGTGCTGCGCGTGATACGCCTGCTGCTGCTGCTCCATTGGATGCTGCTGCTGCTGCTGGTGTGGGCCGCCATGGTCCATCCTCTTCCCGCCATCAAAGGGCTTCCCAAACAGGCTGGAGAGGAAAAAGAAATGAGCATGAAATCAGACTCGGAGACTCTAACATTGGTGTCTACCAGAAAGACTGGAATGCTTCAGACGCTCACAGCAAACACCGGTTGAATAAGACGCCCAACTAACATCTGGATGTCTGCCAAGGCCGCTGGCATGAAGACAAACTCGGCAACCAAGCATTGAAATCCTCACCAACTCCTAATGTGCCATTAGCCCTCCTACTTATGCATTTCTGCATTAGAAACCAGATCTTCCTTTGCATGGATACAGTTAAAACATACAACCTTCTGGCTTTTATGTTACACTGAAGAATTAAAAAAATAATGATGTCAAATCAGCCACGGATAAAAGAATTGTATCTCTCATTTGCAACTCTGTCGTTCTAAACGCGTCACAAATCAAGCCGGGGGGAAATAGAGGGTCATTAAATTTCATGTGTGAGCGATCCTGACGCTCCACCACTGTGCTGTCCCTTTAAGACTCGCCACCGCCGGTCTCCAGTAAAACCGTAGCTGGCTTCATCTATCTGGGAAAGCTCTTTCTATCTGGTTTGCTCTTAATTCATTGTGGCCTTTTTGTTAAACTGTAACTGAGACACTGGGTTTTTAAAGCCGATACTTTAAGATCAATATGAGGGGATTTCTGATCTTCTTACATACTGATGGATCAGCCAAAGCCGATCAATCGTTCTAGCAATTAACAGAGTTGTGAAATCAAACGGTTCAACAGTCGGAGATTAAGAATCTGTTGCATCTGTAACCACGCTAGAGATTTGATTCATCTGTTAGGACATTTTTTTGGTTTAAGCTCCAGGCTGTCGCAGTTTGGGAGATTTATTGGCAGAAATTGAATCTCATTTCCATCACTATGTTTTCACTAGTGATAAATCAGCTGAAACTAAGAATCATTGAGTGTTTTTTTTAAGCTTAGAATGAGACCTACAGGGTTATAAGTCTGTTGCACCTGTAACTCTTAAAACGTAAAAGAAAAACAATCAGGGCGTTTTACAGTAACAGTAACACATTTGACAAATATCTTAGATTAAAAATCCCTTTTTACTGTAGTTTGGTTTCAGGTGGAACAAAAGTGAAACTTTCTCTTGCTTTTTGACTTTTGACACTCATTAATAACGGCACTATGACACGATAAACAGCCTGTTAGATGCTGCACAGTCCCTTCCTATATTGTATATTCAGTGTCTTTTTACATTTAACGTTTTCCCCTTTCACATATAACAGCAGTGGCAGACAAACATCTCAAACTCTCACGTGATGAAACCAGCTTAAGACGAAGATGACGACAAAATGCCCCCCAAAAAAATCATACGCATAAGAAAAAGAACGAGCTGAACCTACATTTGGTCTCGACAAGAGGAACGGCCACATGACAACGGCTGCTGAAGCGTTCTACCGGGCTCGCTGGCTGACATGACGATGCTAGCGCTCTGATGATCCACATCAACGGGACCCGGTCCTCCGATCAGGCTTTAAAAACACCGAGCCACCCGACAAAGTCTGAAGACATGCTCGTGCACAGGAAGTGTGTCGGACGAAACGAGACATGTGACGACGTCACCTTGAAGCACATGATTGACTCAACAATTACCTGATTCATCTGGAAAATAGACGTTTGATTACTCAACAAAGAAACGACTGATGACTCAGCCCTCGTTCTCATGATGTCATGATGAGGTAAAGACGGTTCACTCCCGTGAGTTAATGATGTAGTCGGGTCATTATTTCTAGTTTTACAAAGTTAGGGTTTGATAGAGGGACAATGATTGAGCTTCTGGGGTTCTTTTGTATCCATTTTGCATTATTAAGTATATTTGTGTTTTCTTTTTTATTGTTTTGCAGCTCTTTTTAGTCAGTTGGTGTGTCCTTTTGGTTGTTTTGCATCTCGTTATGGTCACTTTGCATCTTTGTAGTCATCAGGTGTCTCTTTGAGATTGATTTGCATCTCTTTATGGTCACTTTGCATCTTTGTAGCCGTCAGGTGTCTTGTTGAGGTTTATTTGCATCTCTTTATGGTCACTTTGCATCTTTGTAGTCATTAAGTGTCTCTTTCAGGTTGATTTGCATCTCTTTATGGTCACTTTGCATCTTTGTAATCATCAGGTGTCTTGTTGAGGTTGAATATGCATCTCTTTAAGGTCACTTTGCATCTTTGTAGTCATTAAGTGTCTCTTTCAGGTTTATTTGCATCTCTTTATGGTCACTTTGCATCTTTGTAGTCATCAGGTGTCTCTGAGGTTGATTTGCATCTCTTTATGGTCACTTTGCATCTTTGTAGTCATTAAGTGTCTCGTATTTGTTTTGCATCACTCTGAAGTCAACGGATGTCTCATTGTAGTGTTTTGCATCTTTGCATCGTCCTTTTCTGTCTTCATTTGCATCTATTTTCAGATGCTTTGGCATCTTCTTCGTCGTCTTGTTGTGTCTCTTTGTATTTTAGAAATATATTGCAGGTGAACCAGAACTATCTGCAGACTGCACATGCTCTTCACTATTTATTCACTGAAGATGAAGAGAGGCTGTCTGATTCTGGTCCAAATCTCGCTGCCGTAACGGATCAACACTGACACCTCCAAACAGAGATACTATACAACATATTATGGGAGAAGGCCAGAAGCAGCATGAGATGCAGGATCTAAGCCCTTCTGCTGGAAATGTCTTTACTAATAATAGTGTATTTGAATGAACTGGAGTCTGTGTGTGCAGCTGTGATATAAAGTCAAAATGAACCGATATGGTTGGAAAATGATAAAGAAACCACGATCAGGATATTTTAACTGAACTCTGGGATTTAACACTTCACACAAGAGGCTCTGGCCTCAACCCCTCAGGTGAGCGATCAATCCACGATCACAATGCAAACCTCTACCGAAAATGATGAACCGCCATCCAGCATTACAATGAATTACAGGATGCTTAACAAAGAAAAGGAAAGGGCAGTACATTCTTCCCATCAACCCAGAAATACCAATGTGAACTTCCTGTTTCTGCAGGATGAGCGGCAACACGGGTGGATTAGAGGAGGTCATCAGAACATGGGTCAGGACTGGAGGATGCACCGCCAGACGGGCTGTCCACCTGAAAGCATGATGCGATCGCTGCATATGAACACCCCCAAGAGATATCACGTTTAGTTTATTCACGGCATCGGTGACACGTATGGGGAATATTCTAGGATTGTGTTCTCAGCATCCTCTAAAGTAGTTTTATGTAAGAGGATGGAGGGGCTGGGCAGGGATGGACGCATGCCCGGACCCACGGCTTACAAATCTGGAGTATTTATTAGGATAATCTCAGCAAAATCCACTCCAGTCTGGCGAACACCTCATCCCTTCATTTGATCCAAGAAGAAGAAGAAGAAGATGAAGATGGGAGGATGTGATGCAGCTAAGAATAGGTTCCCTAGTAGTAGTCACACAGCATGGAGCTCAACTGGAGGTTACATGCAACATGCACCTTTCAAATCCCCCCCACCCAAAAAAAACCTGCATGCACCTTTTTCCGGCACGGCCGCGCGTGCACCAGACCCGCGCGGCTTTGCGCATTATGTCGCCCCACACACACACACTCATCAGATAGAAACAAAAAAAAATTAAATCTGCCACAGCCGGGTTTTTTTGCAAGTCGTTATCTGCCCTCCTCGTGTGTGAGCCGCATTACCAGAACCACAACGTTTACACCAAACCCCCACATCGACCCTCGCACGCGCGTCACACGCAGGAAACCACAACAATTAAATCGTATTTCTCACCTTTTCAAGACGCCGAACACATTCGCGCACATTTTTGCGGATGTCTGTTTCCATCGGCCACAGCAGGGTGGGTCGTGGAGCAAAGTGGCATCCAGATGGATAACCAAACACACACCCCCCTCCCCACACACACACACCACCACCACCACACCCCCCTCCCCAAAAAAAGATGAGCGATTCCGGCGATGCTCCGGTCAGCTTCTGCATCTAACTGGCGTCGCCCCTCCCACAGGCGACCAAGAAGGGGGCTTCCTCCCTCTCTCGCCTTTAAAAACTAACTTCACAAATCAAATTAAATATTCTTAAAATAAAAACAGAGTCGATGCCGAGCCCCGTTATCCCACGTACAGCGCTCTGTGAATGCCATTGTCCTGCGTCAAGCTAGCTCCCGATGATCACCTGACTCAGCCCACCTTCGGCCGAATAACTCCAGCTTTTCTTTCTTCCATTTTTTTTGTTTTAGCGAGGTGTTACAACACAAACGACACTTTGTCAGCTTAACTGTGTTCGCTCTTACCTGCATAGCCACCGTACAGCCATCTGAAATGTTGTGGGAAAGTGCGCACCGCCCCTGATTAAAGCTAAACATTAGCCCACCTAGCTACCTTCTAGTAGTTACTTTCCGGGGCTCACGCGAACAAAACTATCGCGGAGTTTCCGCCGATCTCATTCGCGAGGACATAAAAAACTGTTGCCGTGGATGTTTGTTTCGCTCAAACATCAATATGTGCTAATGAATGTTTAGTCACCGCGTAAGACTTTCATATCGACGTAGAAGGAATCATTTAATGTGATATCTTGCTGGTGATCAACCGAACAGTTTTTCTTTAACGCAGTGTAAGTTTTGGTTGTCCAGCGTTGTGTGCGCTCCATTTTGATCGTATAGCCAACACGCAAGGGCGGGTGTGGCGCTAGCTTCGATTTCACCGAAAGAAAAAACCTCTAAATTTGATTTAATTGACCGTTTGGACGTAAATGTTTTATCAGTTATTATGAACGTGTTATAAATATAATTAATTGCACTGATGCCTCTGTAAATTATTATTATATAAATTAAATATTATATGAACTACCACTCTGTAAATAATGTATAATAATAGGTGACTGATTATAACAACGCATTTTATTTTATTTGTTTTTTATTTAAAGCATTGTAATTTATGTATTTGTTAGTATTGCAGGCATGCCTAATGTCCTTGGACGATATTTTATCTTTATATGGACTTTATTATTATTATTAGTATTGTTAATGCTTATCCGTTGTATTATAAAGTCGTCGTCATTGCAAATGAGGGAAACCTCAATGTCTTACGGGTATAAATAAAGGTTTGATGATGATAAGTTATTAATACATCAATAATAATAATCTATTAAAAAAATAGAATAGACGTATTGGGCGGAACCCCGCCCGACTAGCTCGATCCGGGGCTGCGAGGGTGGTTTATCGAGCCCCACCAGTTTCCCCCCTGTGAGTCACGTGACCGAGCGGCTGCCAGAAGGACGCCGACATGATCTCCCCTGAATTTTACTGTAGTAGGATATGAACATGAAGACACTCTGTGCTGTAAAGGATACAGACTCTGTTTAAAAACGTCCGTTTAACCGTCGGTTAATTAAAATGGCGGCCAGAGCATCAGCAGCAGCAGCGGGCCGTTTAATAACATGGAGGACTGCCGGCCTGTTTCCCCTCCAACCTCCTTGCTACACAACAGCGCGGAATACTCGGCGGTGTAGCTCCAACCTGGCAACCCAGCAGGACAAGACGCCAAAGGTTCGTTACGTTTAATTACGATTCTCGACATGATCGCGACGGAGTTGTTTTATTCGACTTACAGGTGTTTGTTGTTGTTGTCGTCGCCGGCAGCTCGTGTACAATCTTTGGACCATTGTGAATGTGTTGCTATGATACTGTTGCTGGGGTCGTTGCCATGTTTGAAGTTTCCGTATATAGTAGCTAACTCATATCAATAGTGGAGGACATACTTAAGATATTAAAGTAAAACTACTTATATCAACGTGTAAAAATACTAAAAAGTTACTTCCGTAAACAAAAGTACAACAATATTATCAATATTTTTTAAAAAGGTAAAAAAAGTAAAAACTCATTACTAAATAAAAGTAGTAATACCACAGTGTAGAAATACTCCTGCATTCAAAGTGTGTCTAAAATACAGTTTAATATACTTAATAAAATAAAATCAAAGTGCTCATTACGCAGAATGACCAATTTTAGAGTCATATTATTATTAGATTATAATTATTGATGCTTTAATGTTGCAACGTTGTGATGATTTCAGAATAATCCAATAATAATACTGTCGGTGAAAAATAATGCTTTGACATTCAATACATACCTCCTCCTGTTTTGTATCCAATTAAACTGAATTAAAACTTTATTTATAATATTGTTTTCAACTCCCACTTTTGCTTTTTTAAATAGTTTAAACACACCTGAATCTCAACCTGGTGGAGTTGCATTGTGGGTAACGGGTAACGTAGGCTCCAGGTTTAGACATGGAAGAAGGAGTGGAATAAAAATGTTTTACCTGTCCATCGCCTGACAATGTTGTTTCTAACGTAGAGATCTGCCGTCAGACCAGCAGTCAGCACCACACACGACTGGATCGGTCCACCGAACCCTCTCTCCAACCTCCGGCCAATCGTTTACCACGTTCCCGAGGACGAATCAGAGCTGGAGAAACGTCTGAGACACCTGAGGCAGGAGACCGAGGACTGGAACCACAAGTTCTGGACCGAGCAGAACATCAGCTTCAGCAAGGTGGGAAGGTTCTCCTTATCCAGGGTGTCTGTTGCACAAGTGATGATATTTATGTCACAAAAATAGTTTATTTTATAAACACATATAATAACCAGAATAAAGCTTCAACAAATTATCATTTATATCTTATCTTAATATCTATTAATGATCTAATTATATCTAATTTAGTGCAGGAGACGATGGGAAAAGGCCATTTACAACTTCCCATCTTTTCGAATGTAAGTTCTTATTTTCACCAGCAGGGGGCAGCATCGCACAACAAAACGTCAATAGAGTGGACTTTTTTATGCAAATAGGTTGTTCAAAACTCAATGAGTTTATGGTATTTGATTGCAAATATATTTTTAAATGAATGTTTAATCATCAACACAGTAAGTGACCATTCAAGAGCGGTGCGATGCATTTATTTAAAAATGTTTAATTGATAAAGGCCCAGGGATATTAATATGTGAATGTGTTTCTTTTTGCATGTCATTAAAAATTTCAGACCACGCTGACTTAATTTATTCATTTTAGAATAGTCCGGTTTGTTGTTCTTGTTTTTTATTTGAATTTTTATGATTATTATGTTTATTTATTGATTGATTTTGATGCTCTCTGCAGGAAAAAGAAGCTTTCATCTTTTCACAACTGAACGCAAAAGGCTTGACTGTGCGTGACGAACAAGGTGAGGACCTTCTAAGACCTCTATCTCCTCTCCTCCTCTTCCTTTTCTCCCACCTCCCCCCCTCCTTCCTCCTCACCTCCTCCCCTCCCTCCTTCCTCTTTATGTCCTTCCCCTGCTTCTTCCTTTCCTTTCTTTCTCACCTATTTACCTCTGTCTCCTCTCCTCTTCTCTCCTACCCTCCATCTTTATTCTCACCTCTCTTCTTCCATCCTCCTGCTCCTCTTCTCCCCTACCCATGAAAACAAAATGACGTTGTCTCTCCCCCTCAGGACGCCGGCGGACCCTGAACAGCGAAGAAATGGCCGTGTTTTACCAAAGCTTCCTGGACACAAACCGAACACGACATGCAGATTACAACAAGTGAGTTGTTTTGCAGCCGAGCATCTCCCATGATGCCGCTGGGTGGGCGGGGCGCGCCTCCCTCCGCTGGAGCTGTGGGAACGCGCCGCACCTCGTGTGTGATGAAGAACCAACACGGCAGACGATGAAGAGCTTTCTGTTCATTAACATTCAGTGTTTGAAGAGTTATTTCTGTTGTTTTCTCCGCTGAGAGGCAATCAGAGAAGTAACGCTTCCTCCCTTTGTTTTGATGCTTTCTTGTCTTTTGAAAAACAAACTTCAAGTATAACTTTTAAATGTAATTATGAATTAATGATTTACATTGTTTATCTACATTTACTCCATATATCTCTTTGTAGTGTTTATGTTTAATGTGAGCAGTTGTTGAAGCTTCATACATTTTGTATACATCTATTTTCTCCCCCTTTACCTCCTCACCTCCTTCCACCCATCTCCTTTTTCCTTACATCTTCCCTCTGTCCTTCCTTGCTCCCTTCCTTATTTTTCTTACATTTTAAATCTCTGTCCCCCACCACATTCCCTCCCTCCTTCCTGCCTCTTTGCTTCTTCCTTCCCTCCTCACCTTTTTACCTCTTTCAGGTCCTTCTTTGACTTCCTTTCCTCCCTTCCGCCTCATCACCTCCCATCCCTCCCTCCTTTCTCTTGCTTCCATCTTCCTCAGCTTCCTTCCTTCCTTCCTTTCTCACCCTTTTTACCTCTTTCAGGTCCTTCTTTGGCTTCCTTTCCTCCCTTCCTCCTTCCTTTCTCCTCTCTGTCCTTGCTTCTATCTTCCTCAGCTTCCTTCCTTCACTTCTCACCTTTTTTTTTTTACCTCTTTCAGGTCCTTCTTTGACTTCCTTTCCTCCCTTCCTCCTTCCTTTCTCCTCTCTGTCCTTGCTTCCATCTTCCTCAGCTTCCTTCCTTCCTTTCTCACCTTTTTACCTCTTTCAGGTCCTTCTTTGGCTTCCTTTCCTCCCTTCCTCCTTCCTTTCTCCTCTCTGTCCTTGCTTCCATCTTCCTCAGCTTCCTTCCTTCCTTTCTCACCTTTTTACCTCTTTCAGATCCTTCTTTGGCTTCCTTTCCTCCCTTCCTCCTTCCTTTCTCCTCTCTGTCCTTGCTTCCATCTTCCTCAGCTTCCTTCCTTCCCTTCTCACCTTTTTACCTCTTTCTCCCCTCGTCCTCCTCATTTCTTCCCCACTTCCCTCTTCACCTTCCTTTACTTCCCTCGTCCCATCCCTCCTTTCTCCTCCCTGTTCTTCCTTCCTTATTCCCTTGCTCCCTCACCTGTTCACCTCTGTGACCTCCAGAAAAACAGTCTAATGACCGTATCGCGTTTTCTTCTCACTGGATTTAACTGGAGCTCACTTCCTCTAACTCTACCTCCTTCTTCCTCGTGTCCAGGGAATGGTACCGACGTAACTTCACCATCACCTTGCTCATGGCCCGAGTCACCCTAAACAACACGTGGAAAACTGTAACCAAAAGACACAACGGCAGGAAAAACGACACTCCTGCCACCTGATAAAATAAATAAATGTTCTCCCACCTCATGTGTCTCTCCTCTGTTTCTAATGGGCGGTTGTAGTTACTATATATATATATATATATATATATATATATATATATATATATATATATATATATATACACACAAACCAAATTACTTCAGTATTTCTGTTAACGCTACTTTTATACCTCTGATGTGCCATAATTTGGAGGCAGCTATTAATATTACTGTGCCACATTTATCCGACAATTTTATGTGCTCTGCAGATTTGTAGTATTTATACAAAATATGAAATATAAAAATTCTGATTTATTGTTATAGGTTGCAAAAAATTTAAGTGACGAACATTTTAATGTATCAATAATTACAATCCAATATTTTTGATTTTGAAAACGGAAGATTAACCATAAAAAAAACTAGTACTACTTAGTAAAAAAAAGTGTAGACATTACAAATCTGACTTGCAAGGTACTTGCATTAAAGTATACTTAAAAGTGCTCTTTATGCTTCATGTCCAGAGGTGTCATAAGTACACAATACTACAAAAGTAAAAGTGCTGATTCAACTTCTTTACTCAAGTAAAAGTGAAAAAAAAAAGAAATGTACTCAAAATATGAAATATAAATAAACATAATAAAATATACAGATATTTGATGAACATGTAGGGAGTAAAAGTACAGTGACAAAGTATTACTTCTTCGTTACTTCCCATCTCTGTTAAAGTTGAAGTATATCGCGGTTAATAAATCTGGCTGCTCACTTGGACCGCAGCTTCCCCTTTAATCCGGGAGGCAGCAGCGATGATGACATCATCACCGAGGACGAGTGAGGAGGAGCTGGAGGGGGGCGCGCGCCGGCTAACGCCATTTTCACGCACCGCGCAGTCAAGCCAGTCATCCGGCCGGGAGGACCAGCGAGCTGTCAGCTTCGCGGGCGACTCGTCAACTTTTCTTCCCTCCTCCTCCGCCTCCTCCTCTCCTCCTCCTCCCCATGAAGCCGCCGTCCAGTTAACTTTCACGGACTCGTTCCTTCCTGCCATGGAACCAAAGGAGAACGGGCTCTCCTCGCATGGCTCCGACTAAAGCCAGTGTTTTTGACAGTTAGGCGGCTAGCTATGTAGCTTAGCTGGACATCCTTAACGGCGGTTGATGCAGTGAAGCCCCCAACAGAACGTATCCCAGCCGGAAACACAGCTTGGATATCGTGTTTTTAAAACGTATTTATTAATATAAATATATTTTTGTCACTTATCGACAAAACGTTGTGGATCAAAGGAACAACACCCCTCATTTAAAAAAAAAAAACGTGAATTAGACGGTGAGATAAACGGACGTTACACTGAAGCTATATCGGCAACGGATGTCCTAGAGAACGGTAAGAATGGCTCCGTGTATTTCTTGGATCTGTATCATTAGCTAACCAATTAAACACTTTCTCCCGTACGTGTTTATGTCGTTTCCAAAGTGGCTTCTTGTTTTTAAAAAAACATACATTTGTGACATGTATTGTATAGGGTTGTCCTTTTTAAAAGATGAACCTATTGGATGTGTGCGCTGTGTTTACGTTTCTCGCAGGAATTAGACGCCATAAGCACATTAACTGTCACTGGGAGTGCGACGGTAGCTCTGGAGTTAGCCCCGTGGTTCGTCTGCGTCTTTGCAGGGAGGCACTGGCTAACTGGTTCTTCAGGTTAATCCATTTGTAAGCGACATAGATGGCGACACACACAACACACACACACACACAACAAAAAGCAGCAGTGACTAATAAGAGGGCAATCGTGACTAAAACATGCACTTGTCCGTCCACCGCAGCAGCCGAAAGTCTTGGTGTCTTGTCATGTGATAGTCGGATGTCCCCTTTTTTTATTGATATTCAGCGCGGGGGTCGAAGGCGGTGAAAGCTGCCTGTGTTCAGGACACGGATTCAAGTGGAGGGAGGACAGTGGATCCCAGTGTGGTGACTCACAGCTGGGACACACTGGGAGGTGTCTGTGAATGCTTCAGATTTAGGACACAATCTCTTGAGTCTACACTGACAGGATTTTTGTTTACCATAGCCTGCAGTCTTTTTTTTTTTTTTTTTTTAATAAAAGTGTAATCCACCCCAAGGAAGTCCTCATGGCAACCCGCAGGGCTCCACCTCCTCCAGGCTAACACCCCCCTGCTCTCCTGGGGCAGCCTGTTGGCTCGGAGATCCCTGAAGCTTTTGTGTGCGTTGACGTTTAATGAAGTTCTTACTGTTGCAGTTGTGATTGCTGCAGGAGTCAACTTGAGAAGCATTCAGCTTTTCTGCAGGATGCTCCATGCATGCAAACCAGCATGCAACTAAAACAAGTTGCCTGCCAAAAGCACTGCAGATGTAGCACATTTTTATTGAGTGCTTTAACTCATCGTACTTCCAGAGTGCTAATTATGAATTCAATATTAGAATCAAACAATACTGATTTATCAGTCTGGAAACAACAATACTATTTGACAGTTGTATTTTTTTCTGTTGTTTTTGTATTGAAACACATGTAAATAGATGTGCACCTTTTTCCAAAATACTTCCTTTGTTATTTCTTTACGGTAATCTCTTGTTATCAGCTGATACCATGGTGTGATGGCAGCATTCAGCCAACCAGCTCTTTCATTATGGCATTGGTGTTATGAGGCTATCGGTGGAGAAATGTCTGGCAGAGATGCACAGAACTATTTGATATTCAATGGATACAGAAGGATTTGTATGTGAAAGTCGGAGAAGTAAATGTCAGCCTTCGGGGTGCTGCAGCAAAGGAGCGGCAGCCACCACTGTCTCTCTAGATAAGAACATCTTAAACCACTTCACTGACACAACTGATCAACTTAATCTCTCGGCCCAAGGCTCGCTCATCAGAATATATATTAAAGTACTTCCTTCATGTCATGTGAGGGCAACGAGGACGGAGACTCATTTTAGGTGCCTGTAGATCCCGATGCCCACCACACACAGAACACCAATCAGTGCATCATTGATCCTGATGGCACTCATAGTTTCCTATGTTCCATAGTTTCAGCCGTGTAGTGTCATGTGTCCTCGTGACTGCCTGATTTGTTAACCCTTTCTTGGTCCCTGAAGCTAATGGCTAATGTTGTCACATGAGACGTTAGTAATGGCTTGATTGTTGTAGAATTTTGAAATCAAAGACGTCAGTGTGCTGAAGGAACAGTGACATATATAACTATATATATAATATATGTGTGTGTATGTATATGTAAACAACCATGATCATTTAACGGCAGCTATAATCTCTACTTTATATCAACAATGGATCTCTTGACTTCTTCTATTTCTATCACAGTTCCCTCCAGCTCTTTTATAGTTTTTAGAGTTTTTATAGCATCTTTCAGCTCATTGAGTTCAATGAGTTCATTCAGTTTTTTTTTTCCCCGTATTGTAACTTTATTCCTGTGGTTCACCGCTCTCATCAGGGTCGTTTCCACTGAAAAATCTCTGATAAACCCACTTTAAACTTCCTGCCCGTCACCAAACTGCAAACAGGCAAAGTTAGAAACTAGTAACTTTCTCTTTAAATGTGGATGTGATAACATTTCTCATTGCCTATCGACCATCAGCCCACACATCGCTGACTAAGATTGTTCCTTCGTTGTGTTTCTTTTCCTGCCACATCCCCCCCTCCCCCGCCTCAGTCATACCCTACCAGTCTCCCAATTACCTAATATCACTGCCGTAACCTGCTTACATGAAGAGCTGCAGCATCCCCGGGCGCCCCGCTTCAAGGCAGCTATTTACATTTCAAAAGTTAACACCAAAAGTAGTTTCTGTGGCTTCTCTCTGTGCTTTGTGATCCGAGACTCATCTGATGCCAGAAATAAAAAGCCTTGTGCTGTCACTTTCACTTCTGTATGACGCAGCCTACAGTGGTGGTGGTGGTGGTGGTGGTTGTCTGTCTTGTTCTTTGCAGTTTTGGATGTTCACAGTATTACAGAGTTGACCTCGCTCTGTGTTGTTTGAGTATAAAACAGGGGGTTTCCCCATTTATACCCAGCAGGTTCAATTATATCGTTATGTGTAGAAATGTAAGTGTCATTTGAATCTGATGATGAATTAGAAAAACAAGTGATAATATTGCTGTATCAGTTAATAAGTTAGTAACCAAGTTAATTCCACATTTCACTGAGAATCTCTTAGTGCTGCACAGCTCTGCTCACCTGTAGCTGCTGTGTTTTTCCATCCCCTCCTGCCCACAGCTTCCTGCACAGCTGTCAGCTGATATGCTGCCGGCTGGTCGCTGAGTCACACGGGGCGATCGGAGCTATAGCCTTTCCATCCGTCTGCCTCGTGTGCCTCGGGCAGTCTTCGGCTTCCGTTTTATCTTTCTTCCACGCTTGGACTGAAATGTGAAATCCGAAGGCAGTTCAGGACAAGTCTGCGAATCTGTCCTCACCTGGTACCATTCATACTCAGGTGGGCGAGCTGGCTCAACTCATCGTATCCTTGCGACATTAAGGATAATGTTAAGTAAGTCAGGCTCAAGAGTTGTTATGGTTCTGTATTTTTCACTGAGCCAGGCAGCCGGACATAAATCAAGTCGGTGTTTCTGTAATTATCCAGTTTGCAGTTTCAGTTCGGTGTGCTTGCAAAGATTTATTAGGAAGCTTGCTACAGTGCTGCCAAGGCGCTCAGTTATAATCCTCTTAAGTGTGTGTTTGTGTGTGTGTGTGTGTGTAGGTGTGTGTGTAATGAATACAAAGCAAAGAAAGTCAGGATTGAGTGGGAAGGAGTGCACATGGAGTGTCTTGACGGTCAACGTCAGACGAACCGATATTGTTTTTGGCTATTGCGTGCATCGTAATAATAACATCCGTTTTACTTGCTACACTTATAGTCTACCTCCTTATAATCACCAGAGGCTGATTCAGGATCTGATTATGTCCTATGACCGCATTATGGCAGCGCTAAGATGCTGATTATTATAGGAGCTATTGTAATCGTGATTATGAAGGGTTGTTTTGTTACTTCAAACAGACTATAAACATGGCAGAATTGTATCATTAATTTTCTTAAATTGTGTCATTATTGTAGTTGTTTGGTCGTGATTAAAACAAGCTAGGGAAAGCTAATATGCTGACTAACGATGCAACACCATAATATTGTGATTACCAAAGAATAAAACATTGATAGCTGCGTCTCATCGTGGTATTTAAGTTCTGTACTTGCTTCCTGAACGATCCTCACTCTGCCTGTCGTTATCTGTAAACCACACAACCCACAAGGCTCAGATCTGGTTTCCAAATGTCAACGGGTAGCAAGTTTGGTTGCGGTTTGATTTCAACTTTTCATCACAGCTGCGCCAAAGTCGCTCTTTTTCTTTAAGCTTCTTAAGTGATGACGCCTCTGTTTTTTTTTTATAGCGCTTCTTTTAAAAATAGGACATTACATTTAACCTGTGTTTCTCTGCTGCAACACCATAACTGCTCGTTGTGCTCGCTCAAAGGCACCTTGAGAGCTAAGCACAAACTTTTCTTTTTCCTTCTTTCAACCCAAATTACCCCGACTCCTGAACCAAGAACTGTCCAGTGTGACTTGTTTCAGGTCTAACCTTTTGTTTAAGCCAATGTTGTTTCTCACTCTGAGCCGAGTATTGATTGTAAAAGAGCGACGCCTCGGGCTGCGGTTCGACCATGAGACCAGAAAAGGTCAGAACGCAACCTGAAGTGAAACATCTGAAGGTTACGTGTTAGAATTATGCAGTCATTAATGATATAATCAATAAGTCACACAATGCTGTTGAACCCTTGTTCCGTGAAGCCTCTTTTTCATGGTGGTGATGTCATCATGTGACATTTTTCTGTAGAAGGGCTTAACAAGAAAATAAATCATGAGCCGGGTGGATAGTCAAAAATCTGCTTTTAGTTTCCTTGTTTTTGTCAGGATGAAATCTAATTTTCTTGGTTGATATGTAGGCTGTCCAAGGACATAACTGCTGTTGTTTGAACAGCTTAAGCCTCATTAAAATGGACATCTTTTTTAGACTTTCCTTCCCCTGTTGTTTAATCTGCAGGATGCGTGAGGACATGTCCACCATGGTGTGCGTGAAGGATGAGGAGGACCCTGGGGAGAAGCTGTCCCAGGATGAGATCATCTCCCGGACCAAGCAGGTGATCCAGGGGCTGGAGGCCCTGAAGCAGGAGCACCACTCCATCCTGGACGGCCTGCTGGGCACGCTGCGCTGCCTGAAGCAGGACGAGGAGGGCGTCCTGGTGGAGGAGAAGTCCCACATGATCCGCAAGTCCATGGAGATGCTGGAGCTCGGGCTTAGCGAGGCACAGGTACGCGTCCCAGAGTCAGTCATTGGTCAATCATTAGCAACTGAATTATCAGGCTTGAGGTTCTGAATATCCGACAGATAAGTGTTTTATTTTCTTTAATATCTACAAAAAACTGAATTTATTGTCATTTCAAAAGAAAATAATGAGGGCAGGAAGACATTTTGATAAAACTGAGGGGACAGGGGAGTGTTTAATTTCTATTCTTCAAGAAAATATGTTTGTTGCTACCTATTTGACGGTTTACTCCGATATAGCAAACAGATTTTTCGCCCTCTTCCACACCAGACGTGAGTTGTCAACGATGCATACATGCCATTGATACGTTAATTAGTTCAGTCCACACCGACTTCAACTTCCCGTTACCTTGGAAACCAGCTGCCCTGTCAGCAGCACAGCTCCTGAGGGACTAAAAGGACAGCAGGCAGACAAACGGTCTTCTTCTTCCAGGGTGACTAACATCAGATGTCGACTCTTCTTACATTTGTTAAAATACAGTCGTATCTGTTTTTGTGAGAAAGAGACAGACATCAAAAAGGTGGTGTCGTTGCTCAGCTGGCAAATTGGCCTCTGAGTCATGCTGCTATAGCCTCTCATCTCCATCTCCCGGCAGGCTTTGCCCATTAAATATACAATACACTGCACCATGCACACTCTCATATCCACCTACAGCTTTTTGGCTAGCTTGCAGATATTGCAGAGTGCGATTCATATTTTTTACGCATAATCTTCCTGCTCCAGCACCCCTAATGTCTCGATGCCTCAAACTCTCAGCCTTAATAACACCCCACCAAGCCGTGCACCTTACACAAAATATATGGAGGCTTTTACCCACACTGTAACATTAGTGTACACATATGTAGTGCCAGTAGGGAGTGTACTTTTATCACTGGCAGAATATATTAATGTCATTTGTGCATTCATATATCATTGACGTGTGGTGTTATATTTTAATATACCCTTGAGTGACTGGGACTCAGCATGATTATTGTTATGAGAGGTTTCTAAGCCAACTCGTGCAAATCAAAGTCTATATATTCAAGGATTGTAGCTCAGGGATTCAGGGAATGTTGTCTACTCTATCACCCCAAAGACAAACAATAAACATCCCAAATATGTGACACGGTTATTATTGAACTATCCAGCAGCTCTGGCGTGCAAACCAACCCCTCCCATCGTCTTTTCTCCAGGTGATGATGGCGCTGTCGAGCCACCTGAGCTCGGTGGAGTCAGAGAAGCAGAAGCTTCGGGCTCAGGTACGCCGGCTCTGCCAGGAGAACCAGTGGCTGAGGGACGAGCTGGCCGGGACGCAACAGAAGCTGCAGAAGAGCGAGCAGAGCGTCGCCCAGCTGGAGGAGGAGAAGAAGCACCTGGAGTTCATGAACCAGCTGAAGAAGTACGACGAGGACATGTCCCCATCTGTGAGTCGCCCACACGGTTAACAAGTAGGAGAAGTGATCTTATGAGCATTCCAAAACAAAGAAACTCCGGTGACAGAGTAGGGATTCACCAATCTGATGCAGTCGGCCTGTATCGGCCTGTATTCAGTGTCATAATGAAACCGTTTTCACCAGCAGTTACATTGATTTAGTTACAGTTTCATTTTGAATGTACCAGCAATCCCTGGCATCATGCTACTTGCTACTAAAATGGCAAAACATTTCAGAAATTAATTTCTTTGAAAAATCAAAACACCAAAAAAAAGGGTCTCAAGCTGTCCGATCAGTGGCTAATTTGTTCTGGCTTTAACTATTTATGTCAAGTTTATGATTAAGCTCTCTTGTCTCCACGCTAAGCCCCAGATGTTCTGCTTTTAAGTTGCATTTTCTTTCTTCCTTTTGGAAAATAAGATGATCCTTTTGCAAACAGGATAGTGCAACAACAAGAGGCATCAGTTTAAAATAAAGAAGTACCGTCTCTCCCACTGATTCCTTCCTATTTGAGGGGCTTTTATGTGACTTCCTTGAACTCCTTATCAGCAGCAGAGTCAATTAAAGCTATCAGTTTAAACAATCTCAAGTATTTCAACACTTTGGAAATGTGCAAGTCTGAACCACGGCTACAGAACGACTTCATCAGCAGATACATAGTTGGTGAAGCTCCCTTTTAAGAATTGAGAAAACATTGAGTCATTCATTGTCCTCCTCCTCCTCCGCTTTCACTCCTGTCTCAGGAGGAGAAGGACTCCGATTCCAGTAAAGAGACTCTGGACGATCTCTTCCCAGATGACCAGGACGACCAAGCCCCAGGCAGTAAGTGTTCCTCCATTCTCTCCTCTCCACTCTGGGGGTGATTCTCAAGCACCATCAGGGGTGACACCCCGCTGTGAAATATAGTTCCCGGCCTCGGGACGTAGACGTACCTAAAGTGGAGTCCCGTCATGTGGAAAGATGCTTTCCTAAAATGTGTGATGGAATAGTTGAAAGTGTGTCCACAACATTTCTTACTTTGCAGTTGAAAGGCTTTGACTAATCATGTGCAGGTTTATGTTTGAAAATATATATTATATTTTTTCCTTTTTCCTTATGGTTGCAGTCATTTATTTTGTAAAATGTCACTGCTGTAAAATTGATTCATCCTCTGGAAACAAAGCTTGAATGTTTGCACCAGCATCACTCATTCAAGGTTCTCCTGCCATACGTTCTGTTTTCCAGAACAGACCTGAAGCCTCATAAATCTTTGTCTCGTCATCGCCGTCTGCTTTTACGTTCCCCGCCTCGCTCTTCCACTCTCGCACTCGTTGCTCCCACTCTTCGCGTCCACCCCTTCCAGTGTTTGACGGGTGATCTTTCAGTAGCCCAGACTGTAAAGCTGTGTTGGCTGCAGAGGCCCATTAGTCAGGACCTAGTTTAGCCTGGAGGCAGGCCAAATGGGGTGAAAAATTCCCAACCAGACTGCTGTTGTGTAGTTCCAGGATTTCTACAGTGACTCCTTTTTATGTGGCTGTAGTCGGGTGAAATACTGTTTGGCGAAAGGCCTCAGTATGTGACCGGAGCTTTGGCTTTGAGAGAAAGGAAATTAACTCATGAAACATTTTGACATGGCATTCTGATGGAAGCATTGTTGTTTGTGATGTAGATCATGTAATGTGTAGCGTTTCTCCAACATCTTTGTCTTTCCACCATTTTTTAAGCCTCTTAAAAAGTCCTCCCGACTAACCGTGTTCCCCTTAGGAGCTCTCTTAAGGGCTTAGATGCTTTTTGAATAACTTCATCTTTGCCAGGATCTTGTCTTGTAAGAGGAATTCTGCTCATGGACCTCCTCTTTGTACTAGGAAGCTTTATGCACATGGGCCCAGGTCTCCATAAACAACACTTTGTTCCCAAACTTGGCAGTGAAAGCGTTTTTCTTTTCTTCTCTTTTGCACCAAGGTGATTCCCATTTGGCTCCTGGCACCAGTTTGTCAGCCAGTTTAAATTGCAGACAAAATGGCCAACAGACTGGTTCACACTCCAACTTGTGTAGATCATTCTGTGACTGCCAGCCTGCAGCTCTGCTCACTCCACTCCTCTTTGTTTCCTCTTTCTTAAACGGTTTAATTTAGATTGTATATACAACAACTTACTGAAAGACTGATAAATCCTCATCCTCTGTGTCATACTGCTCTATTCTTTTCCAAAAATGGTTAAAGACCCATCAGCGATCCAAGCTGTTGCACTGGGTGACTTATTCCTTCATTACCATGAACACACACACTTTAGTTTATTTGACTTGATCTCACTGTTATTGCAATATTAGCTTTAACCACAATAACGTATAGAACAGCTGAGTCCTATGCAAAAGATCAAGAAACATGTCTGATGATGATAAGTTTCACTTTTCTTGTTTTTGCACTGAACAGTTTGTCCTCTGTGTGCTTCTGTTCTCAAAGAAACCAGCGTTTTCACTGTTTTTATTCAGTCCAGAATGTGTCCAGTGGCAATCTTGCACTCTCTCAGTGTTTTGTGGGTGTAATTTTAGGTTTTGTTCCAGACTTTGCTGTGTTTTTGGCCCTAAATTATGATTGCAGGTTGTAGAGCAGAGGCAGCGGAGCATGTTTGTGTCAAATTAGAGGGACGACATTTATTTAATGTTTTTAAATGGGGAAACTGGCTTTGTTATTTTCAGCGTTTTACCTCGCAGGGTTAGTAAGAGCCTTTGCTGTGTTGACCTGAATGGATTGAATATGAATAATGAAGAGACGTATTTTAATAGAATATAGCTGTGAGATGGGTTGGGGAATAGGGAGAGCATAAGATTGACTTGCTAGAGTGTAAATCTCAATAAAAGGTGTCACTTTAGAGGTCAATACTGCATAGTGATTCAAAATAAATAAAATGATGTGACGTTTCTCCTCTGAGTTATTAAGATAGTTACTTCAGCATGAGGATAATCAAGTCCTGGAGCTGTAAACAGAGATTTTTATCTCGATATTATTCATTTTGTTGAGGTTCTATACCCAAGACTGGTAGGCAAGTAATTATACACTTTAAAAATAGAAGTGGTGGTTTTATTTTGTCTTTGGTTGCCTGCATACTTCAGATTAACAGCTTTTCCACCATTTGAAAGATGAACTTAAAATTGGGATTTCTTCACAGCACTTTGAAAATAAACTGTTGGTAATTATAAGGGACGGTTGAGATAAAAACTATACATGTTTTTTAAACCGTGTTGTAATGCAATAATTACGCACCCACACCCATTTACCCATTTACACACCCTTTAAACATGTCCAACTGTTGCACACACCCACACGTTCCTGCTCACACCTCCGTCTGTGCTTACAGTAAATACAATCAAGTGAGTACGTTTGAGGATGGTGTATACAACACTTAAAAGACTAAAACAAACGTGAAACACATGGAGCGTAGAGAAGCTGTAGTTTTATTGGTTTCACGTTTCCAAACATAAATATCACCTCCCTTGTTGCATCAAATCACAGTTAGAATATAAAGTACTGTGGGTTTTTTTTTGATGGAGTGAAGGGATTGGATGGATGAGAGAAGATGGCAAGGCAGTCGGAGACCTGTGCAGGGGGAAGAAACGCATCATTGAATGCTGCCTCCACTGGCATTAATCCTCTCAGTGTGAAACGGAGCTGCCCGAGACTCTGTGTGTGTGTGTTTGCATGTGTACATGTGTGTGTGTACATGTGTGTGTGTGCTGGAGTAGATTAGATGTCTTTCCTCCTCAAGCTTATTCACACTGCCTGAAAAGCTTTTGGGGGTTTTGGTAAATTGCCGTCAGCAGGAAAGAAGATAATAGTGATGACAGCTTTGCCTTTTTATATGAATTGGCCTGAGGCTTATACGCACTGGTATTGTGTACAAAATATTTACATTTCAGCCATTTCACTAACTGTGAGTTACTGAATGAGCTCGTAAATATTTGGTGTCCTGCTCCTGTAGTTTCAGTTGAACCGGCATTCTTTTTTAATGAGGTGTTTCAGAGATATAATGTTGCACCTCCATAAAGATTTTTAATAGAACGATGGAAAGGAGAGACTGTGAACCACAACATTCCAGGTTTGAGTCCAGCTGGGGACCTTTGTTGCATCTCTCCAGAGTCTCAAGTCATTTCTTTAGAAGAAATAACAAATATTAACCGGTTTCAGCTTCGCAATTGTGAGGATTAGCTGCTTTTTTTGTCTATTGTGATAATAAACCTTTTTTACACCATTTTCTTAACTGTTTGTCGAGTAGATTTTGAATTGGCCTTGGCATTTTGTTGCATACCAATAAATGCAGTAAAATGCAAATTAAATCAAATGGAATCATAAATAGAACATGGAAATACATACCATTAAAATATGTAATTTAGATGTCTTCAACATGATTACGCAACTAAGAAAAGAATTGTGAACTAAACAAATAAATGTTGTTGTTAGTAGCTGGTAATGGATGTAAATCAGTTGAGTATTGCTTTGCCGTGTTCTGGTCACTGTGGTGCGGTCGGCGTTTCCAACTCCAAACCCCACCTGCTCGGCTTCAGAGTAAATGTAGAACTGCCTGCTTTTTTTTTTTTTTATAAGAAACCCAATGAGGTGGTTTCCTGACCTCTTGCTCACAAACACACACACACACACACACACACACACACACGCACACACAATTATAGACAGACGGGCAGACAGCATGTCATGAGAGACATTCCTCATCGTGTCCTCCTGACCCCGTTAAACGTGACCCACAGAAACCAGCGGCTGTGCACTGGGCAGAATGAGAGCATTGTTTATGTGTGAATTATTTTATTTGCAGGCCGTTAACCGCCAGCTTTGACCCGTTTGTAGGAACACAAATAACTTGAGGGCTATTAAAATGAACTTGGAGGCAAGATGTGATATTTAAAACAAAGGTTGAGTTGATTCATATTCCATGTAACCAGCTTATTTTTAAACAGAGAGGGGACTAAATTAACCCACAAGGAAGTGCAGTCAAGTAGAGAAATCACAAACATAGAAGTGCAAAATAAAATGATTATGATCTTATTTGCCATCTCTGTGTAGCTTTGTGTCTTATCTTTTCTTTCTCTTTCTCTGCAGTCCAGCCGACTCACGGCAGCGCCGCTGCAGCGGCTGCCCAGCAAGGGAGGCTACGAGATCCCAGCCCGCCTCAGGACCCTCCACAACCTGGTGATCCAGTACGCCTCCCAGGGCAGGTACGAGGTGGCTGTGCCCCTCTGCAAACAGGCCCTGGAGGACCTGGAGAAGACCTCTGGACACGACCACCCGGATGTGGCCACCATGCTCAATATCCTCGCCCTTGTTTACAGGTGGGTCTGTCGGATCGTTTATCTTGGTCCAGGAGTTCATGCGATTTGGTGACATATTCAATAGATTTTTAACATGAAGTAAAACATTTTTCTCCGTGAAGATCAGCAGTTACTCTTCTGTTTCTGAGATCACACTGATAGCAGCATGAAAACAAGTCTTTACTAGCTTGTAAGTCCTTAAAGTCCTGCTCCACTCTGACTATTTTACCTTCCCAGGATTTCAGAATGAAGTAGAAGCCTGTTAGTTATCATTTATTTAATTCCATATCATTCCAGAAAGATGTGATAATGGTTACAGCATGTTGGCTTTTTGTCACCCTCACAACACGCTGGCATGTCCCTCGAAACCTGTGGCTAGCAACCCGGCAAGCATAGTGTGATGGGCCTTTTATAGGACCTCCCAAATGTTAGTTGGATGCCTTTCTACATTAGAAGTGGAACAAAGCAAACATAGCAGACACAGCCAAGGATTTACCGTACTGTAATAGAACTGGGGAAGTGTTAATTTCCCAGCTCAAGAAGAAAAGAACAAAAAAACACACTTTGACACACTAGAGGGCTGGACCCGTGTTCCTTACTTCCACAAATCTTATCCATTTGAATAGTCGGTGCAGTGAATAGTCAGGAATGAGAGACTGGGCCGACTTGTTTTCAGCAGACTGTTGCATTGACTGTGGGAACTGCTGCAAAGCTATTCGGACCATGTCACCTGAAAATAATGGGCTGCTAGTAGAAATCGTTAGCATAGTTTATGTTTCTTTTTTTTCTTCGCTTGTGTGTCGAACCAGGTCTGGTGTGTTTCTGTCTGACTCTGTCCACTGCTGTCCGTTTCAGGGATCAGAACAAATACAAGGAGGCAGCCAACCTGCTGAATGATGCTCTGGCCATCAGGGAGAAGACTCTCGGCAGGGACCATCCAGCTGTGAGTGCATCTGTCTCTGCATAACACCAATAACCCATTCAGTTATTCAGCTCTGCTCTTTCTTTTCTGGGTAATATTTTTAGCTAGATTCAGGTTTATCTGAATTAAAGAGATCCTGCATCTCATTTCAACACATTGGTTTTTCGGGTAGATTGTCCTTGCTGCCACCTGTACAATAATAAAGGGAGGATTTAATTAGTTTGGAAAGGTGTATTTTGCTAAGGTAGATGAGAATCACGTTTCTGCGGCGAATATGAAGCGACAGAAATTAGGTTGTAAGCATAAAGACTAGAAACCGCTAGTATCCCAAGCCTACCACTCCCTCCAAATATCACCAGGTAATACATTACAACAAAAAAGGAAGCATAAAAACAATAAGGAGGTGATGTGTTTTCTGTTTTTGTTCATTTTGGAGCCGTTTCCAGTTCTCATGTAGCTAACCGGTCGCTGGCGGGAGCTTCATATTTACAGCACAGACATGAGTGGTATTGATCTTCTCATCTCCCCCAGCAACAAACCGTAACATCATACTATTACTTAATATAAATGGCTCTGATTGCTGGCTGGAGTATAATAAACACTTTAACCCGAGTTAGTAAAGTTAATGGAAAAGAAAATAAGCGTTCTTTATCTTCTGTTAGAGTCGCTCTGTTATTACCCTTTAATCTACACCTGTTTTTGGCTGCTGCAGTGTTTAAATGTCTCGCCCTGCTCCCCTTCATGTAACACATGACACTGACAGCCCTATTAACAATGCAGCCGAAGTAGTGTTTGAATTGCAGCCTGGAGGCATTTATTAATATTAAAGGATGTGAAGCTGTGAGTGTGTTTCATAGTTGCTAAGTGGTGCTCCTGATGCAATGTACTCATTTTTTTTATTTTCTTTATAAAAGTGTAATCCTTATCCATCTTAGAATATAGTTTGACAGTCAAGGTAAATACAACAACTTCTGAACTACTGGTGATGAGAAAGTAGTCTACGACACCTCTTGGGACATTTAGGCTTTATTGCATTTCACTCACCTTTTAATATATTTGTCCAAGATTGGGAGTGCGGCCCAGAACGATCCCAGTGACCCACTCCTGTCCTCAGACTCCATTAACCTCTGTTTTGTCAAGTGTGACTGTAAACATACAGCAGGTCTACTAACTGTGTTAACCCCAGCAGGCCTGTGTCTCCACAGTCTGGACCTTCATCACTCTCCACTTTGTGAAACTGAGGTTAGCCCGCCCCTCTCCCACCTCCATCCTCTCATCCTGCCCTCAGGCCCTGATCATTCTTTTCCACAAAGGAAGTGATTTCTCTAAAGTGATTTTTAGCATCGGAAAAATCATAGTTTTGTCAACAATGTAGCCCGTTATCTCATCTGACACTGATTCCTCTCACCATTTAATATTTATTTATTTAAATGCAGCTGCCTCTTGGTATCTTCCTCCTGCAGTATTTCTGATATTCTTAATCTCTCAATCACTTATAATACTCATTTCATTTTCTTTTTTGTGAATGTTCACTGTTGAAAAGGGCTATCTGTTGAGAAATGTGACCTCGTGTATTAATGCCTGAATCAGGTTTGTACTCGTTATGTGTGTACCAACTCACGTACATGGTGTTTGCATAAGGGCTGAATGGGTGGTCTGGAGCTTTAGAACTACAGTTTCGGTGACTATATCTGTAGAACGAGCATGAAATCTATTTAACCCACACACACGTGTGAGAGATGCAGCAGATCAGACAGTCAGCCGCCTCGTGCTCCGGTGCGTGAGCACTGGATGCGTGAAATACGCAAGAAAAAGGCAGAGTTACACCCACAGTCCACGTAGGGTGGATCAGATTAGGTGGCTGGTACAGGTTAGACCTATGAAAACTGGATCCTTGGAATGTGCGGGGGAAGGAGCTGAGGCTAGGGCGGAGGGCTGGAGTGGCTATTGAACTAAAATCCTGGAGATGTTGAATTCCTTCCAGGGAAAGGCATGGGAATAGTTAAGCTGAGTGTCCCAGAGAACAAGAGGGTCACAGACAAGAAGCCTCTTCATGTGGTTTTGCATCATAAAGCACTTTGAAGTGTCAGAGTCTCGAAGTGGCTTCCTCCTGGAAAGGGTGGGGACTTTCCGGATCTGCAGGTGGAGACTGGCTGGGAGGAACTGATCTGGATCTGATTTGCTATGGCGTTCTAACAAACACTTTAAAGCATGGAGTACTTTATTGCTACTCCTACTGTCCGTCGACCTGTACATGAAAAGCACATCCAGCTGCATTCAAGTCATGAGGCCGTGCATGTTTTTATTTTTTATCTTTCTGTTGGCGACAGAACAGATGGGCTCCGGATTTACACACATAACTGATTTCAGATATGTTGTTTATATATTATATTATCATGTTGTCAAGTATTGAGCCTTTGAGCTCAAAGCAGCACATTTACTGGATGAACACGCTGCTCACATGAAGCAGCTGCTACAGACCACGTGTGGGTCCAACACCAGGCTGTTTTAAATTATTGTCAGGCCGTGTCTTGAACAATGACTTTGATGAGGTGCCGTTTTGAAATCTGCTCATGGTATGTTTCTAATTTCTGTCAAAGATCGATGATCAACTTTGACTCTGCTGTTGTGTCGCTGTATGTCTTGAACAAGCGTACAACGTTATTCTTATATTTGAGGCTGTTTGGGATCATCTTCATCTTTTAGAGGGCTTTATAATAGAATATGAAGGGAAAGGGAGATTCCTAATCATAAATTATGCTGAACAAAAATAAAATGTAGGATTAAAGTTGTGGAAAAAGTGAGTAAAAGTGCAATAGGGTGATTCTCACGAAACTGTCCTAACTTTTGCAAAAAAAAATGTAGGTCAATTTTGCTAGTTTTTTCTCTCATTAGTGCAAGCAGGGTCTCAATTAACTGGCTCATTTAAAATTAGTGATCAATACATATTTTTTAATACATTTTCTGAATGTTTTATTGAGTCATTGACCAAATAAGTTCATTACCGTAACACATTTTCAATTGATGATAACTGAATATGTATGACAGTTAGACCTTTTATTTTTTTCATGCATGTTCTATTAATAGTTCAGAATAGACACATAGTGTAAACATTCAGAATTTTTTTTATTGATACAGTAATTTTAGTTATTATGTTCATCACCGTAACAAAATTACATGTTTTACACTAAATCTTTCCTGTAGTGTAAATTTCACTAATAAATAAAAAATGTCAATTCAGTAATCTGAAAACACTTGACAAATAGTTCCTGTACAAAAATAAAATTTGAAGTTATCACTCATTCCCATCCAAATATTTACATATACAGCAAGTGTTACGGCAATGAAAAGCTGTTACGGTAATGAAAGGTTTTGTTACGGTAATGACCTCACACGGCATTCATACACAGAAGCCATGTTTTTAGTATTCAAAAATTAGGCTATATGGTCCAATCTTTTTCACTGTTTATCATGCAAGTCTACATTAGAAGTACTGAATGATTAGATTGTCTTTGGTAATGAGATATTAAGCTTGACTTAAAAAAAAAAACAATGAATCAAGAGCAATTCATAACAGAATAGCAGAAGGTTTAATGTAACCACAATCAATACAATGTATACAATAACATTTTTAATTCATTTTCAATTCATTAAGAGCATCATTAAGAGCATTTTCTAAATGTATTTATAACAGACCCACCATCAATACAATGTAATAAGAATCAATACAGTACAATAATCAAACAAACAATAACTTTCCAACCCTCCTCCCCCTTTCAACCCTCCCTTATTTATGATTTCCCCAAATCTCTTCAGCAACACTGAAGTGCCTGGCCAACGATGTAGTTGGCATAGGCTCAGGGATCAGGTCCAGGATGTTTTCTTGAAGTACCAAATGTACAAATGTCCCGTGGGATCCTGGTAGAGGGGGTGTAGAACCGATTCTTACCTGCGGACTCCATGGTGTCTACTTCGTATTCATCACCTATGATCTAGAGAAGACCAAAAAGAAATCACACTCAGTGTGAAGTGAGCAGCCCTACAATAGCTCAAGCAATGAACAATCATGCTTCAGGCGAATGGATAAGCCACATTAAAGGGATAGTTTGGAATTTTGGACATAAGACCTATTTTCCAAGTTAGCCGGTGTGTTCGAGACGTAAGGAGACATTTTCAAGAAATTTCATTCAGTTCTTCTAGTTGCCGAGTTTGCTTATGCTATGGCTAACGCAAATCAATGGTTCTTAGCTAGACAGGAATTAAAAACCCTCCACAGTAGGGTTGGGCATCGAGATCCGGTTCCAAATAGGAACCGATTCCTAACCTCCGGTTCCGGAACCGTTAAGAAGCTGTTGGAATTGCGATCCTTTTTTTTTTTCGGTTTTTAAACGTCCGCACTAGTTTGTTTGTTTTACTCCGCTCGCTCTAGTTTGTTTGTATTAATCCGCCCGGCGTGCGGAGACTCCGCGCCGGTTTGTGTGTTACTCCGCTCGTATTACTTTGTTTGTATTACTCCGCCCGGCGTGCGGAGACTCCGCGATGGAACGAAGAACGTCAATCACTCAACATGGACGCCACTCGAAAGTCTGGCTTCATTTTAATTTGAACAAAGATGGATTAGCACAGTGCAACATGTGTGGAAAACTATGCGCTAATTAGCAACACGTTACTGTAGTCTGACTACTTTTTTCAGTAACGAGTAGTCTAACGCGCTACTATTGCCAAACCAGTCGTCAGATTAAAGTTACTTATCCAAATACACGACGCGTTACACATTAAAAGAGCAGGTCCCGCCCGGTGACGGTGAAAAGGCGCAGCGTGTGAATAAACAAGACGAGTTCTCGATTTCACGGAGCTCCTGCTAACTCAGTCTGTGCTGAAATGCAAGCGGAGTCTCTCTTGAGTGTTTAGTGGAGACATGTCTCGCTGCTTGCTGGCCCCGCCCCCTCCCTTCGTCATCACGCCGCTCATACTTGAGGACTGTGCTCATTTGTTTCATAAAACCAATCCTTGCTGCTCAAATGCCGGTTCTATATTCATAAAATGTTCATTCATGATGTTACTGCCATTACAATATGCAAACAATTATTTAAGTTAAGTGAAGTCAAGAAAACATGTATTTTCTATCAGGACATAGTTTTCAAGTGCAACTTAAAATGGATACATTGTTGATGTTACTGTTAAAAAAATCACATCAATAAAGTGAGTATTGGCAAAATCTGTAGTCTGATGCAGCTGTTGAATGTAACTTATAAAGTAACTTGTAATCTAACTTAGTTACCTTTTAAATCAAGTAGTCAGTAACTTAACTAAGTTACTTTTTAAAGGAGTGGTCAGTAGTCAGATTACTTTTTTAAAGTAACTGTGGCAACACTGGACCTGTTGACCTGCACCTCAAAGAATCGGAATCGAGAATCGTTTAGAACAGGAATCGAAACAGAGGATCGGGATCGGAATCGGTAAAATCCAAACGATGCCCAACCCTACTCCACAGTGTACCCGAGGCAAATCCATTGTAACGGCAGCAACGCGTCCGATGGTTTACTGGTCTACGGACGGAGCAGAGGTCTGGGTTTGCGGTGCGTAATTGTGGGTTCGCGTAGCCGTGGGCTGCCTGGTGTTTGAGTGAGCTCCGAGGGCTTTTCAGACAGCCTTGGGGGTAAAAGTGCCGACAGTTTGGCCCTGTTCGATTGCCTATTTACGGGCAGTATTTTGGGCGGCGCGTCTTAGAGTTTTCAGTCTGACGGAGCAAAGTAAAGTTCCGCTGCTGCTGAGAAACTAGTTCCTCAAAAAATGGATGATTCATGCGATGCGAGGTTAGTTTTGTTTCAAATATGATTCTATCAACACAGATATGTACATCGACAGTCTAGTGTTTCAATTGATTTGCCTCGGGTGCACTGTGGAGTGGGCAAGACTCTTGTCCATGATGTTTTTAATGCCTGTCTAGCTAAGAACCGTTGACTTGCGTTAGCCATAGCATAAGCGAACTTGGCAACTAGAAGAACTGAATGAAATTTTTTGAAAACGTATCCAGACGTCTCAAACACACCAGCTCACTTGGAAAATATGTCTTATGTCCAAAATTCCGAACTATCCCTTTAAGAAACATCCCACCCTGGTCGAGCAGCTTAACTCATTGAGTGCCGCGATGTTTTCCAAAGTTTTAATCCTGGTACTAGCAATTTAGACCATCGTTGACGATTTTTGTAGAGCCACAGTGTGATGCTCTCTTGGCCAAAGCAGGTCGGGAACACCAGCCCCACCGGTGGTTGCGGGCCTGCTGCGGCATGGGTCAGTGGGGCTGGGGTTCTCGGCCTGCTTCGGCCGAGGGACCATCACACTCTGCCGCAGGAGGCTGTGGCACGACGTCTTGATACTTAAAAATGTACTTGTATATTTCTAATATGGTAACACTTTACAATAAGGGTCCCTTAATTAACGTTAGTACATTATTAAGCATTAATATATAAACTGTGTTAATTAATGCTGAAAATAAATGAAAAAATTTTTTTTTTGCTAAAATGGCTACAGCTAGCTAGGTAGTTAGTAGATATGAGAAGGAATGCTGCTACAGTACAGTATAACCCCTAGAAAGCGAACCACAACATTTGTAGCCCTGATAATACATATATAATAAATTACCGTAACACTTCATTTCATTACCGTAACAGCCTTGCATATGTTACGGTAATGAATGCAGAGTGTTACGGTAGTGACTGGCAGTTCCATGTAGCTAGCAATAATTAGCATAGCTAGCATGACTGGGCATAAATATTTTCACTAACAGTTTGGCTCTATAAAAGTTACTTTTCCACAGAATATAAAATAATTACCTACAAAACTATTTTAAATATACCCTGTTACGGTAATGAGCAGTAGTAGTGTGCCAAGGGGTGTATATAATTACAATTTTTAACATATCTACTGGAAGAACTTGAAAGATGATCTTACCTGGTAGCCATTTTGCAACTTCTCTTCCACACAAGGCATCATGGGACAAAAAACTTTATTTGTTGGTACACAGGGATTTTAATCAAGCCAAATATCTTTGTTACGGAAATGAACTCTTCACTCCCCGGACACATGTATTTGGCCAAGAAAATAATTATTCACAAATAGTTGGCCCAAAATGGTAACACTGCTAGTTAAAGGGTATAAATCCAACCATTTTTTGTATTTATATGTATATTAAATTATGGGGATGTATTGTGATAATTTGGGGTTTACGATAAAAAATAAAAGCCTGGACACGTTACGGTAATGAACTTCAAGGTTGAAATGTTGTCATAAAATGTAGAGTAATCCATCAAATGCAAAGACAACAGAAGTCCTACAATTAGTACATACCATAGTTTGATATATAATGCAAAAGTATGATTTTTTAGTAGTTTAGTCTATCAAATCCTTACAGACATGTCAAAATGCAATTTCGTGAGAATCACCCAATAGCGTTGTCTTTCTGCACTGTCCTCTGTTGCCCCAAATGTGTCTTCCTGTTACACTCCCTTCCCTTTATCACCGCTCCACTCCTGAATGAGCTCCCCCTTCTCCGGTCACCTCCCTCCTTCCTTTCCTCCCACTCTGCCCACATGGCCACCAGAGCCCGTCTGAGATCAGAGGTGACCTCCAGACGCCTCTGTTGACTCCTTTCCCCCCCACCCGAGTGCACGAGATTCGTCATACATCTGATTGGGATCAAATTACTGCCCACCATAATCACTTCCTGTTTCCGCAAGTCTCCTTCCTCCTCGTTAATTCCTCTCTCACCAGATCATTGGCACTTTGCTGCTGTGGCGGAGTCTTGCGGTTGCACACGGGTGTAAATGATTGAGGCTCGTCGATGCGGATGAATGAAATGAAATAATGAATGCCTTTGTGTTCCCGTCAGGTCGCTGCCACCCTCAACAACCTGGCCGTCCTCTATGGCAAGAGAGGAAAGTACAAGGAAGCGGAGCCCCTTTGCAAGAGAGCGCTGGAGATCAGAGAAAAGGTAGGTCAAAGGTCATCAAACACACAACAAAACGGTTTCAGTAGCACTTGAACGAATGATTGGAAAGCAGCTGCTTCTACTTGTGCTCTGCAGTCGACAGATTTTCTTTTCTTCTTCCCCAGACTTCAAACTTTAACACTTTAAACTTTACTTTCACTTTGCCTTCTGACAAACTCCATGGTAAAAACAAAAAAAAGCACTAAATATTTCACTCCAGATGGTTCCTATGAGTCACGGGTTTTAACGGACAAACTAACACTTTCACACATGCAGTCTATCGCTGAAATGTTTTGTGTGAATGGGAGCAGGGATCAATATTTTTTCCCCATCTCAAGACCTGGTAAAATTCCAGGTAAAATACAGATAGAGCTGAACCAACTAACAAAATATTAAATATATTACAAGAACACATGCACCAAACAATAACTCACTAATAACAATAAGAGAAGTCTTCCACTGCGTACACGTGGTCTTGCCCCCCATCTCTTTCTTCTTCTGTTGAGTTTCAGGGCGGTTGGCATTAAGTATTGCGTTACCACCACCTGCCCTTGCCTGTCCTTTGCCCCATCTACTCTACCTGACATTGCCATGACATTTGTGAAAACGGTACACTGCTGAAGATGATACTGAATGGAGTGCGTGTGCTAATTGTGGAAATCACTAGTTGTGCCTGAAAGCTTATCCCAGTAATTTACCAGGGACTGTGTGTGAAAGAGACTTTACTGTTGGTGCACACTGTCGGGTATCACTTACATAACCTGTAATCCTACAAACGAATGTAGCTGGATGCTAACATGCCCTATTGCTTATGGACATAATGCTACGTTGCTACTGTTAGATCAGATGCTACAGTTTATACAAAAGACTAAACACATAAGAAAGTATAACTAGTATGTTTCTGAACTTGTCTTCTGAGTGTTGAAATGTCACTTCCTGCCCGGTCTCCCTTCATGTTGTGTTGTTCAGAGAATCATTGGGGCACCCTTTATATCTCAGGGGAGAGTCTCATTATTTGGTCCGACCTCGAGTTTGGTGCTTACTAAAGTGCCACACAGCAATCCCCCTTTTCATTCATTGCTCTGTATCTGCTCTCAGCTCTCGCCTTTGAAGAAAACCCTCCTCCGCTCTCCTCCTCGCTCCTCTGGGAGCGATACGCCAGCTTTGGTTAAGCTGAGCCGTTTCATTTTTTTTTAATATGAACTCGGATGATAATGCTCTCGCTTGAGCTGAAAGATTCGCCACCGAGTTTCTCCCGCTCAGGCGAGGTGGTTGCTGCGGAGTTGCTGAATCGGAAAGGTCTTTTTCTGCAGTTATTCCTTTTTATAGAAGCTCAGGAAAGCTCAGCTTCTAAGTAAGTTTGGCATCAGGAAGGATAGCTGGGCGAAACTATAAATGGGTGCAGGGGATTTTAGAATATTCCGTTTATTTGAGAGGAAGTATGATCCTGGACTTTATTTTTGGATAGGGAAGTGATCATATTCAGCATTTGCCAGTATGAATACTAAATTTATATTTTTGTAATTAAACAAGTATCTGTATTGAATAAAACTGCCTTATTATCCTTCATTTAACCCAACAAATGTTCACATAACTTGTCATCTAGTTACAGAAATGTAAAGGAAAGTATTAATCCTTTTTTAAAAATTAAATGTTTTTAAAGATGTATGTCCCTTATCCCTCTTTTTTAAATTAAACTATAATGAGAACCTCTGCAATGTCTTAAATATGAGTAGGTGTCTTTTTGAACAGTGCATCAAAGTTTCCCTCCAACTTGAAAGCACTAAACAAGTATTTAATCCGGTCTGGGCTGAATGGAGCTGCAACAACAGCCAAAGTTTTCTTTTCCGCTCAGATGTCCGAGAACAAGAAACCAAAGAAGCCCTACCTGCTGCTCGCTTGTCGTGGTTGAAATGTCTCAGACGGATGGAAACAAACCCCTGAATTTCTCATACGCAGTAAATATTTTAATTTAAAAATGGATTCAGTCAGTGCACCGTTTTCAGTTTAATTTTTCATGATATTATTCCCTCCAAGAGCTTCCCAGAAACAATTTCAGACTGCAGCACTTTTGCCTTTTGATGACATGGCACCGCATCAATAACCGCAATCAATTCTTCAGTGACCCAGACCGCGTCGTTGTTCGTGGCTTATGGCAATCCTTTTCCAGCTAACGATGTTTACAGGAAAGCTGTCGGGTGAATTATGCGGAGGAGAAGGAGGCGTGGGAGGCCGGGAGTGAATACTGTAGGTGGATAGCTCTGCAGCATCCTGTGGAGGCTTTCAGTCTCCCAACAGGGAGGGAGATGATCCTGTCAGGGTTTGATCTAAGACCTCCTACAGATTTATACAGTGATCTCAAGCCATAAATCCTCCAAATAACAAACAACCGGCTTCTTGGTTTACCTTTTTTCTTCCTCAGTGTTTCCTCTCCCCTCCCTCTTTTCACATCCGCTGTTGTTTTTTCTCAAGAAAACTAGCTTTTTTTCTGACTTAATGTCCTTTTTCTCTTTTGCATTCTCCTCTCGTTCATCCTCGTTGGAAAGCCAGGAAGGAAAAAGAGATTTGAAACTCAGCCTCTCTATTCTGCATTTTTCATCGGCTCTGACCTCCCTCTCCTCGCTGGTCAGTCAGACTCTGCAGATTTCTAGGTCTGGTGAACCTCGTCCCTAATGATCCTACTGCGTCTCTTTCACACTCGCCTCCTCAGCACACAAGAAACGCTTACACTGCTCTCATATCTGCATTTTTTTTTCACGGTGAGCAACGTTACAAATACGCCGTGGAAAGTCAACACCTGGCAAGAGATGTAACAAATAATACAGATGGCCAACAGCTTCGTCTTCCAGGAAATACTATCTAGATGTGAGGATTTAAACATTTGAACCTAAAGGTGGACGATGGGGCAAAGAGAATACTTGTGAATTGAAAAATATTAGAGCTACTGCATGTGGTTACAAGCTGGTGGTAATTTGTCACCCTCAACAAGAGAGGTCGACCAAATGGCCCCATGTGAGACGCAGGTTGTCCTCATTGTGTTTGATGTGATGACCGTTGTTTTAACCCCCCCGTCTCTTCTCTCTTCTCGTCCCAGGTGCTGGGGAAGGACCACCCAGACGTGGCCAAGCAGCTGAACAACCTGGCCCTGCTGTGTCAGAACCAGGGCAAGTACGAGGAGGTGGAGTACTACTACATGAGGGCGCTGGAGATCTACCAGACCAAACTAGGCCCCGACGATCCCAACGTGGCCAAGACCAAGAACAACCTGGTGAGAGTGGACTCTGTTTAACTGATGGAGGGAAGCAGCTTTAGGGTGTTTTAATATAGCAACAGGAAGGCGGTTGAGTTGAGCCTATTGTCTCCCTGCTGTTAGTGAGTAGTTGGTTCTTAACATGTGGTTCTTTGTGTTCCTCAGGCGTCCTGTTACCTGAAACAGGGCAAGTTCAAGCAGGCTGAAACGCTTATATAAAGAAATCCTCACCCGCGCTCACGAGAGGGAGTTCGGCTCCGTTGATGGTACGACGTGACCGGATGATAAACACACACACACACACACACGTTTCAGCCAGTATCCTCTCATCCGCACAAACAGATCTGAACTCCTTTGCCAACTCCCGCTGATATCTTCGTCTAAAGTAAAGGTTAATATTTGCTGACATTTTGGTTGCTGTAAACAAAAATGATCTTTTCAGAAACACTGACTTTTAAACACTCGTCCTCTCTGCTGCTGTTTATCTGAATGTTTGTCAGCGCTGATGAACGTCTGCGTGTTTCTCTGCAGATGAGAACAAACCAATATGGATGCATGCTGAGGAGAGAGAGGAACAAAGCAAGGTGAGCTCAATCTGTTCATATTTTGTCAATCTTATAATTTTGTTGGCATTTATACTCCTATTTGGTTGAGTTAGTGTTGGTCCCCAAGGTCTTTATAATTACTTTAAAAAGGTTCCTGTAACAGGAGACCAATCTATATTAACACTGACGGCTGCATTCAACTAATCTGACAGGTTTATGTTCCTATTTAACATGGAACAGGAAGGGTTGGATTAGCATATTAAGTCTCTGTAATAACCATCCAGTGCTCATGGTGTGAGTTACTGACGCCCCCAACTAGAGGAGTTTATTCTCATCTTGGTTTTAAAAGGTTTCGGGGAGTACGACTGTAATCCCACCACTAAATACCCCTTCATGTTACCCTGAGGGTATTAAAAAGATTAAAAAATGGTTCATTTTCATCCTTTTAACGCTACAAGTCACTTCATGTTCTCGTTCATGGGTGTGTGCTTCTTGTCCAGACTTCAAATGTTAATAGAAGTAGATGTAGATTCCTTTGAAAGCATGAGTTTTTTGTTGTCTTGTAGGGAAAGCTGAAGGACGGCTCACCATTTGGAGAATATGGAGGCTGGTACAAAGCCTGCAAAGTGGACAGGTCAGTTTGTTTGATGGATTCAATGTTCCAAAAAGAGATCTTTATTTTTAGAGGCCTGAAAAAGTGGAAAAATCCATCCGTATGCATTTGAAGCACATATGCTGGTCTGGGATCAAACCCTGATATAAAATCAGAAGATCTTTTATATCAGTGTGAAATATTGATATATCTAAATAAGTGAAGAATGATTTCCTGTGATGAGATGTTCCTCCTCCTTGTTCCCACAGCCCCACAGTGACCACCACCCTGAAGAACCTCGGCGCCCTCTACAAGACGGCAGGGCAAGTTCGAGGCGGCCGAGACGCTGGAGGAAGCTGCCATGCGTTCCAGAAAGCAGGTTTGGGCTCCGGATGATGCGACTAATCACGCGGGATTCCTCCGATGTCATTAAGACGTTACTGTGGGTGTTTAATCGTGGCAGACGAACGGCTCAGCGTTTACTGCAAATTAAACAACAAAAAGCTTAATTCTCTGGTGAAATTAGGGCTGAGCTGATGAACTCTGAGTGGAGTGCAGCTTTTAAACGGTGTTACTTATGAGACCTCGTTGGTTTCCTGTGGAGACGAGAAGCAGCGAAGCCCCTCAGCTTTTCTTTCCAGGATTTGATGTCTTAGTAAGTAACGCATGCTGCTCAAATTAAACCGGATTCCTGTGGTGCCACTGTGTGTTGCAGCTGGAGAGAATGTTTGCTTAATAAAATTACAAATAACTGTATAGCTACTTATTACTCCTACTTATTATAGTAATGATAATTATTCAAGGCTATATTTAGGGCTGGGTTATTTGCAAATTGCAGGAAATCATCTCTAGGAGGTTTCTTGCCTGCTCTTTTTGCACCATGCTGTCTAATAGAGCACGTTTTAATTTAAGTAGCAGAAAATGTATGTAAATGTAGTTTACAAATATTGTAAATGGAAGAGGTAGCTTGTTATTGTCCGCAATTAGATTTCATTGTAAAAATGTGAACACAGTTTCAAAGTCAGTGTTAAGCAAGAGGAGGAACATATTAATAAAGATAAAATAACAAGCATTTAGGTTCAGACGGGAGTCCAGCTGGAGATTTTACCTTCATGAATAATTGATGCTTCAGACGGAGGAAACGCTGTTTCTATCCATCTACTCTATGATGCAACATGATCACTGTCCAGCTCTAATTGATGCCGGAGGTTGTTTGGCTTTGTCAACTTGTTGATCTTGAAGAGAACTCTGAAATTAGCATTTTGTTCATATGAAAACTAGCTTATTGTTCCTTCACACTCTGCAGTGCAGTGTTCCAGTTCCACTAAATACATACTTAAGCTGGATGTAAGCTTAGCTGGTCATAGAACATACCGGCTGCCATCAAGTCCTTTTTTTTTTGTCTTAATCGTCTCTAAAAAGAAAGAATAGTTGTGGCGTAGCTAAAGATTCAACATCCTCATCAGCAGGAAACAACTTCTTGTAACGAAACCGTTTTCTGCTTTTGTGAGCGAGCCTGCTGACTTAGTACCTGACCTATGACGATATAAGGTGCGAGTCTCTGCCAGGGTCTGGCTTGGGTGCAGCAGGTGGTAGAAGTCTATGGCTTTAATATTAATTGGATTGGATGAATTAGTACTCGTTCCTGTCAGCCGTACAGCGTCCGTGAGTGCCGGAGCTGCAGGTGGCAGCGGTGCTCAGCTTTTGCTCTCTTAATTGGATGAGTTGAACTGGCACTTATTCCTGCCTATATATGTCATAATCTACGAGTGTCTCCGTTTGTGGAGTAGCTATGTGGAATAGTTTGGCTGAAAACATTAGAAAAAGTAAAAGCCTGAGTGAGTTTAAAAGAAAGTTTAAACAACAGATGTTTGAGTTGTAAAGTAGGGACGATGGGATGGTTAAATAAATACATAAATATAGGACAAATGTAGGACTATTGAGGTTTTTTTGTACGCTTGTTTTTTTACTTATCTGTTATTTTTGTCTTGATGTGTTTATATGTATGTAGATAGAGGATGGACATTTAAAAGCTATGCTTGGTCCATCTCTTTTTCAGGCCAGGTGTTGTAGTTTTTTAGCTGTGCTGTTGCTGTATTGGTATGTTGGTGTTTGTAGTTTGGTTTGTCTGATTGCTGTGGTCAGGTGTGAAATAAATCTTCCAAAAAAAAATAAAAAATATATGTGTGTGTGTTGATCAGGGTCTGGACAATGTGCACAAGCAGCGGGTGGCGGAGGTCCTGAGCGAGCCGGAGGCCCGTGAGAAGCAGCGGAGCCGCGAGAGCTTGACCTCTGACACGGTGAAGTACGAGAGCGGGCCAGACGGTGGCGAGGAAGTGAGTATGAGCGTGGAGTGGAACGGGGTAAGTACAGTACACAGCCCTCGACACGCTACCGAGTCTCCACACATGCCTCTGTAACACACAGCACTGAGTCTTTCAGGACAGAAGCCACATCCAAAGAGACTTCCTGTTAGAATAACAGCACAGTCCCCTCCATGCAGATTATTTAATAATTAGTATAAACTCACAGCTGCTTTACTTACTCCTGCTTGTCTTGGTGATGTTGACGCCATGAACATGGGTGTTAAATAACAGCAAGAGCTGCAGCAATTGCAGGAGAAATGCAATAATAATGAGTTATTATGGATATGATTGTCCACTTAAACAACTATATATAGTTGTGGTTCGTTTATGGTTAATTTATTCGCTGGATTTATAGCAAATAAATGTGTGATTTCACCTTTAATGTAACTGAAGTCAAAGTTTAGTACGTAAGCTCATATAATTGATTGAACATAAGGAGCTCAATTCAAAGCTACCTAAAAGTGCAGATAAATTATCTGTATTGTTATTGTTTTACTCCTTAATATTAATGTTCTGCTTGTTTGACCAACGACACATGATGATGAAATATTCTTCGTTTGGTCTGCTGGGAACTAAGATCTCCAGATGAGCAGACATCATCATCATGTGATTAAAAATGTAAATGTTTGAGGTTCCCAGTGGTTTCTGTCGAGAAAGATAGCATGAAGGTTGTTACGTTGCTCCATTAATCCCAGTTATTCTAATTAGAAACATCTCACACCTTATAAAACTATAAAAACCTAATTTTACCGATCATGCTGATTGACTGTCAGAATTCAGACTCTCCTGCAGTAGCTTTTGCTTGCACTTTGATTAATAAGTGAAAAGCTGTTCTGGGCCGGATCCTAACCCTCTTACAGCCGGTGCTTTAGTTGTTTTTTTTTACATTTACATAGTGCTGTGATTATATTAAACCCGCTAACTTTCTGTAGTGCCTTCCCAACTAACGCCGACTCTTTAAAAAGCTGCTGTCACGGCAGCGAGCCCCTCCGGCGGTTACATCCATCTCACTCCACAGTGTGTTTTCTCAGCCCGTCTCTAGCGACTGCAGGGGCAACAACATGTAGATGTAGATGTAGAGCCTCTGCGGGGCGGCTGCTGCTGCTCTCCATCTTTCTTTCTGCTGCCTGCTCGCATAGCAACAGTAGTCATAGCGCCCTGGACAACCAATCAGCATCTCCTCCTCCTCAACCTCTGGTTGTGGCTGCGGGAGGTTTGGCGTGAGACGCATCACACACCGTTAACCGCAGACGATCTCACATCACATATTTATATGAGGAAGGCAGCCTGTCGCCTCTGGAAAGAGCTTTAGCTGGAAGGGCATTTTGAAATGCTATCTCTATCTAACAGAAAGCAAATATTTGGCTGGAATGTCACCGTAAATCAGCAAGAATACCGAGCTTAAACATGACGGCTGAATTAATTTTGAATTCAGTTTTACGAGGGGATCGAACTTTATTGATCCCAGGAGGGGATTTGGCATTACAGCAACAGAAGATATGACCAGAGGGGTAGATGGGACCAGGAACCAGATTTATACAGTATGTTATTTAAATAAAGTGTGCATATCTGTATAGACTGGTAGGATCAGTATGTATGTGTAATGAATATAATCTTACAATTATATAATAACATGTGAAGCTGTGCAGAAATATTGAATACACTATTTGTTCAGCTCTATTTTACATTGCGGGTGTAAAACTTACATGAGCTGGGTAAAAACATGGTATTCTGGGTAATTTTTCCGCCCCTTCCGCTGCTTCCCTGCAGCCTTGGACTGACATTTTTGTCTTCCAACCTGTCGAATAAGTCTCTTCCACTTCAGCTCTCTCCACCGGCAGGTGTTTTTAAATCTCACTTCATTATGAATAATTCCTGTGAGACGCAGCGTGACTCATCAGTGTTCATCTGACTCAACATGGGCTCTGTACTGTACTCTTTCTGTGTGTGTGTGTGTGTGTGTGTGTGTGTGTGTTTATCTGCCTCTCCTCTGCACCTGTGTGACGAGCTGCTGCCTGAGAATGTAACGTGTGATTTTATTTTATTTCTTTGCTTTGCCAGCATGACGGCAGCCAGAGAGGAAGGAACGGTTGTTTAATGGGTTTTTAGATAATGTGCACGCAAAAGTCCACATATATAACCTATAAAAACCCACAATAAATACTGATTATATGTAAGCTGACTTATCCTTTAACCAGACTGACAGTTTAGGCTGGGCTAGCTGTATTATTATCCAGTCAAATGCAGAATTTAGTTGATTGATTAGTAGATCAACAATTTTAACACTCTAGCTTCTCAAATGTATATATTTAATTTATTTGGATATTGCGCTGCCGGTCAGGCAAAAAGAACATATTTCAATAAGTGCGTTTGTGTTTCGGGATATTGTGATGTATTTTCTGACATCTTTAGTCCAAACAGTGAGAACAAGTTCATGTATAGCCACGTATAAACAACCAACAGTAAGAAATGTATTCATGAAATCATCAACAAAGGTATCCGTCTGGCTGCCCTCATGCATCTCCTGCCTGCTTCCCCTCTGTGCTTTTATTTTGGTGCTCTAAAAAAAGAAGAAGTTTAATCTTGTTCTACTGTTAACTGTGCTCACACATGTTCCAGACATACAAACACAGCATCTCTCCATCGTGTTAAACTGTGCAAGGGCTCCACCTAGTGGCCAACTGTGAATTACAGAAAACTGTATTACATTCCCCCCCTGTTGGAGGTGAATTCACCTGTCTGGTGAGACCTTTTTCATGAGATCACGTCACACCTGAAGCAGAGAGGAGGTGGTGGATTATGTCGCCTCCCATCCTGTCACCTCCTCTTCGGTTTGTTTTGGTTTTTCTGGAGCTCTTAACGAATCAGTGGGATCTGTGGAAAACAGCTTTGAATCCTAAATTCAGGTGGTTTTGTTTCTTACCAGAAACTTCTGGAGGAACAGAAATATTATTTTAGCTTTCTGGCCTGATTTTAGAACATCAGTGTTTTTCTGCTAACATTGGTGTCGATTAATTAGTTAACACTAATGCACTCTCACACAGCAGTGTTGGTGGAGAGGTGCTGTGTCTGATCTGGGTACTGGATAACCTTCTCTCTTTAATCTACTGTTTCCCTTCCTCTCCTCTTCCTCCACCCGTCTCACCTCTCTTTCACCGTTTGTGTCTCCTCCTTCCTCTTCCTGCTCCGTCCGACCGTCCGGCAGGCTTAACTCCAGATGCCTTGTAATGGTTTTAAAATAAAACTCGTCTTCTGCATGACGGATGCCTCACTTCGCCTCAACTCATTCAGCTTCACAGCTTTCTTCTCTCTCCCCTCCTCCTCCTTCAACACCTCCGGGTATTCGGGTGGGGGATTCTTCAAGCCGGAGCGATAATGTTGCTTTGAAACCTCCTCTGTGGTTGTTGTGGTTTTTTTGGGGCGGTTTCTTCATGGCAGCGTTAAACTCTTCTCATTGTGGTTCTGCTGTAACACTCTAGTCTATTTCATACTGTAGACCCATTTAAAAGGTTGATAGTGGGGGATTTACAGTTTGACCTTAAGCATAACTCCCTCCATTCCCTCTCCAAGTCTCTCCCAACATAGAAATACTCACCAAAATAACACCTGTTGCTTTAAAGTGATTTGTTTTCTTGGAGCTTAGAAATGATAGAAGAAGCTGACTGGATGCTCAAAAAGAAAACCCAATAGCACTAGAAATGTTTCTGTTTCAACATGTAAATAATTTGCTTGGTAAAGAAAAGAGACAAATAGATTTGTTTGAGGCATTTAAGCTGTTTTTCGTTGTTGTTTTTTAAGATATCGTGGTTGTTGCTTCAGCGTTCAGGAGAAATACTCGATGAACCTTGAACTCCTCGGATGTGACGACTTGATGCTGTTCTTTGTCATGTATGATGAACTGAATATCTAAGATAAAAATAATGTCATCTCGGCTTTAGTAAATGAAAGCAAGTATTTGTCACCGTAATCTGGCATTCGTAGACGAAGCAATAAATCTATTAATAGAAAAAGAATGAATAAATAATTATAAATAATGGGTAGTTACAGTCCCGTTATCACGGATAAAGATAAAGCGCACAATATCATAAAAGTAGGAGTAATGTGAGCAAACTGATGATTTGTGTGGTGCATTTAAGGACCAGATGATGAGAATTAATCTCTTTGATTAAAAGAGAATTTTACAGCCTGTTGTATAAAAAGAACGTTATATTTCCGAAACAAAGGTTGTCAAAAAAATACGTCAAAAATCGTGTTGTGCAGACGCAAAATAAACCGCTTTGCCAGTTCCATCCCAGGTATGAAAGGCTGTTAAAGCTCTGAACCCGTTTCTCCTCCCTTTTTCTCGCCTCCCCGTCCGTTGGATCCAGCATTCACACCCAAACCTCATCGTGGTTGATCTCAACACGTTGTAAATAACACCAGCGCCACTCGTCCGCATGATCGAGACGCGCCGCTCGGCCTCCGCTCCGCTCGAGTTTAGTGTTTCCAAAACAGCCCAAACAGCGAGACGTTAAAGGTGACGGGGTTCGTGATGCCGTTTGTCATCTTTGACCTTTCCCCTTGTGTATTATCTCTGTACATAGACGTCAGGGTGGGTGGAGGTGTTGATGTGGAGGTGTTTTGTTGGGAATTGAAATGGTCTCCGTGTCTCTGTTCTGGGCTTCCTTGCTAATAATCTCTCTGCGTGTCCTTCCTGTCCTGTTTGTGCATCTTACACTTTGTCTTTCTTAACTTCTAATAAAACCTAAACTCTTTGCTCACCTGAAACCTGTGCCTGTCGCCTCTTTGTGTGTTCCTTCTCGTTTCACGGCTGAGGAATAAAACCTCTCAGCAGCAGCAGAACGTCTGGAAAGTAGCTTTAACTTCGGCTCAAGAAAAACACACATTTGTCCCCGAAGGAGAAAATATCCTCCAGACTCTCAGTCGGTCGATGGATTCTGGATCATTCTTGACCTCTGACACCGATTCAATCTTTTTAAATTTAGTTATATTTAATCATCACCATAAAGACGCTCACTTATTTATTCTGGCAGATCCCAGAAGGAAACCAGATCTTTTTTAAGCACTGATCCAAAAGAGCCGCTGTGCCGCCGATGTTTTAAAAACTGTAAAACTTTATGTCACAGTGCTTTGATGGCCTTATTTGAGAGATCCTTGTGTTTAACATGAGTATTTCTATTTTATGATACTTTTTTAATCAACTACGATTTATTTTATTTATTCATGTCTTGAAAATATTAACGTTTATCATCTCTAACATTCATACACAAAACATTTAATCATGTAATAATCTGCATACAAATAGTACTTTTACTTTTGGTGCTTGAAGTGTATTGGTACTTATGCTTTTGTACTTAAGGAAAAAGTATTTTTACACTGTGATATTCTACTTTATTCAAAAAAATCCTTCTTCCACTCCTGTCTCAGGTTTAAGTATGGCTGAAATAATATTACCCAGCATGCTCCGCTTCATGTCCAGCTTCCTCCTCTTCCATTCTTTGACCCAGTCTAACATCCAGGTTTAAATGAATATCTTTGTCCTGTTGGAATAGTTAAACACTTCTGTGATATTTCTCCTCCTGTATGATAATATTTAGAAAACGGTGCAATATGTTGAGAAAAGGTCTGAAATATGGGAGAGGAAAAAACATATTTTGTGAAACTAAATATTTTTATTTCAAGAAAACTTTTTGAGAACAGCAGCACGCACGCACACACACACACACACACACACACACACGGGTTTGCAAATGAGTGTGCACGAGCATCGCTGCACATGCACGGAGGATCATGCACCTCTGTTTGTGTGTGCATATTGGTGCATATTTGAAGACTATTACCCAGAATCCCTTGGGTTATCTGTTGCTGTTTTAGCCTTTGAATGCGGTATTTTAAATCATTTCCACCACAAGATACTCGACGTTTTGGTAGAATCAGCTTTCATAGCAGGTTTTACAGACTGTTGATTACATACGAATAAATCTGCATTGTTGATGTTCTGCATCAGGAAGTGTGTGTGTGTGTATTTCTGTGTGTGTGTTCTGAATGCCTGTAATGCTGTGGCGTCTCCCATCAGGACGGCTCCGGCGCTCTGAAGAGGAGCGGCTCCTTCAGTAAGCTGCGAGCGTCGATCCGTCGCAGCAGCGAGAAGCTGGTCCGCAAGCTGAAAGGCGGCGGCTCGTCCCGAGACAGCGAGCCCAAAAACCCCGGGTAACTATCCCAACATGCACCTGGCTGCGACAGGTGACTCTGCCTTTATGCACCTGGAGGCCTGCAGGGAAGGAGCCGGCGCCTCGGCGTACTAACCAAAAACAAAAGAAGGGATTGGCTCTGCTTTGCTGGCGGGGAAGTAACTGTGAAGCTGTTTGCACATGAAACGATGGAGGGAGCTTTGACTGGCACATAAACTTTGTCCTTTTTTATTATCTTTTTATTATCTTCCATCGCACTGGTTTATGTCTCTGTTGCACGCTGCCTCTGTAGTCGGGTTTCTTCTTCACGCTTTGGTTTGGTTGTCGGTGAGTAGAAGGGCCTCTGATGGGAAAGAAATTGTTTAAAGAAAATGACAAAAAATGTACGTAAGATAAAAAAAAATTAAGATGTAAAAATCTCAAGTAATATTTGTAGAAAATATATTTTCAAATAATATTCTGATTTTAAAAAAGGGCATTTTGTCAAGAAAAAAGTTGCAATCTTTAAAGAAAACATAATATTTTGAGAAAAAACGCAATATTTTTAGAAAGAAAGCTGTAAAATATCAAATGAAAAGTCATATTTTTAGGAGAAAACAGGTAATATATAATATAACGTTTTAATATGTCAAGAATGAAATCGCACAAAAAAAACGTTATTCTTGAAACATCCCGATTTCCCTACTCTAAATATTGCTACTTAATCCTTGAAAGAGGGCCTCTGATTGGAAAGAAATCATTTAAAGAAAATGTAAAAATGACAACATTTTTTTTTACATAAGATGAAAAATAAAAGGGGTTTAAAAAGGGGGCATTTTGTCAAGAAAAAAGTTGCAATATTTAAAGAAAACACCTTTTTTTTTTAGCAGAAAACTGGTAATATATAATATCGGTATAACGTTTTAATATGTCAAGAATGAAATCGCACAAAAAAAAACGTTATTCTTGAAACATCTCAACTTCATTTTCAAAATATTCTGACATCATCATGTACATTGTTGACTTTGTATCCAAAATATTAACTTTCTGCTCTAAATATTGCGGCTTAATCCTTGAAATGTGCCGACTTCGGCGTCTGTTTCCTGTCAGTGGTTCTCATATTCCGTCGTCATGACAACGGGAAACGATCAAAGCAGAAAGGGCAGCTTTGACTGAACTGAAACTTCTTCTACGACGGGTAGAAACACAAACTAAAGTCTGTCTTTGAACGCCTCCATGCTCGTTATGCCTGTTGTTGTTGTTTTAACCACTAAAAGTTCAACCTATTTATTGCATTTGAACTATTTATTTCAACTCGCTTTGAAATATAGTTCAGTTTTACATTCTTTGGATTTTATTATTTCTCTTACTCTGGAAAAACGTGTTTGCATGGCTGTTTTATGTTTTGTTGTTGGATTTTTATTTATGAATAAATCTTTTGGTTTAAATGTTTGAACTTGCATGCCTCCTCTGTGTGCTCCCTGGTTTCCATTCCCCTTCTGTGCTGCTCTTCTCTCGTTTTCTCCTGAAGATGATGTCATCATCATCCTCGTGACCAATCGGTGATGTCTAATCACTGCAGAAACGTTCATCTTAGCATGCCACCTACTCTAGGTGAAACACTGGGGTTATTCTTGTTTTTTAATGTATTTAAACTTTTTATAAGCTTCGCTACGAAGTAAATCCAACGAGATGAAAGCAGAAATGGATAACGAACTAAACGAGAACTTAAGTGGAAAACTGTCGACGTTTCCCCTAAAATCGAAATGAAATCTTCCGCCAGCATGACACCGGTTTTAAATGCTTATAATGATATATAATAATGAAAATAATGCTTCGCTACATATGTGTAGAGTTTAGATTCAACATAAAGAGTCATTTTCAATCTTTTTTTTAGCATTTTGCTAATCGGGACGGTTAGTTTATGTCTCTAAAAAGGCCAGAAATGTTATGATAAGACTTAGTATTATAACTGTATAATGAGACGATCGCATTTCTTGTCAAGATGGACGTTTTGTTTCTGCAGTGTGACTGAACTCACGTTTGTTTGTGTTCAGGCATGAAAGTCTGTGTGTTTGTTTTTTTATTTTGCATGAATATCACTTACGGCCGATCAATAAAGAACAGAAATGTCGGTGCCACTTTCTAATAGGGAACATTTTAATGATCCGCTGCATTAAAGCGGCTTCATATTAGAAACTGGTCCCAAAGTTTTATGTTGAACTTTTCTAGATTTCGTAAACAGGGTGAGAAGAAACTAACCTTTTGTGTGAAACTTAACAGACACAACCATTTCCACTGAGCTAAAATCCTCACAGCTGACTCTCCCCCCCTTCCTCACCTCTGACCTCTGACCTCTCACCCCCCCACCACCACCACCACCACCTCCCTGCATGTCACTGCAGCATGAAGCGAGCCAGCTCTCTGGGAGTTCTTAACGTGGCGGACAAGGCTGCGAGTGACCTCTACCACCAAGTAAGGAGGGAGGAAGTACACGGCTCCACTGTATTGAACAGTACTTCTACTTCTCTGATCTTTAGACACTTTAGATTAGGGAACATATTAACCATGAACTATTTTCTTATTAGCATGCATATTAGTAGCATATTGGCTGTTTTCAAGCCATTATAAATCACTTACTAAAGCTTTATTCTGCATATTCTGCAACTACTAGGCCGTTAACTGTGAGAGTTTTCCATCAATAATTTCCTAATCGCTGCTTATTGATAGAGTTAGGGAGCTGTTGTAAACCACTTAATAAGAATAAGCTAATAAGAAACTAGTTAATATGTGTTCCCTAATCTAAAGTGTTACCATTTAAATAAAAAAAGATTTTAATGTCCTCCCGTGTGGTTCACATAGAGGATCAAACAAACTCCTCTCATGTCTATTTGTTGTTGTCGGATCACTAATGACTCACACACTAATACTCCACAACACCCTTATTTTTAACTCATCAACACACGTATTAATTTCTCTTATTTGACACTTTTAACGAACTGTAGTTTGTTGTGTTGAAATATACCTCCAAGTAGGCAAATCCACAGTTGCCATGACGACAAATGTGGAACCTCAATTTCGAGGTTTCTACTCCACTCTTGCAATTCAAGAGGAAATATTGTGTTTTTCACTTCATTACATTTATTTGATACCTTAACTTGCTTTGAAAATTTGGATTAATTTTACATGAACAAATTATGATATTTTTTAGGTTAAGATAAATCTTCATGAGCATCAGTAATTATAAACAGGACAAATTAATACTTTTATTGTGATGCTCACACTTTTGTAGTTTTACTTATTTAACAATATTTCTGTCTTTTACTTGAGTAATAGATGTGATTGACTGGTCACATCGGTCGTTATTTAAAATCTTACCGTCTCAGAAAAGCAAGTTTGATCGAGCTGGAGAAAAAAAAAACTTAAAACATAAAACCTTCTTTTTCTTTGTCTTCCAGGAACGAAATAATCGTCTGAGAAGGAGCCGCGACCTGAGTGCCAGCCACAGCGACCTGGCGCATTGAAGGTCAGCTCGGGTGGAGAAAGGTGACAGGGGCGGAGCCTTCCTGAGGTCACTTGCTGTCCAGACCTTCCTGGCTGGAGACGGCGTCCCAGGTTCCAATGATTCGTTGCACTTTTTGAATGTTGGTGACGTTTCGTCTCTTTGATGGAAAACACATCTAGGAGCAAGAAGACGCCGACCTGCTGTGTGTGTGTGTGTGTGTGTGTGTGTGTGTGTGTGTGTGATTGCTCTCTCACATCAGTCCTTTAATAATATTTAATGCTGTCGCTGCAGAGTGGAGCTTTTAGTTTAGTTCATTTCTCTCAGAACTCGGCGGTGGATGAAGCCGAAGGCTCGGTTGTTTTAAAGCGTGAAGGATAAAAAAATGGGCGCCAAAACCTGCCGCGAACATTTGAAGCGTCCAGTTTGACTCCAGTTTCCAGCACATGATGGGTTTTATTGAATCCAAGAATAGCCGACGTGTTAAAATCTCTGTTGGTGCAAAACGTTTGGATTGTTTAGACTACAAAACACTTTTTTTAAACTGTACTTTTTCCAACCGAAGCTTCCGTCTTCACCCACCGAGGTTCGACTCGAGCACCGAGAGCCGGTTCTGCCTTTCAGATTATGATTCTAGCAGCTGAAGCTCTGCAGAGAAACTCGTCCAGCAATGACGTCTTCTAGTAGGCCGACCCGGACGCTAGCTTCGCTCTGCGCTCAATCTGCCCTTTTTCCAATGGAAGCTCTGAACTGGGTTGTTTTTGTTTTTTTGATTAAGACAATAACATCTTTATCAAAGTAGTATTTATGATAATCACTGAGAAGATGATCCTCTCAAATGAACAGACTTTTATTAAGACAAAAACGCTGGAAACCTGTAGAGGGAAGCTACATCTCTTTATGTTTTCCTAAAATAATCCGTCCTTTGTTAATAGATTTAGCTTTTTTCGCTGTATGAAGTTCTATGTTTACATTTGGGTGTTTTTTCTTTTTGTTTTTGTAAATTATATTTGTTTCTGTCTTTGCGCTGCTCTGAAGAGTTATATCTTCATCTCTTCCTGTAAAAAAAAAAAAATGCGTTGAGAAAAACGCCGGCGCCATCTTCTTAAACGTTGAGGTCGAGCAGCGTTTTCTCGGCACACGAAGGCCGACCGACACTCAGGATCCGACTGCGGACTTAAAGCCGATACAACGGAGAAATGTTACGTTTATTTCTGCTTCCCGGTATGTTAGAGCTCATTCAAGACAACACTTTGCTTGTAAAGTCGAACAAATCCAACCAAAAAGGGCAAATTAGGAATTATTTAAAAGTAATTAATACCATGCAAGAATTATTCCAGAGATTTAAGTTGCAAATATATATATATATATTTGCAATTAATAAAATAAGAGGTGGTGTTCCTCCTATAGCTTTATAGAACATACTAGATATTGTTTAACAAATATATATGACTGTATACCGACGATTCACTTTGAGATCCAAAGTTTTACTGAAAACCAGAATTAATGGATTCTGCATCACACAAATCATATTACAAACATAACAATGGCGTTTTAATTAATTAATTATGTATGTTCAAAAAAATACAAAACGCAGGGAGGGCAATATTTGGAGGAAAAACACATATTTATGAGGGGAAAAAAAACAAAAAATTTACAAATTTACGGAAAAATAATATAATTCATGGTCATTGTTCCCTCTGTGCCTGCAATAATTAAGTCGGTGATTTTTTTATTTTATTTTATTTTTTGCCTTAAAACGATGATTTTATTGTTGTTACAGAGTCGAGTGTGTTGAAGCTTCCTTGACTGTTGATCGGTCTTTTTTTAATGCCTCTTATCTCACTGCACCACAAAGTAACGAGGCACATACCTTTACTATGTCTGAGGGCTTTGATGAACTGGGCAACATTTTGGGGCAACGTTAGACGGGCAACATCTTCAGCAACTGGCAACAAAGCTTGTCAAAGCCCATCAAAGCTGACAAGATTAAAACACAAAGTAGTTTCTTTGGAAGCAAAGAAAGGGCGAAATATTTTAAAACTTTAAAATTCATAATCTGAATTAGTTTGGTTTGAATTTACGTTGATAATTCTAAAAGGTTTTCTTTTTACTATTTATTTTAGCATTTTCTCTTTTCCTTGGATGACACAAGACCATAATTGATGTTGAATATAGCATTTTTTTTTAATTCATCATCTTTAAATCTGGTTTAATTTACAACTCCACCCAAAACGCACTCTACTGATTTATTTCTTATATTTATGCTGAGTTTGTTTTTTAATTCAGAAAATGACAAACTTAATTTAAGCCACTTGGATTTATTTGTTTATTAATATTTGGACTTCTATCAGAATTTGTGGGTAAATTCATGTTTTTAAAGTTCTTCAACTTAAAAACCACCTTCTGGGGGAAAAAAAACAATTAGGAATTGAGTTTCTTTTTTAAGATTCTAATGCTTTCTTTGTCCTCTTTCTGCTTCCGTAGTTGTACTTATTGTTGTTGCAATTTACTCTCGGAGGAAAATAGGCACATTTTCTATTCTTTAATAAAGTAAAATATTTTACAGTTGAATTTGTTCTCAGTAGGAATTTTGAACTTACAAAAGAAAAATCTTTAATATGCCTTGGTATGTATTATTGTATATATATACACCGTATCTCTTTATATATATATATTATATATATATATATATATTATATATTATATATATATATATATATATATATTTATACCCAGTTGATGTTCAGTCAAAGTTGCTCAACTTGTTGCCCTGTTGCAAAGAACTTCAAATCTGTCCTGAAACTATGACTTTTAATCAGCTTTCAATAAACTAGACTTTTTCTGAGGTGATTATGATGACGTGAATGTAAATTGATGGATTTATGTAAACAATGAAAAGTTAATGTAACTTGATGTTTGTGTTTCTTGTCAAAGCAGTGAAGGTAAAAGTCTCCGTCCGTCCTTCTGTTGCCATTTTTTTTTATTTCTTCTTGTCTGTAACGTGTTTTATTTCTCCTCCCCGTCCATTTTACATCCATTTTAATTTCAATTCTTCAGTCAGTCACTTGAATCTTAACTGCACTGTTTTTGATTTACAAAGTAAGTTTAATGGCTTAAAAAAAACTTCATATTTTTTCACACTTATTTTCACATTTTGGCATTTTATATACTAATTTAATTAACTGCATTATATTCTAATTATTTTTTTTTAAAGAGCATAAATATAATAAATAAATCATCAGAGTGTATTTTGGGTGGAGTTGTAAAAACCAAAACACTCCACTTCGCCCAACGCACCATGTGACGTCGGTCCCGCGCTCTGATTCGTTCGACGCCCCGTCAATCACTTATGGAGGGCGTGTCCACACGGAGTCCGGGGCCAGAAGGTCTACTCTACTGTACCGAGAGGAGAAACGGCTGCGAACGGGAAAATGTCCGCGGTGCCCGATGGGAAGAAGCTCGTCCGGAGCCCCAGCGGCCTTCGCATGGTCGCCGGAAAACGGCGCCTTTAACAGCCCCTTCTCCCTGGACGAGCCGCAGTGGGTCCCGGATAAAGAGGTGAGGCGTTTCTTTGACAGCTCGGAGCTATCGGAGCGACGAGCAGACGGCGAGAAGCTAGCTAGCGTATTAAACAAGGCTATTCCGGTTGAGCTTTTCAAAATAAAACGCGCCGTTTGTGAAATTACACCAACAAAATTGAAAGTTAAAGGAAAACATTGATTGTGGTGGGCATTGATTTAAAGATATTTATACACAGAACGTGTATTGCATATATGCTAACAATTACGAATAATTTTAAACTGTTTGTACCTGTTTTTACTGTTTTATACTGTGTACTTACATCTATTATTGTATAAAGCGCTTTTATTTTCGAAGTACAATCTCAGAACAACCGGTTTCTTCTGTGCTAAATGTGGCTAGCTTGACGCAGCTAGCCTCTTAGCTAACCAGCTAGTTTAACTGTTAAAACTAGCTTTCAGAAAACGGTGGAGTCGGAGACTAAACAAGAGAAAGTGACAAAAACATCCGCTGTTTAGTTTGTCAGCTAACTGCTGACGTCGCGTCCACGCTTCTCGTCGTGTAGCTAACCGCTATGCTAGCATAGCAGCTGTCTTTATTTGTGTTCGTGCAGTGAAAAACAAACTACAGGAGGAGGCGAAGAAAGACAAACATCAGCTGTCTGCTCAGAGGCACTTTGACCAGACTGACACCGAACCAGCCAGTTAATGATTTCTCTGCTGCTGCTGGTTTTACTGGGATGAAAATGTAAACAATATGCAAGAGGATATCTGTGGCCTTTTATTGAAGTAAAACAAGTTATATCCACGTGAAAAAAAAACATGTGCATCTAAAAATCATGCATTCAGAATATCAGGTTATAACTTAAAAAGGCTCAGACACTAGGTAGGTGAGACAACACTTATTCTGTATTTTATAGCTATTGTATTTAAGCTTTAAATGCAGATCTGGCAACCTGTTGTTCTGTATGATCAATCCGCACGTTGCTAAAAAAAAAAAAGAAAGAAAAAGGCAGTAAAGCGTTTTCCTCTGCTACACACTCTCCTTCTCTTTATGATATAAAATCTGTCACTTTAGCTCAGTTTCTTTTGTCCTGCGTGGTAAATCTGGCTTGCAGCATTAAAAAAACACACTTAAAGTCCCAAAAATGGTTTTAGTCCTCTTTGATATATAATGTGTTCGGAGAAATACTCAAGTCTCTGTGTCAGCATGTTGTGTAACATCCTGTTTGTCCTCCTTCCCGTTTCCCAGTGCCCGAGATGTATGCAGTGTGACACCAAGTTTGACTTCATCAGAAGAAAGGTCTGTTGTGTTTTTGCAACCGTGGCAATGAATCACGGCTTTAGCCTACTTCTCTCTTGATGTATTATCTCAGTAAACATTGTAAACATGAGTTTATGGTCTCAATCTCTAGTTTCAAGTCTTCTTCAATCCAGCATGACGTTCATTTAGTACATTATGGTCCATTTAGAGTCCACCAGACCAGAAAGCAGGGGATGCTTTAGGGGGCGGGGCTTACCTGCTGATTGACAGGTCGCTACCAGCTTAAAACTTCACATCAGAATCCAGGCATACAGTCTGTTGTTGGTTGCTTGTAATTTGAATTGAGTAAATCCATTAAATCGAGGCACGTAGCCGGAAAGTTTCATTTCCTGTCCACTTTTAGAAAAGTCCTGTCCTCGACATTTTCCAGTCCGCTGTCAAACTAGACGACCTCAGTTAGGTCTGATAAATGTGATTCGGATTGTCTGAAGCAGCTTTAAAAGCTCAAATGCAGTTTCTGCTGCGATCAACCACCGTTGCTCTGTGTGGGTTAGAGTTATTATTGTTGTATTTGTGTCATCTATGTAAAAAAAAATGCCTGATTTGACCTTTAATGCCCTCCTGAGGACTGACGATCTTCATGCATGAATATCCTGTTTCCTGCAGCATCACTGTCGGCGGTGCGGTCGGTGTTTCTGCGACAAGTGCTGCAGTAAGAAGGTGGCGCTGCCCCGCATGTGCTTCGTCGACCCGGTGCGGCAGTGTGCCGAGTGTAGCCTGGCGTCCCAGAAAGAGACGGAGTTCTACGACAAGCAGCTCAAAGTGCTTCTGGGAGGTGAGGAGTTTATTATCAGAAGTAGAATAAAGGGGTTTTAATATCGTACGCATATTTATGTGGTTGTTGAATTCTTCTGCGTCCACAAAGCCTGACTTTTTGGTAAAACATAGCGGCGATCAGGAGCTTCAGTGTCGAAATGAAGGGCTTCCCTCCATGAAGACATCAAACCAGGTTTCATCTGTTTATTACAATTACATCACTACATGTGTGTGTGTTTTGGGTTCATCCAGCTGTTGTAACCAGCCGATGTGTGTCTTGCTACATCCAGTCAATACACCCTGGTACGGGTGCTGGAAATCCTTGAAAACAGTTGACTTTTGATGATGAACAGATGATGAAAATAGTTGGTGATTATATTTCTGTGGATCTGTTAGTGGAATTAGTTTTCCTTTCATTTGTGGTCCTTCTGTAAAAAGCTGTCTCCAAACATCATGTTGGTTGTTTAGAGGACAATAACATCTCATTTAATGTGATGAACAAGTGACAGAATAAGTAGACTGAATACTGACCATTGGATTGATACAAACATGGAGTTTACCACAGCTGGAAGGTGCTGGAAAAGCATGGAAATGCACCTTGAAATGCTTGAAAAGTGCTTGAATTTGACTTTGGAGAAGGTGTAGGAACCCTGCATATTATGAACCCAGACAGGATGTATCTGGGAATTTAAAACTCTCCATATGTGACTTTATGACCTCAGACATGTCACATGACACACACCGTTCCCACACAGGAAGCAGAAAATACTATAAAGTCATGTAGCTGAGCCCTGGTAATCCATTGTGTTGTTCAGTGTGGCTATAAATACACAGCAGCAGCAGCTCTCAATTAAAAATCCATCAGCAGCCCGGAGCTGCAGCACGCCGGCCAAAATGTAATGGAAAGCCTCCCGCTTTATTGATGACGGAGTTATCGATAGGTCAGCAGAAACAGAAAGACAGACAAAAAGGTCACGGGAGACACATTTTTACACGTTCCGCCTGTTACGAATATTTGCGCCTCCCGTGATTTGGAGAATTGCTGTGATTCGGATAAAGTTTTGATTAATCGTGCAGCTTATTTGAGATGCCGATAGACTCCAATGATCCCGTCTTTTCTTGTGTTTCCAGGTGGCTCCTTCGTCGTCACTTTGGGAACGTCGGAGAAGTCCGAAACCATGACGTGCCGCCTCTCCAACAACCAAAGGTTTGAAACATCAGCCAGAAAATAAAAAAACAGCTCGCTTCTATATTTGGGCAACTGAGCTGCTTTCTTCCTGTTTGAAAGCTCTTCAAGCTCTTTTTTTAAATCCACACGTCAGGTATCTCTTCCTGGACGGCGAGAGTCACTTCGAGGTGGAGTTCTCTCGGATATCCAGCATGCAGATTCTGACGGACGGGTCGAGTCCAGGAGGTGAGAGGAAATAATATATGTAATTTTTTAAACCAGTTGTTCACCCTTCCTGACTAACGCTAACAAACTCTTTGTCCTCTCTGCTGCTTTGACTCTGTCCCCCCCCCTCCTCCTCTTCCTCCTCCTCCTCTTCGTCTTCTTCTGGCCTCAGAGAATGACATTCACACTTACACCAGTCTGCTGGACAGTCAGTATATCTCTGAAGGTTAGCGTTGGTTCACTCTGGTGTCGTGTGGTTTCATCTTTTTCGTCTGGCATGTCTGTAAATGAAACCAAAGATACGGCTTTGCTTCGTGTTTTTGTGCCGAAGAGCATCTCGGTGTGGAAAAATAAATCTCCACAAATGTCAGTTATTCCCTCAGAGCATGGTTTGGTTCTTTTCTTTGATTTCTAATCCACCAATCCATTGTATTTATTCTCCCTGACATCTTGTTGTCGCATGATTTTGTTTTTTTAAGGGTTTGTTATTGAGATCGTTTCGGCTCTTCTCATGGGGGAAAGTTATATCTTGACATTTTTGATTTGTTATTTTGTTCACAAACCTTCAGCTGTTTAGAAAGTGTCAAACTTGTTAAACCTCGGATCCCTTTGTGGAGAAAAAGTTAGACTTTAAAATGTCAAGATAGCTTTCTTCAAAATGTCATCCAGTCGGAGCTGAAGACTCAAACATATTTGTCAAAGATGGTCTTTTGTCTCTTTGTCAGCATAGAAGATTTATTTGTCCATCAGTCTAGTTTTTCTTAGTCATACTGAAGGTGTGTGTGTGGTGTGTGTCTCTGTGGTGTGTGTGTGTGTGTGTGTGTGTTGTTTGTGTGTGTATGTGTAGGGGGGACGTCGCGGGCCAGCGGCATGCTGCTCCACTACAAGCCGGTGGGCTCCCAGGACGCCCAGCAGCTCCGCATGGAGGCAGCAGACGACAAGAAGGCGGCCTCGCTGTGGTTGGCCGCGATGCACAAGGTACGACGGACGCCACGCAAGCGGTCTGTGGTCCCCCAGAGGTCTAGATAGTAGCCCACATTAGTCCAGAGACCAGACCAGACTACGTAGAGGAACCAGAGACTGTCTGTGGTCCTCCAGAGGTCTAGATAGTAGCCCACATTAGTCCAGAGACCAGACCAGGCCATGTGGAGGAACCAGAGACTGTCTGTGGTCCTCCAGAGGTCTAGATAGTAGCCCACATTAGTCCAGAGACCAGACCAGACTATGTGGAAGAACCAGAGACTGTCTGTGGTCCAAACAACAAGGTCTCTGCTGTATTTATGTCTAGATGACCTTATTTGGAGTGTTGATGGAGCAGCTACAATGTTAGCATAGCCTAGCAACCATCAACCAGACTCCATTCAGAAAACCAGCGTTTTAAAAGTCGTTATCTTGTGGTCTTGCAGACAGACTTAACAAAGCATGACTCAGCACTTTTTACTGATCACCATCATGATGGAGTTATTTCAGCATCCTTTTCATCTGGTTATTGATATTAAATCACACACATTTTAGGTTCATATCGCTGTAGTAAACCAGCAGACGTGTGTCTTGCTATTATCCTTGTCAGAATAATTATGATGCACGATATTATCCCGATAGTCATCAAAAATCCCCTTAAAACTAAATTTGCAACACAGATACGACACGTCATTTTGTTTAGTAGTGACCGGTTCCTAGAGGCCTATTTTTTTTTATTTTATTTTTTTAAAGCAGGCTCTATTTTCTCCACTATATTGAGCTTTTATCGTCCCATCCCGACTTCCCTTCCTGCATCAAACACGCGTTTCTTTCTTATCTCCGTCTCTCCTCACAGGCGGCCAAACTGCTGTATGAGGCCCAGGACCAGTGACACGCAGGCCGCCTGCAAGACCGACCTCCAGGCAGCACGCACCCAAGTGTTTCTGTCCCCGGCCTCGCCGGGGGGTTTGCTTTTTATTAACACATGATCTGATCCCGCTCATCCGTCTGACTCCTCGTCGGGTCTTGATACCAGTTCTTATCACGTTTCTATAAACACTTAATTACCTCACTAAGCAGTACTTGGTACGCCATGTTTACCACATCGGCTGATTGTATTTCCTTAGTTTCAGAGATCCGTACATAAATCAGGGCATGCAGCGTTATCGTTCCTACATGAACCTGGAACCAAGCTTCCCGACACAACTTCCTGTCTGTTGAGTTCGGGAGGCTTTCAATTCCTGCTTTTTGTTTTGTGATCCTTTTGATACCAAGTTGAACTTTGACCTTATAGCACACACACCAAACGTGACACACTTTCATGAAGCATTGTTCAGAACTTCAGAGATGCAGTACAACTTCAGACAGAGGAACACTCATTTTTATATTCTGCAGTTTGTTTTTGGGGTCATCTGGGGTTTTAGTGATGACGAGACACTTTTTACGGATTTTTTTAAAATTATTTTGTCATTTTGCCGACCCCGTTTTACACAAGAGGGTCGGCCCAACGCCACCAAGTAGGGGGCTCGTGGGACCTTCAGCAGGATGCATGCTCGACGCTCGAACCGGTTTGAACCCAGATCTTCCAGATGAAGCGTCTCGCAGGTTAAAGGACAAATCCGCGTTTTAAAACCACCTTTAACGCAGACAAAAGCAGCGAATGTGCGTCAAAATAGACCATATAAGGAGGGGAGTGAAAGGCATTCTGGGAAATGTAGTATTCCCTAACTGCAGCAGAAGCAAGCGGGACTTTGGTAACACAGTACTTTCCTGAAATGCAAAGAACAACACAGATTTATCCACCATTTAAACGAGATATTTGGATTTTTTGTTGTTATTTTGTTTCTTGGCTGTGAATTATTACGTTAATAACTCTCCTCTCTGCTCCGGTTATTTACAGATTTCTGTCTTTAGGCGTCCGAGGAAACGACAAACTTCACTGGTTCAAGTGAAGCACAAGCAGAGACGAATAAACGCTTTAAATGTAGTTTCATGTATTGGAAGTTTTGTACGAGCTATTTTGTTAACTCTTCCTACTTTAACACGAGGTGTGCGCCTACTTGCATCGTTTTTAAAGCTGAAGCTTGAGCATGAAGTGTATTTGTGAATTTAAACGTAAATTCAACTTTTTAAAAATGGAACTTCGTGACACAACATGGCGTCCGAAGAAGACCTTGAGATGCAGATGAAAGCTCCTGAAAAAGCTAATAAGTGCATCTTTTATGAGACTTTTTTTTCCGAACAACCCTACGTGAGATTAAATACACACTTTAAATGTTAAATGTTTGCATTAAGGTTGCTGTATTTAGCGAAGATTACTGGCTTTACGATAATTAGCTTCTTTTTTTTTTTATTAAGTGTCTTCCCTGTTTTTCTTGCTTGAAGGAACAACTTTAAAATCTTTTTTTTTTTTTTTTTTTTTTTTTTTTTTACAGAAGATTGTCGGCCATTTTTTTTATCATTGAAAACAACATTCAGCACCTCCAGTTTGTAACACAAAGTTTATTTTTATACGCTGCTCACCTAAGAATTTAAAATCAATCGTTAAAATCGCTACTTTTTTTTCAGAATGAATGCAGAAGAAGATTTTTTTTTTTTTTTTTTTTCGTGTGTTCTACCTTCACAAGGTTTTTCCAGGTCCGTTCTTCCGTCGTCCCGTTTGTTTAGAAGGAGGGCGTGGCGGCCGCACAGCTGGAGCAGAAGTGATCCTATTGGCTCATAACATGATAACTCTTTACAGGTGATATTTACACTTATTCCCATTTGAATTTGTCATTTTGACCCCGTACACCAAAAACACACAAAAGCTAACAATGAATGTTCATTATAGTAATTAAATTTTAAATTACATTTGAGTAAAGCAGTTTTAAATGTCTCCAGGTTGATTGTTGGGACAATATGTGTCTTCTTAACTAGCAGAGGTGGGAACTAACGAGTAAAAAAAGACTTTGTTCCCTATGCTTGTACTTGTATCTGTACTTGTACTCCTGCTGGTTAGTTAATATGATCACACTGTGATATTGTGTGTGCCGCCCGTCGCTTACAAGTTAATGAAGAGTTTCTGTTCCAAGTCAGACTCGGACTGCGTTCCTACCTGCACTTTAAACCCTCCTTACAGACATTTCTCTTTTTCTTTTCATCCAAAACGCTTCATTTATTCTGCTGAGAACGCTTCTCCACCCCATGTTGGATTATTCTGATCAGAATAAAGTCCAGTGTTTGTACATTTGTGGTGACGATTGTGTCTTTTTGGAAAAAGCAGATTCCTCCGTTATCAGATAAACAGAATTTAATTAAGAGAAATATCTGTGTGTGATTCAGGAGCTGCTGCTTCCTGAGGAAAATAGTTTAGTTGATCAGGAAAGTGTAAAAAAAAAAAAGAAACTTTCTCAAAATAATGACTCAAACAGTCCTCTTAAAGTGGACCAACAGAAAACGGGACTCTGTTCTATTTGTGTTCATTTGAAAGAGGACTTGGTTCTGTGTCTGGTCCACCTCGGCTCTGATGGGACTCGGTTCTGTGTCTGGTCCACCTCGGCTCTGATGGGACCCGGTTCTGTGTCTGGTCCACCTCGGCTCTGATGGGACCCGGTTCTGTGTCTGGTCCACCTCGGCTCTGATGGGACCCGGTTCTGTTTCTGGTCCACCTCGGCTCTGATGGGACCCGGTTCTGTTTCTGGTCCACCTCGGCTCTGATGGGACCCGGTTCTGTGTCTGGTCCACCTCGGCTCTGATGGGACCTCATCCTGTTCCTGTTCACACTATTCTTCATTAAGCTGAGCTCTGAGCCTTTTCTCATTAATTCTCTCTTAAAATAACTATTTTAAATTCCTGTGAAAACATCTCCTTCAACAACACAATAGTTTCAACATTTATGAAAACAATAAATGGCTATTAATTACATTAGACAACTCTTCCTAAAATGTATTAAACACGTTTTATTTTCCCATTCACTTTATCAGAATGTCCTGTTTCTATAAGAGACTACTTTTTTTTAATAAGCTTATTTATCACATTTTGAGTCTTTTCTTACATGAATGTAATCATATTACAAATGTGCCTAATAAGTATTATTATTAACGTTTGTGAATGTGTTGTGCACTCCTTCCACCACTAGGTGGAGCACTGAACTCAGCCAGAATCTCACTCTGAGCCCTGAGTCAATATTTATAACACCAAATCATTGTTTTGATAAAATCTCTATTTATTATTTTGTACATCTGTTTATTGTTCTTTTTCTCTTCTTTTTTAAATATCTGGCCTTTAATCTGTCGTGTGGCTTTAAGAGGAATTAAGGGTGTGTCAGAAGGTTTTAAGTTTTGGTTTCATTTTTGTTCTATCAAGAGGACCGCAGTTTTCTGTCCCACCATCTAAAAGGTATTTAAATGACTTTATTACGATATTAATCTTATTTCCAGCGACCCTGAAACATCCGTTTATTCCGTTACTTAATCAGGTCTGAAAAACTCCAACAATCGACGAGAAAACGGGTCAGAAATAAGTTTGTTGTTTACGTTGAAAAAAGGCTTCAGGCCTGTCTTCTTCCTCCTTCTTTATTTCTCTTATTTGAACACGATGATCCGCTTCAGATGGAAACCAGACCTCATGTAGAACTGTGCTGCTTTCTGTTTATTCATCTAGAATATTATAAACGGGATCAACTACTGACAGCAGCTGTTCTCTGCAGGGAGAATGCAGAAGTAACGAAGTACAAATACTTCCTTACTAAACTGAATTCATGATTTTCAGGCATAACTTGAGTATTTAAAACAAATACTAAATCAAATCAAACACTTTAGTTTTAAAGGATTTAAGGGGAATTATCGATTATAAGTTTAATTATTAATATGAAGGCAGATTCAGTTCGTCTTAAAAAAGAAGGTAGTTCTGTCTGTACTTCTGACACCTCTGTGCTCTGTGACACCGTGTGAACAGGTGAGACAGGTGAGCCGTGGTGAGACAGGGGAGCCGTGGTGAGACAGGTGAGCCGTGGTGAGACAGGTGAGCCGTGGTGAGACAGGTGAGCCGTGGTGAGACAGGTGAGCCGTGGTGATGGATCAGCCAGAGGAGGCGGCGGTGGTGAAGGAGAAGGCGGCGCTCGAAGATCAAAGGTGATATGAGTTACAAATGAATTTATAACTTATCATAATATATGATTATTATTATTGTGAAGTCAGGAACATGAACATGGGGAGCTTCTCTCAGGGAAACCACTTTGTAAAAAGAGGCTGAACTGAATTCTACTGAACTTCTAACCTTCCTCTCTTGTCCTCCAGAACGAGCCGCATCACATCACAAAGTCCCGTCCCTGATTTCCACCAAGAGACGCATGTAAGCCACGATTTAATTCATTTAAATGGAACTGCATTCACTAACATTTTGCACAAACAGGTCGGGTTAGTAAATATTCAGAAGATAAGACAGAACTGTATTAATCCTGAAGGAAATAACATCAGAACTATACATATAAACAATATAAATATAGAGTACATAAGAAGTAATACTAACACCGGTGCAACAATAGAGTTTTTAACAATAAAAATGTAGTTACATTAAAGTAAAATACAACCACATGAGACTAAGAGTAAGAATAGAAAGTAAAACATAATACTAACATAACGACGCTGTAAAATAAAATTAATATAATGAATACAGATTGTAATGATTATGGGATTATTGTGTGTAATTGTGTGATTATCTTTCTTCCAGAGTCGTCATCGGAGACGTCGGTCAATGGATGATATTTTAGACTTTAAAGGAGAACCCCCCTCTCCTATCAACACGTAAGCTTTTACTTTTACTCATTAAAATGTTTGTTGTGTCACAGTATGTTTTTACAGTAGTTACATGTTTTATTTGGTTCATATGAGTTTTGAACAGCCCTGTGGTCATTGTGGTCCCTGTGGTTCTGGTTTATAGTCACCTCGGGTTCTATACTCACGATGTACCAAAACATACTCGTCCGCTAACTTGGCAGCTTCATGGACATGAGTCACCTTATGTTCATTCATGTAGTTATGCGACTAGGAAGCGAGTTCATGAATTGCTCCAATACAACTAAATCATAATGCCTCATAAGTATGAACTTCAAGCGAAGAACAGCACCTGTTAAAGTGAGTCGTAAGATCTCTGGCCAACTCCATGTGAGTCTGCTGACCAGACCGTTCCCAAGTCCCACATTTTAAACGGTAAGCTTCAGGTACCAAATCATATGCTTTCAACACAGTGGGGTTTTAACAGAAGTATAAACCCCACTTTCAATCTGACAGAGTCGCTCCATCCGCCGGACAACAGATCGTAACATATTCAACCAAGCAAACTTACCCCTCGCTACCATCTCCCAACAAATCTGCAGGTAGCGAGCATGTTCAACACCCAACACACGCTACCGCTAGCCAGATTCACTACGCACTGACGTCACGCAACGTAGCCGGCTACCAAAAACAACGATAGCATACCGACCGGAATCCTTAACTCAACGAGCCCCATCCGTCACAGCATGGCTCACTACTGGACAATAATACCAGAACACACATAACAAAGAATGGTTTATCAACAAAAAACTATAAATGACTAAAGTTCAGGTCGGGGGGGAGTTCTTGCCTCCAGTGGAGGAGTTCAAGTATCTTGGGGTCTTGTTCACCAGTGAGGGAAGGATGGAGCGTGAGATTGACGGGCGGATCGGTCGCTGTATCGGTCCTTCGTGGTAAAGATTTACCGGTCAATCTACGTTCCTACCCTCACCTATGGTCATGAACTCTGGGTCGTGACCAAAAGAATAAGATCCCGGATACAAGCGGCCGAAATGAGCTTCCTCCGCAGGGTGGCGGGGCGCTCCCTTAGAGATAGGGTGAGGAGCTCCGTCACACGGGGGGAGCTCGGAGTAGAGCCGCTGCTCCTCCACATCGAGAGGAGCCAGTTGAGGTGGCTCGGGCATCTGCATCGGATGCCCCCTGGACGCCTCCCTCGGGAGGTGTTCCAGGCATGCCAGACCGGGAGGAGACCCCGAGGAAGACCCAGGACACGCTGGAGTGACTATGTCACCCGGCTGGCCTGGGAACGCCTTGGGGTCCTCCCGGAGGAGCTGGGGGAAGTGTCCGGGGAGAGGGAAGTCTGGGCGTCCCTGCTCAGGCAGCTGCCCCCGCGACCCGGTCCCGGATAAGCGGAAGAAAATGGATGGATGGATGGATGGATGGATGGATGGATGGGACAAAAGTTCATAGATCTGCTCAACAAAGGAAAATAAGGAATAAAGCAATCAAACAATCCCCAGCCGGCCTCTGGCCTGCGTTCCAGCAGGAACCGGACGGATAGCCATCATCAGGGTGGAGAGAGAGCGTGAACACTGGCAGCTCTGCAGATTTAAGCAGGTCGGCTACACCGGGCTCTTGGTGTGAGCCAACCAGCCTAGCTCTGCTTCCTCTCCAACTCGGCCTGGAAGAGAGGGACACCTAGTGTCCTGGTGGAACTCTGCACCCCCATGAGGGAGTATCAACATGGAAACCCCACTGGGGCCGTGACAGTCGCAGATATTATACGGGAGAAATATCATATAATATAGAAATATTTGTATAAATTCACAACATACTGTGTGATTAAATGACATGATAGACATGTTTCTCCATAATAATCCACCATATAATCATGTTTCTCTCAGGGAGGAGATCCAGAAGGCGCAGGCTGGAAGTTGGATCGACACTTTGCAGAATCGTCTGTACAGATTGGTCCTGATCTGTCTGCTGCTGCTGCTTTCACTCGTCATCATCTGGCTTCGCTACACTTAAAACAGGTTCTCTGACTGGAAAGTTAATGACTTTTGTTATTGGAGGACGAGCTGGTGGCGCCCTCTACTGGTGTCTCTAACTAACAGCATGGGGTCGTGACCTCTCTTGAAGCAGCATCACTTCAAAAAGACTCTTCCTCAAAAACTGACAGAAAATGAACACAAACAAGATGATGAAAGAAACCGTTCTCGACCTCCAGTCTTTGTGTTTACCTCCAGTCTGCTGGACGACCTGATTTCCTCTGTTTTCCCAGAAAACATCCCAGACGACCCGGGGGGGAAATTTTATACAGTATATATTATATATATATTATATATAATGCCACATTATTGTGGAGTTGGAGTGTTGAATACATGCAGCGTTTTAATGCTGATTCCTCACCATAATCACAGTAATTAGAGCCCTGAATGTGGTGCGATCTCTGAAGTTACTAACATTAACACCCCATTAAAGATGGGAACTAGATTCTGCACCTCGACTGCAGGATCACATGTTCTGTAGCGTGTTTGCTTGTTGATTCAGAACGTAGAGAACGACGTGGGATTGTAATATGAAGATGTATTTTTAGATTAGTCTTTAAGAAAAGAGAATTTGATCTAAATTGTGAATCTGAATGCTGGGTGGATATGGAATAAGGGTTTGTATGTATTTTAATTTATTATAATTACAAAAACATCGGTGTAAATCGGTATAATCTGACATGTGAGCCTTCAGAGTAAATATGTGGAACGTTTGAGACTCAGTTCCTGTACGTCAATTTATGATGAATTTGCTTTTTTTTTATAATTTTCTTTTATTAATATTATATATTACACACAGGCGTCACATGGGTCACTTGGTAAATGGCCTCATTTATATAGCGCTTTTGTCCAAAGCAGTAATGACTGACATTCGCTCACACATTCACACACCGACGGTGGAGTCTAATAAATGGTTCTGGATCTCTGGACCTGTATAGCAACGTATATCAATCAAAGTGCAGCAAATAAATGCGACATAAATATGTGGAATCTAAATTAAAAAACACAGGATGCGACTTTCTTTACTTTCTGTAGTGTTTGATCTCATTTTAGTCATTAAACGTGAACTGTCCCCCATTGTAGCGTATACGGTACAAAAGACCGCGTTGTCGTCATAACTCTTCATGGTTTGAGTTCACTTCGGTTCAGATCTTTTTTTATTCTTTTTTTTTTCATTCTTTTTTTTTTTTTCATTTTTTTTTCAGTTCAGATCAGTTGTCATCAGCTATCCACTAGTGACGCTCCTCATTTGCATAAAGTTAAGGTCTACTCTACTTTATTGTATTTCAGAGGCGTCCGGCTCGACTCGCGCGCGCGCATGTATGCCCCGCAGCGTCACGTTGAGACCGTCAATTTCGCAATTTCCATGGAAGCCCAGCCTGCGCGGTATCACTCCGCCAGCGGAGACATAGACTCCGATTTCAATGCGAAAATACCGTAACCGGAGTCGCCGCACGTCTCCTTTTTTCCGCCACGACCCGACTCGAAACGGCAACCGACGGCGGATGCGCCGGCGCGCGTTCGATCGCCGTCAACGACACGTCGTCGGCTCTACATTCTGCCGCGTTGTGCGGCGGCGGAAGGACACCGGCGGACGACTAGCTATAAAGCGAAACACGTTGCGTCTGACAGGAGGAAAACAGCACGCTGCCCTGCTCCAGCTTAAATTCACTCACAGGAAACATCGCAGATAGTTGTTGTTGGCGGTGTTTCTTTGTAATCTCATCTCTCTATGGACTTCACTTGGATATTTAGCACTTTTCGTCCTTTTGGTTTTTTCTTCATCTTGAGTGTTTCTTGCCGTTAAGGACAGTTGAAGGTAAGGCGGCTGCAGTAGGGAGTTAACGTTATGTACGAATGTTGCGTTTTAAAGCCTCGCGACTGCGTGTCAAGAGTCTGCTTTGGTGCATTTGTTTGTTGTCATTTCGGTGTTTCACGTGTTGTTGATTTTTATAGAAGTGGTGTATTATCAGACATAGAAGACCGGGTTCACGTGAGGACCGGTGCCGGGGTTTAAATGTCCCGTACGGCGTGGCTAACCTTTTAAACACCCTGCGGTGCGTTTGGCGTTTTATGTGAAAACGCAACAAAATAATTTGGCGTAGACACACGGCTAGTTGCGCATATTCGAATTTAGAATATTTGTTGACACGGTGTCCCCACCTCCCCTCACCCTCCCCTCCCCTCCTCTCTTCCTCTGGTTTCTAAACTAAATCATGGTCCAATAGTAGTTTGCCCTGCAGTTGAACAGCTTTAGGCCGCGTTCAGACTGCAGGCAAATCCGATTCAAATCTGATTCCTTCTCATATCCGATTTTTAGGGCTGACTGTCCACACTCCTTTAGCAAGTGTCCAAATCGCATTTGGCTCTGTTCAGACTGGGCCACATCAAGTGACCCATCTGACTGGTTGCTGTAGCAACGACGTCGGAGCGGAGGCGTGTATTGTGTGACGTCATGTAATAGCGACGAGAAAAACAACAAACAAGATGGAGGCAGCTCACATGACTGTCGCTGTATCCGAAACCGCATACTATACTGCTAGTACGTACTGATTTGGCCAAAATGTAGTATGCAGTATGCAAACAAAAGCAAAATCTGCAGTATGCGAAAAGTTCCCGGATGTCGTACTGATACGGAGAATATTTCCAGTATGCATCCGACCAGTCTACGCTGCCTACTGTTTCCCACAATGCAATGCGCTGGAGCCTGGATAAATCGAGTAATGACGGAGCAAGCGAGCGTTTCCAGGGGAATACCAACGCCGGAGCTGAGACGAAAAAAAAAAAAGAAACAGAAAAAAGAAAAGGCGTTTATATTTGTTTACATAAGTACAGTGCATAGGCTACTTGATTATTGTGACGAACGCCATATAGGTACAATAGAAATCCAGGCTGTTGTACATATGAAATGAAAAAAAAGTACTCTGTTAATTCAAACTTTTTTTTTATTAATATCTGGTGATTTCTGTACATGCAGAGCTCCCGAGACTATACTGTATACTGTCCACTACAAACAGCGGTTAAGATAACTAGCTTGCTGTCTCCCCCGGGACGACGACGCATGTTGGCCGGCGGAACACCTCTGGAGACGGGCAGCTGCTTCTGAGACGACCCGCTCCTTCCGGAGCTTCACGTCTCCGAAAACATCGAGGCAAATTACTAAACAGCCGTCATTTGGGTAAACTAACCGCACATTGGGGATCTAAACGGTTACTTTCTCGCATGAAAAAATATTAAAATGTAATAAAGTGACATAATAACAGCGCTACAGCGGGAAATAAAACAGCTTTGCGCCTGTTTTACAACTGTCGCTGCCGGTCGCCACGAAATGCATTGTGGGAAACTTGCATACTGCATACTGCGGTGTGAACGGCGTCGGTCTGCTGAAGTAGCATACTGTATCCCACATTCAGTACGCAGTATACAGTATATATTAACGCAGTATGTAGTAGGCAGTACGGTAGTATGCGGTTTCGGATACAGAATGGGCAGGAGATGGCAGGCACTAGTGACGGATCAGGAAGTGAGATGGGAATTGAAGTGGATGGCGGGAGCGAAGATGACTGGAGTTTGCCAGGGAAGGTAAACAAGAGAAAACGATCAAAGTGTACATAGGATACATGAGCTACGAAGTGAGAGCATTTGTTCCGCCACCACTAAGATGCTCTAAATGTCAAAAGTATGGCCATGTAGCAGCAGTTTGCAAAGGCAAACAAAGATGCGGTAGATGTGCAGGTGAGCACGAGTATGGCAAGTGTAAAGAGGGGGCTAAGCTAAAATGCTGCAACTGTGGAGGTGAGCATACATCTGCTTACCGAGGGTGTGAAATGAGCAAAAAAGCAGCTGAGGTGCAGCAAGGGAAGGTAATATGGTGTGGGCACTTCAATGCACATAGCCCATTATGGGGGAGCAATAATACAGATGCAAACGGGTCAGTAATAGAGGAGTTTATGGATGATATGGGTCTGGTGTGTATTAATGATGGAAGAGGTACGCGATATAATAGCTCACAGAACACAGAACGTGCAATTGATCTGACGCTCACGTCCACTGAAATTGTAGGGGTCAGTACTTGGGATGTCTTAAACCAGTCAACAATAGGAAGTGATCATTACCCAATATTGGTCAAAGTAGGAATAGAAGTATATCAAGAGGGGGGTGCAAGGACACCAAGGTGGAAGTTGGATGAAGCAGATTGGGGTGCATTCCAAATAATAAGTGAAGGCAGGTGTGTAAAACTACTGGAAGAGAGTATGATAAATATAGAAGAAATGAACGAAAAATTGGTAACAGCATTGATACAGACAGCAGGTGAAACTATTCCAAAGAGTAGTGGAAGCAAGCGAAGAAAGAGTGTGCCGTGGTGGGATGATAACTGTAGCAAAGCAATCAAAATGAGAAATAGAGCATTTAGACATCTGAAAGCTCACCACACACTAGACACATTAATACAATATAAGAGAGCACAAGCAGTAGTTCGGAAAACAATAAGATCAGCAAAACGGTCATACTGAAAACAATATTGTAATAAAATTGGGAGAGAGACTCAGCTGGCAGAAGTATGGGGTATGATCAGGAAAATGAACGGCATAAAAAGAAACTTTGAAATCCCAGTGATACATAGCAATAACATAACAGCAATCAGTACGGTAGAAAAGGCAGAGCTCCTAGCGAAGACGTTTGTCACAGTTCAGAAAATCTATCAGTTAAAGCTAAACAGTGCAGAGACAACACCCTTGCACAACAAATAGGAGGCTCAGTAAGAAGAAGCACTTTGTCAGGTGGTGACCTAGATCTGCCTTTTTCTTTATTTGAGTTAAGGAGAGCAGTTATAAATGCGCGGCAAACCTCACCAGGGAAAGATGGTGTATGCTACAGCATGTTAGCTCATTTGACAGATAACGCACTGGAAGCAGTGTTAAGGCTGTTTAATAATATATGGGAAACAGGTAAACTTCCTTCAACATGGAAGCAATCAGTTATAATACCAATACTTAAACCAGGCAAAGACCCATCAAGTCCCTCTAGCTATAGACCCATTGCATTAACATCACAGTTAGGGAAAACCATGGAACGGTTGGTAACAGAGAGACTGTCACATTTTCTGGAGAGTAAAGACCTTCTCTCAAACTACCAGAGTGGTTTCCGTAAAGGAAGAGGGACGATGGACAGTGTTTTATGTTTGGAATCAGAAATAAGGAAGGCTCAGACTAACAAAGAAATGGTGATTGCTGTATTTTTTGATGTAGAAAAAGCATATGATATGCTATGGAAGGAAGGGCTACTCATCAAACTCAATAGATTAGGGGTAAATGGTAAACTTTACAACTGGGTGTTAGATTTTATGTTTGAAAGAACAATAGAGGTTAAGGTGGGCACAGAATATTCGAAAACATACCGCGTAGAGAATGGAACGCCACAGGGAAGTGTCTGCAGCCCAATCCTTTTTAATGTTACGATTAATGATATTTTTGAGCAGGTTGAGCAAGGTATAGGCAAATCATTGTATGCAGATGACGGGGCATTATGGACAAGGGGCCGGAATCTTGCATATATACAGAAGAAACTGCAGAGAGCAATTGCAACAGTGGAGCAGTGGGCAGATGAGTGGGGCTTTAGGTTTTCTGTTGCAAAGACACAATGTATATGTTTTTCTGGTCGCCACAAAGAGGCTTCTTTGAAGTTATACGGTCAAAAAATTGAGCAGGTCAGAGTTGCCAGATTGCTTGGAATGTGGATGGATGAAAAATTAACATGGAGACAGCACATTGACAAAGTGAGGGATAAGTGCAAGAGAGTCAATAACCTCTTAAGATGCCTGTCAGGAAAAGACTGGGGTGCAACCAGAGCGTCTCTGTTAAATATCTATCATGCAATTATGAGAGCAATACTTGACTATGGGTGTTTAGGCTATCTAGCAGCAGCGGATAGTCATCTGAAAAAGCTGGATGTGCAGCAAACACAGGGACTGAGAACATGTAGTGGAGCTTTTAAATCCTCTCCAGCAGCAGCCATACAGGTGGAAATGGGGGAGCAACCATTACGGATCAGGAGAACCAAACTTCTGTTGGCATACTGGATAAATCTACAAGGGCATAGGACATCACATCCTGCTAAAACCATCCTGGAGGACTGCTGGGAACACAATAAATCCAATATTATGAGTTTTGGGTGGATTGGAAATATAAAAGCAGTACAAGCAGGTTTAGAGCATATACAGTTCAGTCCCACATTCATGTACTCCTCCCTGGTTATACATAACACCATCAGTAAACTTTGATATACAGCAACAGTTGAAGAAAAGAAAAGGGCATGTCTCGGCGGGAAGTGTAGCTGAAAGCTATCTGGAGCAACATATTTCAGACAAGACGGTAATCTACACTGATGGGTCAAAAGACCCAGATACTGGTAGAACAGGAGCTGCAGTTTTCATTCCACAATACAAAATACACATCAAGAAAAGAACCACGGACCATTTATCAGTGTATACAGTTGAGCTTGTAGCTATCATTTTAGGCTTGGAGTGGATAGAGGAAAATAACCATAACAATACACTAATAGCGTCTGACAGTTGGGCAGCACTTACAAGCATCAAAACCATGAAATCGTGTAGACAAGATCTCATATATCAAATACATAATCTACTTCTCAGAATGCACAATAAGGGCATGACAGTTTGCTTCATTTGGGTTCCTGCCCATGTAGGGATAGAAGGAAATGAGGAAGTTGACATGCTGGCCAAACAATCACTCAGATCACTCAGTCACATCATAATATATGATACAGTAATTCCATTATGTAGGGCAGAGGGTAAGTCAATAATCAAGAAACATTTGGGGAAAGTATGGCAAGAATACTGGGACATCCAAGACACAGGAAGACACCTTTATAACATACAGAAACAGGTTGGGTTGGGAAGAAGGAGGGGCAGGAACCGCAGGGAGGAAGCAGTCATCACACGACTTAGAATAGGGCACACAGGACTGAACGGAACATTACATAAAATAGGAAAACATCCGAATGCCCTATGTGACCAATGTGAGCAGACTGAATCTGTCCAACATGTGCTGCTGGACTGTAGAGGGTACGAGGAGGAAAGAAGAATATTGGCAGCAGCTGCAGAGAAATCCATGGGGGTATTTAGTATGGAGAACCTGCTAGGAACAGAGGCTGACAGTATGCTCAAGCATTTGATGACATATCTGAAAGATACAGGTCTAATGGAGAGGATATAATTCTGACATTATTTAGTTTTTTTATTTAGTTTTTTTTTATTTTTTTTTATTTTGGTATATTTGCCTTGTTTGTTTGTTTTCATTTTATTTTGTCTGCCAATCTACTGTTCCACACTCAAGTCCAGTTGGTGGCGGTAATGCACACTTAAGTTGGTTTGCCAACCGCCAATAAACTCCAAAGAAGAAGAAGAAGAGGCAGCTCACATGAGTATATTGTCCTTATCGCTGTCCAGTAGGGGTGCAGAACCGGTAACATAGCTCCACAACTTGAAACAGGCGGGTGGTTTGGCGCATTGGGTCAGGTCTGGCGTCGCGTAGAGTGACCTCACGGACAGTCAAATCCGATCTGAGTGTTTGGAGCTGTTCAGACTGAGACGCATCTGTCCAAATGCGATCTGAAACTACCTCCTGGAGGTGGTTTCGATCCGTTTCGCAAAAATCGGATTTCATGTGACTTGGGACTGACTTCAAAAGAGTCATCCGGTTCCAATCTGGATGGGCTAAAAATCGGATTTCTGCTGGCAGTCTGAACGCGGCCTTAAAGCCTCGCGACCGAGTGTCAAGAGTCTGCTTTGGTGCATTTGTTTGTTGTCATTTCGGTGTTTCACGTCTTGTTGATTTTTATAGAAGTGGTGTATTATCAGATAAAGAAGACCGGGTTCACGTGAGGACCGGTGCCGGCGTTGAAATGTCCCGTTTGGCGTGGCTAACCTTTTAAACACCCTGCGGTGCGTTTCCGATGACCTGCTGTGGCACGAAGCCTTCCTCGTATGTGTGAGCGTCTCGCTGCCTGTGAGGCGACCTGAGGGGTATTCCACCAAACTTGCTAATTAAAGTGGCGCTTACCTGGTTAAGCCTGGTTAGAACTAGCGCCAACTTCCACTTGCGGCTAAACCCGTTCCATTAATGCATTTCAGCGGCGCCTTGTTGAGGCTTATTCAAGCGAGGCTAACGTTGTCGTGTGTTACGCACGTTCACGGGATATGAAGCCAGACCAGAACCAGGAATGTCGAATCATCGAGAAAATGGCAGAAAAGACCAGAGCAAAACTGTGTGTATGGAACTGTATGAGGAGTAGAAACCCATCATAACCAAAAAAGGGAATACTGTAGTGATAAATAAAAATCACAAGGCTGCTTGGGCAAGAATTGCCGAGCGATTTAATACGGAAGTACCGTTAAGAGTAACATGTTCTAATATAACACTGACTACATCCTCGCCGGGATGTGAACCTGCGATGCCCACATTTAAGGGCAGATACGTCACCACTCACCTAACTGGGGACTTTGGATGATCAAATGGCCAGTAGGTCTTAAACAAAATAATCGATTTATTCATATTTTTTTAATTGCAAGCTTGTATTCGTAGACGCTTGATGAAAATATAGTCTGTTTGTACTTCATATATGTAATTTTGGTAATTTTTGGTCTTTCACGTGACGAAATCACGAGGACTAGGCTTGGCGGAACCTTCTGCTGGTACAGTTTTTCCGACAGACGGACTTCTCTGAAACCCCCGCTAAAGTAAGCCTGATGGTTAGCCTGCCCCGGAGCAGGCTAGTTTGGTCGGATAAATTTCCATGGTTACTTAGCAGAGAGTCCCTCAAGTCACGTTGATGGAACGCAACTCTCGCTAAAGGTAGCGAGGCTTATCGAAATTAGCCCGGCTTTGCGCTTAGCGAGTTTGATGGAATACCCCTCTGGGCTCGGTGTGTGGACACGTACCTTCCCTCGCTTCGCGAATCACGCCACTCAATTTTTCAAAACAAAGCAGCGTCTTGCTGCTCTGACGTAATCTCGTGCAGCATTCACGGCAGTCGGACATCGGAAATTCGCGCTCGTAAATGTCAAATTGGACATAACTTTTCTTTGAATTCTTTGCTGCCAACTGGGGTGGCAATGCTTTCTTTTAAGATCCGCCCCTGCAGGGGGGACAGGAGCACATCAAATTCAGCCTGCCGTCTGCGTGCAAACCAGCCAATCAAATCACAGGAAAAGAAAAACCTAATCACCATAGTAACGTTATAAACAATATTTCTTCAGATGATTGATTGTTAATGTCTCAGTGTCTTCTTTTTGTTCTATTTGTTATAGTTTTTAATCCATAAATATTATTTCACATTCGAAATTCTGTTTTTAACAACTATTCGAATATATATTCGAATTTAGAATATTTGTTGACAGCCCTAGTTCCTACAAGGGTCCTCCACCTCTTCTCCTCCGCGCTAGGCCACTAGGCCCCTCCCCCCCACCATCTCCCCTCCCCTCCTCTCTTCCTGTGGTTTCTAAACTAAAACATGGTCCAATGGTAGTTTGCCCTGCAGTTGAACAGCTTTAGACTAGAAGGTAGGCATAGTGATAGTAATGGGATAGTTTGAAAACAAGTTCAGTCTTTCATTTTTATATCTCACCTAAAAAAAAAAAAATGAACTGAACTTTGAACTAGTTCAGAATTGAAATGATGAACTATGACATTACATTACATCATGTATACCTTTCCTAAAGCACAGTCTTTTAATAAGACCTGATTCTGTCAGGAATGTCAAAATGAGTTTTCTGCCCTCCGCTGATTCTCCATATTTCAAAATGATCTGTACATTGATCACAGTGTGTCAGCCCTCTGAAGTCCATCTTCCATCCTCCTCTCTCTGATAATAAATGTCTCCCTTTGGACTCCTCATCCCAATACTGCTGCCATTTTCCCTGTTTCCCTCCACACCGGATTCTTCCCTTCAGACTTTGACAGCCCGATCTCCACATCCACAGGTGAGCCGTGGTGAGACAGGTGAGCCGTGATGATGGATCAGCCAGAGGAGGCGGCGGTGGTGAAGGAGAAGATGGTGCTCAAAGATCAAAGGTGATATGAGTTTCAAATTAATTTCTAACAATAAAACAACCAGTTAGCATCTCTCCTCAGAGCCGCCAGACAACAGTCTGACACACATTATTTATTATAATATATGATTATTATTATTATTCTGAAGTCAGGAACATGAACATGGGGAGCTTCTCTCAGGGAAACCACTCTGTAAAAAGAGGCTGAACTGAATTCTACTGAACTTCTAACCTTCCTCTCTTGTCCTCCAGAACGAGCCGCATCACATCACAAAGTCCCGTCCCTGATTTCCACCAAGAGACGCATGTAAGCCACGATTTAATTCATTTAAATGGAACTGCATTCACTAACATTTTGCACAAACAGGTCGGGTTAGTAAATATTCAGAAGATGAGACAGAACTGTATTAATCCTGAAGATTGTGTAATTATGTTATTATCTTTCTTCCAGAGACGTTCAGTAAATATCGGCCTTCATCGGAGACGTTCAGGGTCAATAGGTCGGATTATACACTTTAAAGAAGAACCCACCTCTCCTATCAACACGTAAGCTTTTATTTTTACTCATTAAAATGTCTCATTGTTTGTTGCAGATATTATACGGGAGAAATATAATATAATATATAAATATTAGTATAAATCCACAACATACTGTGTGATATTGCGGTATGAAATGACATGATAGAAATGTTTCTCCATAATTATCCACCATATAATCATGTTTCTCTCAGGGAGAAGATCCAGAAGACCCATGATGGAAGTTGGAGCAACACTTTGTCGGTTTCTCAGAAAACATGACTTCTGGCAGCAAAACATGCACCGACGACAAAAACTCACGACTAATGATGATACTTGTTGATTGAGAACGTAGAGAACGACATGTGGGATTGTAATGTATATTTTGTATTATGTATTTTTATATTAGTCTTTAAGAAAAGAGAATTATATCTAAATTGGGAATCTTTATAAAGCATTAAGCTGAATATCTTGTACTTGTATCTGTACTTGTACTTGTATCTGTACTTGTACTCCTGCTGGTTAGTTAATATGATCACACTGTGATATTGTGTGTGCCGCCCGTCGCTTACAAGTTAATGAAGAGTTTCTGTTCCAAGTCACGACTCGGACTGCGTTCCTACCTGCACTTTAAACCCTCCTTACAGACATTTCTCTTTTTCTTTTAATCCAAAACGCTTCATTTATTCTGCTGAGAACGCTTCTCCACCCCATGTTCTGATCAGAATAAAGTCCAGTGTTTGTACATTTGTGGTGACGATTGTGTCTTTTTGGAAAAAGCAGATTCCTCCGTTATCAGATAAACAGAATTTAATTAAGAGAAATATCTGTGTGTGATTCAGGAGCTGCTGCTTCCTGAGGAAAATAGTTTAGTTGATCAGGAAAGTGTAAAAAAAAATATAAATAAAAAAAAAGAAACTTTCTCAAAATAATGATTCAAACAGTCAGGGGCGCCGCCAGAAATCTTGGGCCCCATGACAGATTAAAATTTTAGGCCCCCCCTCTTATTTTGCGAAAAGGTATGCTGCAATGTGATCATGTACCTAGCATGTTTAGGTGATAACATCATTTGATGGCATCATTTTAAATGCACCACTGTCAGAATTAGACTTTAAGATATTTCTTTTCTTTCATGAGGAACTATTGTTAGGCTACTTAGTATGGAGTTAATTCTAAATGTTCATGTGTTGAAACAACTTGCATGCATCACTGTATCAGTACGGATTTATAACAGATGCACATTATGTATACTTCAGAGCCAGAGCTCTCCGGCAAACATTATCAGTAATCACGATTTCAAAATTAATTCCTCTGTTTCCTTCATTTCCTCCTCTCTGGCTGCTGCATCATGGCCTGAAGAGGGACCTGGCTCTGAAGTATCCATAATGTGCATAATACAGTCTGTTATAAATCCATACTGATACAGTGATGCATGCAAGTTCTCTCACCACATTAACATTGCATTTAAATGAACTCCATACTAAGTAGCCTAACAATTGTTGCTCATGAAAGAAAATAAATATCTTAAATTAATTTTAGTGACCATGGATTTTCCATTTTAAGGTAACAGTCTTTTCAGCCTAATTCAGCCTGTTGTCTGTTATCACCAAAACTTTAATATGCCAACTACCTTGGTAGCTGCTCCCTGTATAAACCCTGTTTTAACCCTAAAGCCTTTATCTATGGATTGTATTGCTCACCTCCTTCTCCTTCAACTGGGTTTTGGATTGAGAGCAGGTGTCCTCCTGAGGCTGAATCTGTGCATGTTGAGGGCACCTTATTAGTTATGAAACTGGTTATAGCACCAGCATAATGTAATATTTTATCTTGCATATTAGCCTAGTTTATCACACAAGTTCATCTAGTTTTGTGCAGACCTATTACATATTAATCTGATCTCCCGTGGCAATAAAGGTAGATAATTTAAATAAAATGGCACTGCACTGCTAACTGTAAATTGTTCTCTTGATAGGCTAATCCAACCACGTTAATACGAAATCTGTTGGTCTATCATTCGCTAGCATATTGTAAACACCAAGGTGAGTGACTAATACCTTTCTTTGGGAAAAACTGAGTGACAAGTTGTCTGCCCTTTTTCTCCCTCTCAGCTTTCTGCTGCTTCTCTTTACGCTTTTGGTGACCGGACTTCATAGTTCATTTCACTTAACGACCCATCAGTCCTGCTTAGCGACTGCAAGCACCTGCAAGCAGCGGTAGCGCCCACGTCAGAACAGCTGATCATGCTCTGAGCATACACATTTCACGTGTCCCGCTCTGCCAGAATCAGACTGTACCAAAAAGAGAGGGGGGACGGGGTAAATGACAACATGAAATGTTGTTATAAAAATGTTAGACAATAGAAAACGACAACCATGTTCAATTTGCTTATTTTAACAGACGAAATTATACATTTTATTTCAAAAGCCTAAACAGGGCAACATTATTAAAATAATATTATTAGCCCCTCAAAGGGCCCCCTGTCAGTGCCGGGCCCTTGGAATCGTCCTAACCTTTCCCCCCCTGGCCTCGCCCCTGCAAACAGTCCTCTTAAAGTGGACCAACAGAAAACGGGACTCTGTTCTATTTGTGTTCATTTGAAAGAGGACTTGGTTCTGTGTCTGGTCCACCTCGGCTCTGATGGGACTCGGTTCTGGGTCTGGTCCACCTCGGCTCTGATGGGACTCGGTTCTGTGTCTGGTCCACCTCGGCTCTGATGGGACCCGGTTCTGTGTCTGGTCCACCTCGGCTCTGATGGGACCCGGTTCTGTGTCTGGTCCACCTCGGCTCTGATGGGACCCGGTTCTGTGTCTGGTCCACCTTGGCTCTGATGGGACCTCATCCTGTTCCTGTTCACACTGTTCTTCATTAAGCTGAGCTCTGAGCCTTTTCTCATTAATTCTCTCTTAAAATAACTATTTTAAATTCCTGTGAAAACATCTCCTTCAACAACACAATAGTTTCAACATTTATGAAAACAATAAATGGCTATTAATTACATTAGACACATTTTAAAATGTATTAAAGACGTTATATTTTCCCATTCACTTTATCAAAATGTCCTGTTTCTATTAAAAAAACATTAATAAGCTTATTTATCACATTTTGAAGTGAGTCTTTTCTTACATGAATGTAATCATGTATTCATGTATGTATTACAAATGTGCCGAATAAGTATTATTATTTACGTTTGTGAAAGTGTTGTGCACTGCTTCCACCACTAGGTGGAGCACAAATATATGAATACATGTGCACAGACAGCGTTGCTGTGACGTTGGCTTGCCGTCGGTTGGTTTTCCGTTTCAATTTCGTCTGTTCATGAGGACCGCAGTTTTCTGTCCCTCCATCTAAAAGGTATTTAAATGACTTTATTACGATATTAATCTTATTTCCAGCGACCCTGAAACATCCGTTTATTCCGTTACTTAATCAGGTCTGAAAAACTCCAACAATCGACGAGAAAACGGGTCAGAAATAAGTTTGTTGTTTACGTTGAAAAAAGGCTTCAGGCCTGTCTTCTTCCTCCTTCTTTATTTCTCTTATTTGAACACGATGATCCGCTTCAGATGGAAACCAGACCTCATGTAGAACTGTGCTGCTTTCTGTTTATTCATCTAGAATATTATAAACGGGATCAAATACTGACAGCAGCTGTTCTCTGCAGGGAGAATGCAGAAGTAACGAAGTACAAATACTTCAAATCAAATCAAATCAAATCAAACTTTATTTATATGGCACCTTTCATACTTTGCAGTAACACAAAGTGCCCTACAGAAAATAAGAGCAAAACAAAACCAAAACCAAAACAAAATATGAACAACAAAGAAACACTATGAAACCCAAACCTCCCACCCCCACAAATATACACAGAGATACACAGAGACATACACACTCACGCACACACATAGCCAAATGCACCGACATACACACCCACACACACAAACACACACACACACCCACACATATACACTATCTGTCACTGAGGAGACATGGCTGGGCACCAAGATCTGAGGTGAGGAAAAAACTACCTTTGGGGGCCGACGCACACCGAGAGGAATCATGGTCCATGACAGCAGGGGGCGCCACCACAGGGACCACCCCACTAACTTCCTTACTAAACTGAATTCATGATTTTCAGGTATAACTTGAGTATTTATTTCTCTGACAACTTTTTTACTTTTCCTCCCAACATGTCAAAACAAATACTAAATCAAATCAAACACTTTAGTTTTAAAGGATTTAAGGGGAATTATCGATTATAAGTTTAATTATTGATATGAAGGCAGATTCTGTTCGTCTTAAAAAAGAAGGTAGTTCTGTCTGTACTTCTGACACCTCTGTGCTCTGTGACACCGTGTGAACAGGTGAGACAGGTGAGCCGTGGTGAGACAGGTGAGCCGTGGTGATGGATCAGCCAGAGGAGGCGGCGGTGGTGAAGGAGGAGGCGGCGCTCAAAGATCAAAGGTGATATGAGTTTCAAATGAATTTCTAACAATAAAAACAACCAGTTAGCATCTCTCCTCAGAGCCGCCAGACAACAGTCTGACACACATTATTTATTATAATATATGATTATTATTATTATTCTGAAGTCAGTAACATGAACATGGGGAGCTTCTCTCAGGGAAACCACTTTGTAAAAAGAGGCTGAACTGAATTCTACTGAACCTCTAACCTTCCTCTCTTGTCCTCCAGAACGAGCCGCATCACATCACAAAGTCCCGTCCCTGATTTCCACCAAGAGACGCATGTAAGCCACGATTTAATTCATTTAAATGGAACTGCATTCATTAACATTTTGCACAAACAGGTCGGGTTAGTAAATATTCAGAAGATAAGACAGAACTGTATTAATCCTGAAGGAAATAACATCAGAACTATACATATAAACAATATAAATATAGAGTACATAAGAAGTAATACTAACACCGGTGCAACAATAGAGTTTTTAACAATAAAAATGTAGTTACATTAAAGTAAAATACAACCACATGAGACTAAGAGTAAGAATAGAAAGTAAAACATAATACTAACATAACGACACTGTAAAATAAAATTGATATAATGAATACAGATTGTAAGAGATAAACATGTGACGATTATGGGATTATTGTAATTGTGTGATTATCTTTCTTCTAGAGACGTTGTCGGAGATATCGGTCAAAAGATCCGATTATAGACATTTAAAGAAGAACACACCTCTCCTATCAACACGTAAGCTTTTATTTTTATTCATTAAAATGTTTCATAGTTTGTTGCAGATATTATACGGGAGAAATATAATATATAAAAATCAGTATACATTCACAACATACTGTGTGATATTGCGGTATGAAATGACATGATAGAAATGTTTCTCCATAATTATCCACCATATAATCATGTTTCTCTCAGGGAGAAGATCCAGAAGACCCATGATGGAAGTTGGATCCACACTGCCGGTTTTGAAGAAAACACGACTTCTGGCAACAAAACATGCACCGACGACGCAAACTCACGACTAAGGACGATGCTTGTTGATTCAGAACGTAGAGAACGACATGTGGGATTGTAATGTGAAGATTTATTTTTTATATTAGTCTTTAAGAAAAGATAATTATATTGATACTGTAGGGGGGGGGGGGGGGCAACTCAACATATATTAAGTGCAGCAAATAAATGCAAAATAAATATGTGGAATCTAAAATAAAAGACACAGGATTTGACTTTCTTTACTTTCTTTAGTTTTTTATCTCATTTTACTTTGCTGTCATTTTATTCCCACAGGCATTAAACGTGAACTGTCCCTTTAAAAGCGGGGACACATGATCCGTTACATAAGCAGGGGAGTCCGCTGCCGGTGTGAACTCTTTATACGTCAACATTTTAACTAATTTTACATTTCCTTCACATCCAACCTCATGTTCACGCTACGTGTTATCTCACATTTCTATAAAACGGACCCACTTCACTGTTATCACGTAGATTAAACTAGATCTGGTGGCCGCGCCGCCCCTCTGGTCCGCGTTGGTCTCGTCCGTGTCGCCGTAGCATCAAACGCACATGTTGGGTGTGTTGTGTTGGCGGATTGCAGCGTTATTTCAGCATTAACGAGTGTTGCCGGCTTGCTTTCTCTCATCGCTGCAGTCAGGATGCGTTAAAGTGTCACAGTCGAGAAGAAAAACTTTTGTTTTTTTAAATAATTTGTTGCAGAGAAACACTCGCCGCGAGGAGGCTGACACGCGTCCCTGCGTGGCTGCATAAAACACCCCGGTTAACCCCCGTTCACCGGACTGAAGGTACGTCCGCCGTCATTATGTGTGTGCGTGTGTTTGTGTTTTACTACCGTCGCTTCGGTCATTAAACGCTCTTTGCTGCACGCGCGCGTCAGTTGGAAGTCCTGTTTTTTTTGCCGGCTAGCATCGCCCCCCCGTTAGCTTCCCGTTCTCGGCTGTCAACGTGTGAGAGAGCCGGCTAACCACCGTCACCGGAGCACCGACAACGTCATTAAAATTAAAAACGTAAGAGGGAGAAGTGAGTTTGACTTTTCGGCTAGCTTAAACCGGAGAAAGAACCCGCCGAGATAGCCGCCCCGGTGGTCCGGTCGGTGCCACGTAGCTAGCCGGCTAACGCGAGCAGATGAGCCGGGGAGGTTCTGCAGAATCACCGCGTCCGTTTCTCGCGAGGAACCAGCAGATGGTGGTGGTGGAACAAGTGTGTTTAAACTTCTACTGCAGTGTGAAGGTATTACCATCACCGTGTGGCCCCAAAATACTCCATATGTAGCACATAACTATATATATTATTAGGTTATAAATGTGGATGCGTTGATATGTTTCAGCACTTTGACGTGGTAGGTGGAGCTAATTTATACTACTCATTAATACTACTTCATATACTGCTGGGTAGTTCAATATATAATAATATATTTAGAATATATATATATATATATATATTTACATATATACATTTATATTTTAACTACTACTACTTCATATACTGGGTAGTTCAATCTATGATAATATATTTAGAATATATATATATATTTATATTTACATATATACATTTATATTTTAACTACTACTACTTCATATACTGGGTAGTTCAATCTATGATAATACATTAGAATACATATTTATAGATGTATATATTTATTTTAAATATATATATTTATATTTTAAGGACTGGATATACTGCTGGGTAGTTCAAGCTATAATAAACTATTAAATTAGTATTATTTATTGCAATTAATTTAATGTATTTTCATGTTTATTAATTAAAAGCAGAGAGGTGAGAGCTTTAATGTGGCAGCAGGTAAAGGTGGTTCTACTTGTGAGTATTTCCATATTTTGACAGCTTTTCATGTGTATTTTTAGCTAAATAAACTCTTTAAAAAGCCTCTCCAGCTGGAAAATGCGTCATCACAATAATACACAATACTTAAACATTTCATTTATTTATTTATTTATTGTTTTGAATGCTTGACTTGTACTTGTGGTGGAGTATTTCCACAGTGTGTTGTTAGTACTTTAATTACTCATTTGTAGAGTAACTACATGTTAAACATGTAGGAGAGTACAAAGTACAATAGTTCCCTCTGAAGTAACTCAAATAAACTACAGATACCACAAATATACAGAGTTCCCACCGCTGGAACTTTGATGTTGTTCAACTTCTCTTGATCCGTTTCCTCCATCAGGCCTAGAGGGCTCGCCATCCGACGCCATGAGCTCCAAGGTGTGTAGGAACTGCGGCAGCTCGGACATCGACGTGGACCATGCCCGCGGCGACGCCGTCTGCATGACCTGCGGCTCCGTGCTGGAGGACAACATCATCGTGTCCGAGGTGGAGTTCGTGGAGACGGGAGGCGGAGGCTCGTCGGCCGTCGGACAGTTCGTCTCAGCTGATGGTGAGAGCGGCGGCGTGGAACCTTTCCACAACACAACTTATTCATTTGTTTGTTCGTTTGTTCAACTATATAATTAGGTTGCACTTCATGTGTTAAGGTCACGTTAAAAGGTTAGCGTTTCAAGAAAGTTTTGGGTTCTTCTAGTGCAGACACATATTGGGGAGATTGATTTTATCATATTTTTCTAATTTCATTATCATTCTGATATTCATGGTTTATTACTTCCTGTTGAAATAGACTTTAACTTAAGTTTAAGTTAGAAAAACACTATTTTTTGGAAGGAGTGATACTTTTTCTATTAGAAAAAGGTTAAGCAGCAAAAAAACAAATGATATAACTTTTTTTTTTTTTAAGTAAGCCCACCTCCAAAAGTTTCAAGGAAAGATGTGATGTTGTAATTTTTGACAAGTAAAAACAAGAATGTGTGTGTGTGTGTGTGTGTGTGTCTGTGTTGTGTGTGTGTGTGTGTGTGTGTGTGTGTGTGTGTGTGTGTGTCCACAGCTGCTTATCGTGGTGTAACATTTACCTCCAGATTATTTTTGACCTTCGGCCTGCAGGACGTCTCACTCCTGCCGAGTCTGCACAAGACTCGGCAGACCTGTTGTAGTTCTTCCAATGTCCACTAGAGTGCGCTGTCGCACAAGACTTTATATTTGCTTTTCTTTTTTATGGAAACTTTATTATTTTCAGATTTTTCATTTTTTTTTCAATTGATAACTCGATCTATAGAAGCATTTTTAAATCAAAATCTCTTTATTTATTTTTTTGCAATAACAGTGCATGGATTTCAGTTTAAAAAGACAAAATGAAATGAAATATAGAAATGAGATCCAACACACACAGAAAGAAAGAGACAACAATAAAACAACAGCAAAAATAAAATAAACCGTAAAATTAATCCCCGTCACTGCCAGTGAGCTTCATGACCTTTAAATATGCAGTTTAATAATGAGTGTGGATTATAGTTGTCAATACAGTAAACAAAAAAAATAATAAAAAAGATGCCAAATTGTGGAACGTCAAGGGCCTAAGAGGACTGACACATGTTCAAAAAAGGTCCCCAGGCACGCAGGAATCTCCCATTAGAATAATGGAGAGAGTACCTTATCTTTTCAATCTTCAAACATGTCATTAGGGCCGTCAGCCAATCGGTGTGTGTGGGAGGGAGGGGGTCCCTCCATCTGAGGAGGACAGACCTCCGAGCCAGGAGAGAGGCAAACGCTAGAGTGCGGCGCTGTTCAGAGGACAGTCGAACCTCACCCGTGACTCCAAACAAACCAATAAGGGGGTTCGGCTCCACCCTCACTGTCAAAATCTGGGAGAGGGAGTGAAAAACCTCTGTCCAGAATCCGCTAAGTTTAGGACAAGTCCAAAACATGTGAAAGAGTGAGCCGTCTGAGATGTTGCATTTGGTACAGAGTGGGCTGATGTCGGGATAGAAGGTGGCCAGTTTGGTTCTGGAGATGTGAACTCTGTGAACCACTTTGAATTGGATTAAGTTATGACGGGCACACAGAGATGAGGAGTTGACTTGTTTTAAAACAGATGACCATGTTTCCTCAGAGAGGGGGGTACCTAGGTCCTCCTCCCATGCCGCCCTGATCCTATCCATAGATGCCGTCCTCAGAGCCAACATCGTGCTGCAGAACACAGAGACGGGCCTCCTCTGGTGTGGATTTGAGGAGAGAACTGTGTCAACAATATTCCTGTCAGAACTTAGTGTGGTGGGCAATTTAGAAAGTATAAAATGTCGAATTTGTAGATAACGGAAGAAATTTGACTGTGAAAGTGAAAATTTGTTACGTAATTGTTGAAATGATGCCAAATTATTATCAATAAATAGGTCTTTGAAGCGTGCTATTCCCTTCTGACTCCACTCTTTGAAGGTGGGGTCCTCGAGTGAAGGTTTGAAAAAATGATTATGTAATATTGGGCTAAATGGTGAAAAGTCATGGAATTTGAAAAACTTTCGGAACTGAGACCAGATCTTCACCGAGTGTTTAACCACTGGATTTTTTAAAGATCCGGTTGAGAGTGGAAGAGAGGAGCCGATCAATGCAGCCAGGGATACGTCGTCTTCTGATCTCAGCTCCATCGCCACCCAGTCAGGAGGATCCGGTCGATTATGAAAGTGAGACCAGAATGTGAGACACCGCAAGTTGGCAGCCCAATAAGAAAAACGGAGATTAGGCAGAGCCAGACCACCGGCAGTCTTCGTCTTTTGTAAATGAGCTTTATTAAGACGAGCCCTTTTCCCCTTCCAAATATAAGAAGAGATAGTCGAATCAAGATGATCAAAAAAGGTTTTGGGGATAAAAATCGGTAAAGCCTGAAATAGGTACAAAAGTTTTGGTAAAATGGTCATTTTGATGGAATTTATTCGCCCAATGAGGGACATGGTGAGTGGTGACCATTGTGTGAGTGTTTGTTTGATTTGAGTTGATAAATTTAAAAAGTTCTCTTTAAAAAGGTCTTTGTGCTTCCTGGTAATCGTGACGCCTAAATAGGAAATTTTGTGATTTACAATTTTAAATGGGAAATTGGTGAAGTCTGAAGCAGATGCAACATTGCCAATTGGAAACAGTTCACTTTTTTCAAAGTTTATTTTATACCCAGACAGTTGACTGAAGTTATCGAGTAGTGATAGAGCCGAATGGAGAGAGGTAGTCGGGTTTGAGATCAAGAGCATAAGGTCGTCCGCATAGATCGAGGCCCTATGCTCAATGCCGCCTCTCCATATACCCGAGATGTCATCCCGGCTGCGGATGGCGATGGCGAGAGGTTCAATAACCAGGTCAAATAGCATGGGGCTGAGAGGACACCCCTGGCGGGTTCCACGATGCAGGCTGAATGGGCTGGACAGCTGGGAGTTGGTTCGGATCAAGGCTGTAGGGTGAGAGTACAGCAGCTTAATCCACGCAGTGAAGTTTGGCCCAAAACCAAATTTCTCCAGCACTGCCCACAGGTAGACCCACTCCACGCGATCAAATGCCTTTTCAGCATCGATGGAGACTACACACTCAGGGGTGTCATCAGGGGTGGAATAGATAATGTTCAATAATCGGCGTATATTGAAGAAGGAGTGTCTACCCTTTATAAAACCGGTTTGATCCTCAGATATGATGGTTGGAAGAATATTTTCTAGTCTGCGAGCTAAGACTTTGGCCAGAATTTTTGCATCAGTGTTGATAAGAGAAATGGGCCTGTAGGAGGCGCAATGTGTGGGATCCTTGCCTTTTTTGGCGATAAGGGTAATACAGGCTTCAGAAAATGACTTAGGAAGGGAGCCTTGCCTAAATGATTCACAAAGCACAGAACAAAGTTGTGAAGACAGAAGTAAAGAGAACTTCTTAAAAAACTCAGCTGGGAACCCGTCGGGGCCTGGACTCTTGCCTGACTGCATTGAAGAAATAGCTGAGGCTATTTCAGCCTGTGTTATGGGCTCATCCAGTCTCTTACCATGGTCTGGTTGGAGTTTGGGAACATTGAGGCTGTTTAGAAAGTTGCGTATGGCATTAGGATCGGGTGGAGATTCTGAGGAGTACAGATTTGAATAGAAGTCCCTGAAAGCATCGTTAATTTGAGTATGGTCTGTGGTAATGTCACCATTACGTGTATGAATTTTAATTATGTTTTGTTTAGCAGAAAAGCCCTTTAGCTGGTTTGCAAGCAGTTTGTCGGCCTTGTCTCCATGGGCATAGAATGTGGCTTTATTTTTCAGGAGCAAATATTCGACTGAATGAGTGGTAAGGAGGTCAAATTTAGTTTGGAGCTCTAATCGTTTCTTGTAAAGATTTGGATTTTTAGTTAGCGCATATTGTTTGTCAATTTCCCCAATTTGATGAGCCAGATCTGAACGCTCTTTGTTAGCTTTACTTTTCATTTGAGCTGTGTAAGATATAATTTGTCCCCTGAGGTAGGCCTTAAGGGCATCCCATACAATCAGACTAGAGACCTCAGGGGATATGTTAGTAGATAAGAAAAAGCTTATTTCATTTTTTATGAACTCCACAAATTTGTCGTCCGACAGCAGAGTGGAATTGAAACGCCACTGTCTGCTCCTCCGGGGGAGATTTGGGAGGGATATAGCCATGGAGACAGGTGCGTGGTCTGAGATGACAATACTGTGGTAATCACAGGAGCGGACAAGGGGCAGGAGTCCATGGTCAAGGAGAATATAGAAGCATTTTTATTTTATTTTATTATAATTTTTTCTTTATTTGAATATTTGTTTGGTTTAAGACTGTTGGTCTGATAAAACAAAACAAACAAACGTATTGTGAATCAAACAGAAAAAAACGTTTGACTTAAAATTATTAATAAATCAGGGAACAGTTAGTGTTTATTGTATATATCGATTGACGGCTTTAGTTAATTTGATCTTTTTATCTTGAATGTTTACTTCTGCAGGTGGAAACATCAACCCGATATTCGGAGACAACCACTTCACCGGCGTGGGGAGGGAGTCCAGAGCTCAGACGCTGCAGAAAGGTGAGTGGGCCAGCAGAGGGCGCCACAAGTCCATCAGTTTTACACCAGCCTCTGCTGCTCACCGAAGGAGCATCCCTGGGAGCACAAACTCCTCTTCTTCCTCCTTGTCCTCTTCTTCCTCTTCCTCATCTTCCTCCTCCCATGTCTCACCACCAACTGATTCATATCCCTGGGAGAACAAACTCCTCCTCCGCTTCCTCTTCTTCCTCCTCTTCTACCTCCTCTTCCTCCTCCTGTCTCAGCGCTGACTGATTCATATCTCTGGGAGAATAAACTCCCCTTCTTCCTCATCTTCCTCCTCCTTCTTCCTCATCCTCTTCCTCCTCCTGGCTCACCACCGACTGATTCCTATCTCTGGGAGAACAAACGCCTCTTCGTCCTCCTCTTCCTCCTCCTGGGAGAACAAACTCCTTCTCCTCCTCCCCTTTCTCTTCTTCCTCCTCCTCTTCTCCCTACTCCTGGGAGAACAAACTCCTCTTCTTCCTCCTCCTCCTCCTCCTCCCTTTCTTTCTCATCTTCCTCTTCCTCCTCCTTCCTCATCGTCTTCCTCCTCCTCCGTCTCACTGCTGACTGATTCATATCTCTGGTAGAATAAACTCCTATTCTTCCTCCTCCTCCCCTTCTTCCTCTTCCTCCTCCTGGGAGAACAAACTCCTCCTCATCTTCCTCCTCTTCCTCCACTTGGGAGAACAAACTCCTCTTCCTCCTCCTCCCCTTCTTCCTCTTCCTCCTCCTGTTCCTCCTCCTGGGAGAACAAACTCCTCTTCCTCCTCCTCCGTCTCACTGCTGACTGATTCATATCTCTGGTAGAATAAACTCCTCCTCTTCCTCCTCCTGGGATAACAAACTCCTCTTCCTCCTCCTCCCTTTCTTTCTAATCTTCCTCTTCCTCATCGTCTTCCTCCTCATCCTCCTCATCCTCCTCCTCCGTCTCACTGCTGACTGATTAATATCTCTGGTAGAATAAACTCCTATCCTTCCTCCTCCTCCCCTTCTTCCTTGTCTTCCTCTTCTTCCTTCTTCCTCTTCCTCCTCCTCTTCCTCTTCTTCCTCCTCCTCCTCCTCCTACCTCCTCTTCCTCGTCCGTCTCACTGCTGACTGATTCATATCTCTGGTAGAATAAACTCCTCCTCTTCCTCCTCCTGGGATAACAAACTCCTCCTCCTCCTCCCTTTCTTTCTAATCTTCCTCTTCCTCATCGTCTTCCTCCTCCTCCGTCTCACTGCTGACTGATTAATATCTCTGGTAGAATAAACTCCTATCCTTCCTCCTCCTCCCCTTCTTCCTTGTCTTCCTCTTCTTCCTTCTTCCTCTTCTTCCTCCTCCTCTTCCTCCTCCTGGGAGAACAAACTCCTCCCCTTCCTGATTTCGTGTCGGACTCTGGTGAGATTTCCATCGTGTGGGGAATAAACGTCTAACTGAGCTGCAGTAAAAGGCGGAGTGTGTGATTCCCATAAATCTGGATGCAGAGGCAGGAGGTCTGTGAATATATTGATATGTGGCTGGATGGTCTCTGGCTATTTTTTTAATATTCGCAGTCAACCTAATGACTCTCTAATGTGAAAGAAGGCTGCCTGAACAACCTTACAGAGAATTATCACCTCCTCTGCTGAGCTTCTTATTTTTAGCCTCTTTTAGCTCGTTCGCTCTGGTGAATCCACTTTACACCGCCGGCTCGGCAGCTACCGGATATTTCACCGACTCCCCCCAAAAATGCTAATGTTGCTTCTTTTTAGTGAGATTTGTAGGCGGGGAGGGAATAGTACAAGCCTGGTTGCCAGGATTATTACTTCCGATTTTTGGGAAATGCGTGGTGTTGGCGAGAGTCGGCTAGGAAGGTTAACCAAATCCCCAAAAAGTTTAAAGCTTCATTCTAATGTTGGCGTTCAAATTTCAAAATCAACATTCGGATGATGCACAGCTTTGTAGAGTTATTTATGGGTATTTTTATGGCATATTATTGGTTTTATTCTGGTGTTGATTCTGCAGTCTGTTTATATGTAAAGGCTCCTTTTTAAGGAATCAGGCTGTTTTGAGGTTTGAGCTGAAGAGTCACGTAAAGGTCAGGAAACTAAGTTTGTATTTATTTTTTTAAATAACAGCTGCAGCGCTGAGTCTCTGCCCTACTTATCATCTGGGACACAAACATTTTTATTTTTAAGTGATGTCCACAGTAGCTGTTTCAATGTAATGTTTGTTGGATGTCTGTAGTTTCCTGCCTCTATGGCTATTTAGGGGCTATTTGTACATAATTACAAATACATTGTAATATCGAATGTCAATACTGCAAGATCTGCATTATTGACATTTCTTAAAATCACAGAATTATGAAGCAGAACACAAAAAAAAGCATACAGTTGGCCTACTTCTGTCTTATTTTTGACAAAACAATAATACATTTTTGTTTTTATGTATTTTATGGGTGCCTTTCAGGACACTGGAGGACTCCTTACATGTTGTGTTCTGGTGTCTGTAGCTAAAGCAGGTTTATATCGGGACTCAGACGACACCACCACATTTGTCTCTTTCAACATTCACTGTGTCAGATCAGAAAGCCACTGAGTGCTTTAATGCATCTTGAGGATAAACCGTCAACCTTTTTGAAAAGATCTTTCTTCTCAAACATGCTGCTTGTTTGTTTCCTCCTCTCTGCATTAAACCCCCTGAGAACTGGCGACCCCGAGACCCGGCGACCCGGCATACGGTCTCTAAGACGCTGTGGTGAAGCCAGGGTATGAAACTAGAAAACTAACGTTAAAAACAACGCTCCGAAGTTTGTTTGCAAGAGTGAAAAATCGGCATTGCCATTTTCAAAGGGATCCGATGACCTCTCACCTCCCAGGACATGTGGATGAAAATGGACTAAAGTCTAGAAAAGTAAACGGGAGCGACTCTCGGGGACAAACAGAACCCGTTGTCATGCAGTTTTTTAAATTCTCCTATTCCAAAATGGGGTTTAGGAATATTTCTGCATACTGGGTTCCCGAAGCGGTCTCGAATTGCCTAAAGAAGGGGGTCTGACTGGGAAGCTGAGACTTTCATGGATCCAATGAGCTCGGTTTCATTCAGCTGCGATGCTGTTCGTCTCCATTTCATTGCAGGTTCTTTGAAACTTGCCGTCGCCGTTTAAAACTCGCTGTTGTGACCTCTCCGGGATAATCGCAGCCTCGTGAATCTTTTACGACTAGAGCTAGAGGCCGAGACCGTTCAGGAGGACTGACGGCTTTCCTTTTTGACGATAAAGAGTTTCCAGAACAGAAAAGTGCTCGCCATCGAATTACTGAAAAATCACATTTTGACTGAAATCTCCAAAATGTTTAAAGTCCTAGATTTGTTCTACAGTGTTCTAATGTTGACTTAATGGTGTTTGTGTGTGTGTGTGTGTGTGTGTGTGTGTGTGTGTGTGTGTGTCCAGCGAGACAGAACATCAACACCCTGGGCCACCAGCTGCAGATGAACAAACACTGTCTGGACACGGCCTTGAACTTCTACAAGATGGCGCTCACCAAACAGCTGACTCGCGGCCGCAAGTCCGCCCACGTGGTCGCCGCGTGCCTCTACCTGGTGTGCCGCACCGAGGGAACGCCGCGTATCCTTTTTCACGTTCATTTCAAACGTCGTCACGTCACTGTGGTGGAGAACAAAGACGAGCGTTAAATATTCACATTTAAGAAGTCGTAGTTTTTGCTTAAAGTTGACAAACTACTGCCGGCTTATCGAAAACGAATTGTTTCAGGTTTACATGCCAGTGAGTACATGGAGGAACGTCCCAGGTTCGATTCCCGGCCTGGTTTCTCTACTTGAATCATTATTTTTTTCTCTAATCATGCAGTGAGTGAGTTTGGGGGGGTTGTCACTTTAAATGTTGTGCAAAAAAATCATCTCTTAAAGGAAACCTGATCAAAGACGTTAAATTTGCCAAACTAGCATCAGAATCTGATGCAGGGCGGCACATCAAAGTGTGCCCTTTTTTTTTTAATGTGAGCCGGAGCCGGGGGGGCGCTCATCACCGCCTTTTCTTCATGTTTCACAATCTGCTAACGGCAGGTTATTGAAGTCGAGAGCGATGTGTCATCGTCAGGACAAAGGGATTTTTAGGTTCATCCTTTTTTCATGAGCACATTCGGCTCTTTTTTTTTTTTTTTTGTGCCGGTTTACTCCTGACTCACTTCGCCTCCGAGGATGATTGTGTTACGTAACGGCAGGCAGGGCGGCGGGGATAGCTTTACCTAATGAAAGCAGGGCGAGGAGGGTGTAATGCTTTCCTGCTGCATTGTTTACCAGGCTTATGTGTGTGTGTGTGTGTGAGGCCAGTGTAAAAATAGCTCCCTTCCTTTTTAGCCGGGTGAGTCTGTAATGTTGTGGCAGGGGAGAATCCGGACAAAAGACGAAGGCAGAAAGGAAACATCCGTCTAAATCTCTGGATTTCATGTCGGCGTTCAAACCGCATCTTAAGCTCTTTGCCTGTGCGACCTTCCTTCTCACCTTCGTCCTACTTCCCTTTCCTTCCTCCTCTTTTCCTCTTTATTTGCACTTTTCTTCACTTTTCTTCAGAAAAGTGCAAATAAAAAAAATCTGGCACTGCATTTATTGATGAAATATCAAAACAAAAAGTCCAGCGTCCCTGTAAACTTTCTGCACCTTTCCAGTCAAGCGTATTCATCATCCATCGCTTCCATCAGCTTTGATCCTTTTTTTTTTTTCAACATTGTACTCGTCAATTTATTGCTGAGATCTTAGAACCGGATGAATCTGAGGAGCTCGTCTTTTATTTTCACATTTCGTTTCGTTTATTTCGTTTGACAGGATTCGACAAAAGTTTGAATACGCTGACTCATAGCATCCCAGCTGGGAGCCACATCGCTGAAAGGAAGACGGGAGGAGGAAAGGAGCAGTGTTGTTGTTATTAGCCTGAGAGCTACCTGACGGGTCGGGAGTGACGCGTGATAGAAATGAGACAGGCCCGGTTCTCAGCATAGACATCAATCTGGGAAGTTGCTGCAGTGGATGCAGATCCGTCTCCAGCTCACATCCATCGTCCTCCCTGTTGCACCAAATAAAGGCGTAAACATTTGTTGCCCCCCCCCCTCGGTGGAGCCAGATGTGTCGAAGGACCTGCTGTCGTTTATTTTCCTGCTTAAGGGAGTCGCCTGTAATCTCCAGACGGCGAGCGCTGGGATTATCTTTTCCATTTCATCTGCTGCTGCTGCTTCTAATTCCATTGTGAGGCCCTTTTTTTTGTCAGAGAAGCCCCCCGCTAATCCACCCAGGCAGCCTGGAGACAGGTGCACCCATCGCTAATGGAGACCCCGTCGCCACGGTGACCAAGCAGCAGGGGGGTGGTGCTCATTGAGAGGGTGTGATGTCCAGAGGCTGATAAGACTGACGGGCGTGTTTGTGTGAGGTCGTGGAGGGGGGAGGGGAGGTATATTTAGAAGAGGTGACGCTTAAACTGTCCCGTTAGATTCAAGGTGAAAAGTCATGAAATAGTGTTCTAACGTGAGAGTGCAGACATCAAATGTTTAAAATCCACCTTCACGATACTTTAAATATGCATTTGACTTGAAAACGCATCCTGAAATCAAATATTTTCTCCCTGCTGGAGGGAAAAACACAAGTTGTATAAATCTTATATATAAATCTAAATTTTAGAAAAGCATTATTGAATTATTAACACAGAGCTCCTCTGTTGTCAAATATATTCAAGTTACTTAATGTATAATTAAAATGTACATCAATAAGCAACACACACTTCACATTGAACACTAAAGGCCCAAACATAACATGAAGGCACGTTTGAAGTGTTTTATCCAAACAAAACCACTCAAAAGGAAAATAACCAATGACCTCTGCTCTGGCTACTAGTGCAGTACTCGCAGGTATGTAAGGAAGTGTGCCGACTAATATTAATGCACTTTGAGTTCATGTTGTGTTTGAGCCGTGTGGAGTCTGAGAACAGAGACCAGTACCTGTGATCCTTCAGGTTTACCTTAACCGGCCTCTCCCAGACATGCTGCTGGACCTCAGTGATCTCGTGCAGGTGAGTCTCAAACACTGCACTCACGACAAACCTGGAGCTGGAACTAATGATTGTCACTTCACTATTGATTAATCAGCTATATTTTTATTAGACGATTGTGAAAAATGTCCAGATTCTTAGAGATGGTCTTTAAATGTCTGTTTTTTGTTCCTAAAGCCCTAAATATTCAAACGGCAGGTACTCAAACCTGAAAACGTACTAAATAACACTGATTTTATTTTGTGGAAATGTAACACAATGTGATTGGGACATAAGAACCTAACTCTTTAATAACTCCTTAAACTTCTTTTCTTTTTTTTCTGGTTGTGTTGCCGTTGACTTGAAAACTTTAAACTATCGACCTATTTTTTGCAAAACCTTCCACCAAACCAAAAATGAGCAAACAAAACAAAGCAAGAATCTCTGTTTTCGGTTCATTTTTGAGCTTTCAGAAAAGACTGTAATACAAATCTACAAAATACAAGTTCTTTTGTCCAGTTTATGCATTTAAAATCAAGTTTCAGTAAGCTGAAAACATAAAATCTTTGCTTGAATGTTCACTTAAGTGATGACCGGATTATCAAAAAAGTAAGTTTTAATCAAGAAATCCTTGAAAATAAGTTTATAAAAGCTAAGCTCAAAATAACCACTTTGAACTCTTTAAATCTGGTGTGTGTGTCACAGCAGCCACTTAAATACACACTCCTACCACATAGTCCCACAATGCACCTCTGCCTAACCACCACCCTGCAGACGTCCTGCGTTCAGACGTTCTCTGTGTAATTAAACCGAGTCGTCTGCGTATAAATTTAGAAAAAGCGCTCTGCTCGTCTTCACCGATTCACGGTGAGTCAGGGGGTGTGGTGGTGCCGGGGCATTTCTCAGTCACAGCTGGTCGGAGGGGGAGGGGCTTTTATTTTTATACACCCAGCTGTCCTGAAGGAGCCCCCCCTCCCCATCGTCCAGGGAGTGGATTTGGGTGGGTGGGGTTGCTGTGGCTGCGGGGGTGGCGATTCCTTCCCCAATAACTTTTTTTTATTCTGTCTTTTTAATGGCTCCACACCCAGACCACTTCTGCATTGTTTGGATGCATGAGAAGCCTCGTCACGTACAATAAGCGTATCAGTCGGTGGGCGATCAATACCAACCTCAAATATCAGCTGTTTCCTGCTGCTAATGTGACGAGCTTTTCCCAGATTTTATTCGTGCTCCGAATGTGACGCATATCTCCGCACACATGCAGAGCAACAGGTGGCACAACCCCACATTCACGGAGGGTTTCAGCGTGTCGGGGGTCTCCTCGGGCCACGCCGACGTTATGGCCGTGTACAGCATCCTCTCCTCCGGAGGGAAAAGTCCTTATTTGTTAATTTTCACAGCCAACAACGGCCTTAATTGAGTCGAATAGTGTCTCGTTTTGGGATCCAAGCTGGTAAAACACTGGAGTTTAGACTTTAACCCCATCTCTTTTTATTGTTGGGAATTAACGAATGCAAGTCATTTCTGTTTAGTTAATTAATCTTGAACATAATTGATTTAACAGAAGAGCAGCTATAAATGAGGCAGGGTGAGAAATCTAATCTAATTTTAATTAGTTTATTTATAAGTTTCACACAAGACGCTGTTTTTTTTCTTGTTTAACAAACAAAAGGCTGTTTTTTTCCCCAGAAATATATTATTTCAGTGTTCCCAATCCACGCTCCTATAAGGAAGATATTATTTTTTAGGGTGCCATTCATTAAAGGCCGGAAGAAGCTCTTTTTTTATCTCCTTTTAAAGGTGAGATTCAATGAGAGATTTGAAAGCTTTGATTGTAGATTCAGATCTGCTGAACACGTGAGCCGCTTCACATGAAGAAAACCAGGTTAATTAGTCTCTTTGGGTTTTTATTCATCCAGACAATATCGGCATCAGATCTGGAGACTTTCCGACTTGTTTCTAGCAGCTGTGCGTCTCCGTCTTTAGGAGGGAGTTGTCGATGGTCATCGATGTAAGCGGAGCCGGCCCTCGATCCCACCACGACCCCTTTTAATGAAAGTTCCTCCTCTGCCATGTGTTGCGACTCGGCCGTGAAGCATCGAGTAACCGTGCAATGTTTGTGATCGGGAGAGTGCTTGGGAGTTTTTGACCCCTCGACCCCGGAAAGTTTCACTTAGCGCCGCGGTGGAGACATTAGGGGGGTTCTCAGTTTCACCCTACAAGCCGGCAGTTCAAAGCGACGATTATATTTAAAGACTTGAGCTCCATTTTCATTCCAATGATTCTCATATCAAAGAAGAAGTGTCGAATTCAGCAATTTGTGTGCGATCAACAAAACTCAAAAGACATCATTGTGATTTTGAAACCCACGTAATGTAAAGTTATAGTTTAGCAATAAATAAAGAGGAAAATGTACAGTTCTGAAACAAGTCTGCATCATAATTGGGCAATGAAGCGCAAACGTATATATTTAATCAACTTAATCTTCAGTTAAATGAAGCAATTCAAGTTATTATGGGTCCTCTTTAGTACATTTTGGTAGTTATTCTGATCCTTTATGATAATGTTGTAATAAAGACGTTAAATACTGAGATTTGGGAACCTGATAAAACAGCATTTCAATCCTGGCATATGTAGTATTTGTACACTTTACCATGTTGGAGATCCAACCACCGGTCAATCTCTATTAGCTCTGTTTATTTGGAGTTAGTGTCACCTGACATGCTCCCTCCTTTTTGCTCTGTTTTTGGTCTCCACCAACTCCTGAGGGAACGATCTGCTTGTTTAGCTGCTAAATGCTCCACCATGTTCACCCGCTAGACTTGTTGCTGCTTCAAACCGCTGCCTGGCGCGTCCCGTCGATGAGCGTTGGAACCGTTATTTCCAAGAAACACTTGAGCATGACTCTGGCAGTCACAAGATTTAAAGTGGTGCTTCTTCGTGGAGAAACTCCACATCCAAGACATGTCGATTAAATCAACTAAAAAAAGCAGCATCCAGTTGCATTATTGTTATGAAGTGAATATCGGTGAAAAGCATTTCAAGCATCACTGGAGTAAATGTTTGATTTGTAACAGGAGGAGTCCAAGTTGGGCCAGTAAAACATGTTGCAGTAGATTTAGTTTGCTATCATTTTGTCTAAAGCTCTCTTTCAGACCAGACCGAGTCTGTAACCAGAAGGAGTTCAAAACAGGAAGCGTTTTATTTTTGGGTGTGTCACACAAAACCCAGAGGAGGTCGTAACCCGAGACGTGGAGCTGGAAGACTAAATCTCTCTCTAGGACACAGACATCGTGGTTCGATCCAGCGTTAGTATAGAAGTATGGATTAGTGCGGCTTTAAGGTGCTGTGAAGGCATTTCTGCCTTTGTGTACAAATTCCTTGCTGGAATCCAACTCCCCAGAATAGCAGAGGAGCATCTGCATGGCTGGCCGACTCCAGAGAGGGTGGGGTGGTTGAGAGCGAGAGTCCGTCTGTCTGCCCCCCCGCAAAGCCCCCCCTGGAGGTCTGAAGGAATGACAGAGACCCGACCCGGGTTCACGACCTGATCCCTGCAGCTTTCACTGCCTCCTTCTGCTTTCGGCACCGAAACGTAATTCTGGGCTGTTAATGGTGATAATTTGTGAAGAAGATGATCGATGCGCGGCCCCGTGGCTTTGTGATCCGACAGTATTCATCATTAGATCCTTTCAGACGGAGCAGAGGAGGAGGAGGAGGAGGGCAGAATTTACTGCCGGGCCTTCTGGAGGTGTTTTGGGTAAAATACAATGAAACATCTGTGAGGGGAGGTGCCCGCGTGGTAACCCTGCTGCAGCACACCAGGTCTCAGCCTAGTTTAACCACACCAGGATTCCTCAACCAGATCCTGAACCACAACTGGAAATGTTTTGCAGCCCCAATTTATCAAGTTTCGGTCTTCCATCTTGTTTGAAAATGGCCCAACTTTTTTTTATTACTATATTGATTAGAAATGATTAGAGCTGCGAGTTTGAGCCCCTCCTGGAACACAAACCAATCCGTTTAAAACGGCCCACAGCTCAGCTTTTAATCGCACACGTTGAAACGTTCTGCAACCTTCAGGTCGATTATGTAACCAGAACATACCCAAACAGTCGGCTTCTCTCTCTCTCTGTGTCAGTGAAACACACCAGTCATCATCAATCATACCAGGCAGCTTGTGAGGTCTCAGTTTCAGACTCTAGTTCTCTAAGTGGCTTTGAAATGGGTCTAATGGTTCCTGGAGTCACTTGGGACGCACAGGATCGCCCAAATCCTGTTAGAAAAAAAACAACTTGCAACATGATTCTTCTGCTTCTGCTGACCACTTTTATAAAAACAAACGTCTCCTCCTCCTCCACAGGTGAACGTCTACGTTCTGGGAAAAACCTTCCTCGCACTGTCCAGAGAACTGTGCATCAACGCCCCGGCTATAGGTAATCACTTCACTCATCTTCACCTCGCTCTGCTGGCACATCGTTGTCGTTTTACACATATATTGCACTTCCTTAGAGTCTCTGACTAAAGAGTCATGGAGATGAAAAGAGGCCGTTTGAATCAATCCTTTTTACAGGTTTCTTTTTTTATGTAGGTTAAGTTTGCACTATGTCGCTTATTAGTGGAAAATAAACCAAAAACCTCTTGAGATCTGGATAAAAATGATTATAAGTCACATTAAAAAGGTACCTGAGACCCCGGTGAGTAATCCATTCATAGCTTCATGAACCTCATGTTCCCATTTAAAAAAAAAAAAAAAAAAAGAAACCCAGGCGTAGTTCACGCTGCAGTAACCAGGGGGCGCTGCAGTCCCTCAAATCAAGACATCTGCTGCTTCAATCACATTAGAACCTTTTTTTATGTTTTATCATCAGGTGTATAGGCATTCTTGTACAGAACACATCGGGTCATCTTCAACAGCATCGAGCTGGCAACAGTTAAATCGTATTTTACAAAAGACACAACGTTCCCGAGGCCGTCCTCTGAAGTGCAAAACAACTCTGTTTTTTGACAAGATTTCTACTTCTTATTTTTTTTTCTTGTGTTTTTTTTTATTTAGAATCATAACACTACATGAAGTTTGCTCCTGGTGTAATGTTGCTGCTTAGACTATAGTAACAACATGGTGTATATAGACTTGCAATCACACAATTTGAAGCGGCCCCTACTTGTTCCAGTTGTGGAGCTCGGCTTGATTACATAACCACAAATAAACCGCCTTAATGTTGTTTCTGCAGCAGCCGCAGCCCTTTTAAAACGCAGGCGTCAGAGCAAATAACGTTAACCCAGTATTTAAATAAAAAAAATAACATTAAATTAAATAAGATAAAACAACAGCTCCTTGGCTTCTTAAAATAGTCTCTCAACAAACTAACCAGGCTATTTAGTGTGACATTAGTCGAGTGTCTTTAATGCTACATTACTTTGAAGGCTGGGAGGCGAGGAGGAACCTAATTTTCCAGCAGCAGCAGTCCAGAGCAGCTTATGCATAGAACACGAGCTCGGGGATCTGTCCTCCCTGTACTCCGGTCCCGTTGGTGCTGTCGGAGGAGCACTGGAATTGAAATGTCACCTTCCCACACTGCACCTCCGTCATGCCCTCCTGGCCAAAATAGCTCAGTTCGTTCCCGTCCAGCACGACGCTCACCGTGTAGAACGTGTCCTGCTCCACCTGGACGGGATGCTCGAACCTCACCGGAAACGTACTGCTCGACCCGTCCGACACGAACTTTGTCAGGTTCTGCGCCAGCGTCACCCCTTGTCTCTTCAGTTCGATTTTGACGCTGTACTCGGCTTTGCCGCCGCTCGACCCGTACAGCCCCAGCCCGGCGATAAAGATCCTCTTGTCCACCGCGAACTGAATGCTGTCGCACCGGCCGCGGTAGCGCCACTGATTGCTCCGGTAGGCCGAGGACTGGAAGCGGTGGCACCTCTGAGGCGCCAAACCCTGCCTCGCGTCCAGAGGGAAGTCCAGGTCCGGCTTTTTGGCCGCGGTGTACCACAGGAACACATTATGCGTCTCCTCCAGTGTCAGGATATCACATTGCGCCGCCCCGTCGGCAAACTCTTCCAGGCTCATGGAGGGGATGCGCACCAAGAACAGTGCCTTGCCGAGGACCTCTCTCTTGTTGCGAGTCGTGGGCCCCAAACCTTGTCTCTTGCATTCCGCCGCGGCCCAGTTCATGACGGCGTCAAACACCACCACCTCCTTGGTGTTGAGCGTCTCCCTCCGCAGGATGATCTCCAGCGTCTGCAGGTCGATCTCGCAGAAGCCCTCGGAGCCCAGCGCCAGCTCGGCCTGAGCGTCGATCACCTCCCAGCAGCGCTGCGTCAGCTCGGGCTCCTCGAACAGGCGGCTCTGGGAGAGCAGCACGCAGGCGTTCTTGGCCTCCAGGCTGGTCTCCAGGAAGGTGACGCAGGCCTTGGCCAGTGCAGGAACGATGTACTTCTTGGCGGCGTACAGGGTGGCCAGCACCGTGTCCGCCTCCAGGTCGATCTCATCGCTGTACATGTACCTGAGAAGGCAAGAAAATAAACTTTTTAACACTGTACATGTGATTACACGTACAACAATCACTAATTAGAAGGCATGGCTGACTTTGGGTCTTTGAAAAACCTTGAGAAGTACAATCATGTGTATTTGTACCCAGAGAGGGTTGTGTAATGACTGAACTACCCGCCTTTCACAAAAAGGCTTAACATGCAACAGTCTGTGCTGCTGGCTTAGCCAATGCTACTGAATGAGCAACAAAGGCAGGATATTTATAACTACTAGTCTGCATATATCCCTCACCAAAGAAAATTGTCAGGCTTTGGATGAGGGGGGAAAAAATGTTTCTAGTCAGACAAAGAGCAGCGAGAAACCCGGCAATTACAGAGCGCTGCGCCGCTGCTCCCGGGCGCTCCGAAAAAGCATTTTGGCATTCGCCTCTGCTCAGCTTCGGATGAGTAATACTATGCTTTGAAGTGACACTGACTGTGCTTGCCATCTCTCCTTCTGGTTGGCTGTGTGAGGGATGGCGAGTGGCTTACTTCAGCAGAATTAGAAAAGCAGCAGGTTCCACATCTGGGATATGGATCTCGGACTCCTCCTCCGCCAGATCGCCGTAAAACATGGCACAGAAGACCGAGCTTCCCACGGCCAGCACATACTGGGAGGGGGAGAGAGAGGGAGGAGCAGACGGATGCGTCAGAGACACATGCAACCAGAAACACACTCAAGTTCAATGAAGGAGCCGGAGTAGCTCTTTTTCAGTAGCACCGCCGCAGAGACGGACACAACTTCTCCACTCCGCTAACGAGACGTTTCAATGACACAAACGGGATTAATTCTCATAAATAAAAACATGTAATGTGCCCCTACCTTGTGCGCTGGGACCTTCTCCGACCCCCCCAGGGGCCCGACAATGAAGTGGACGTCAGCCATCAGCTCATTGTTAAACATCAGGGCATTCCTTTTTAAAAAAAGAGAAGGAAAAAGCAGAGCAGGATTCACGAATAAGCTTCAATCCAGTATTGTATAACATCAAGTCCTCCCACACTCTTTTTTTTCCCCTCTTATGCCTGGAGACGCTGGTGTCATGGGGTTTTGGGGAAGCTTTTCTGCAGCAACAGTAGCAGGACTGAAACTTATTATACCTTTCATTATCCACAAATCTATTTTCCAGATTAATGGTCCAAAAAAAAAAAAACCCTAAAGATGAAATGGTCACAAATGAGACCTGAATGTGAATCAGTTACCAGAATGTTATGCATGCAACCTAAAAACATAAAAAAGGTCATGCAAAAGTAAGACGCTGCAAGAATAGTTTCAAAATAAAAGTATGGACTGCACTTTTATCCCCTTTTTATTACTATGTTATTAACGTCGTTCCTCTATTATTATCTTAAATAAATAAACGTATATATTGGGGGTTTACCTCTCTCTCAGTGTGGGGTGGCTGCACTGCCAGCTCGGCGGGTCTACGTTGTTGTTGTTGATGTTTTGCTGGGTGGTCGGGGTGGTCGCCGCGCTGCTGCTGCCGCCGCCGCAGCCTCCGCCGCCGGCCTGGCTCACCTGCGCCGCCTTGGTCTTCTCGGCGTCCGCTACCGTGGTGCCGTTGGACAGGTTGGTGTTGTACAACTCCGCAGCCATCTTCTCCTCCTCCTCCTCCTGCTGCTGCTGCTCCTGTTCCTGCTGCTTCTTCTTGCTCGTCAGGGACAGCGTCAGGATCTCATAACATACCGGCAGCCTGCCCGGGAGCTTGCCGACCTTCTTGGACTTTTTCAGTGTTTCTGGAAGTAGGAGCAGATAGGTCAGACACCTCATGATCCGGCCATGGTGGAGCAGCCTGCAGTCTGCCGTTGGCATCGGCGCGAGCGACGCCGAATCTCTCGCGCCCTCCGCGTTAATATCCGGTGAATTGAATCACAAGGTTGCTGTGAATGAACCGACTTGCGCGATGAGGAGGAGGAGGGCGAATTCACCGTCTTCTAGCTCCCGACAACGCTACGCTTTAAAACGGCGTCGGTGGCGAAGTTTCCGCGACAACATCTAAAATCTCCCCGGTGGAGTCCGTTTACTCCTCCGCTTCCAACTTCCACCACAACCACTTTTTTTTCTCCTCCCCGTTTCCTCCTCCGTGTCCTGGCGGTCACCTCATCCTCTTGGACGGAGAAAAACGTCCACGAAGCGTCGCTTGTTTTCCCTTTTTTTCAGCGAGTGTGTGGGGGGGTTATAATCCGGATAGCCGATGTTTTTCCACCCCGCCTCCGCGTTTAATCCTCTCCGATGTGTCTCCCCCTTTTCTCCGGGAAGCCAGCTACGTTGTCCCGTCGTTGTCGTTTCGCATACGAGGTAAATAGTCATTCGTCGGGAGTTTTTAAGGTCTGCTCAATTTTTTTCCTACCCCCGTCGTGATCTTCTCGGACGCCCAGGGGCTCGCTCGCGACCAATCAGAATCCCGCACGGCGGTGATGTCAGCAGAGCCAAAGCACCTCCTCCGGCAGCTCCGCAGAGTGCGTCACCGGGGCTGAATCGCTCCGCCTCTGTCCCGCTGATGAGACCCGGTGGAGAGATTAAAAAATCAATAAATATATATTTTTAAAAAGCCCAGTTAAATATGACCCTTCAGTACAGCACAGTAATGGGGAGAAATAACCTTAAACTTAAAGGGAAAAATGGTTGGAAGAAGTCCTTTTTTTTTATTCAATTAAAAAATAGTACTACTAAAGTGTAAAATACTAGTAGTAATAGCAGTAGGAAAATGTAAGCATCAAAATACACTAAAAGTACGTGTTGTGCTCATTAAAGAACACTACTTTGTTAAATCTAAAGTAAATACACATATATAACATGTGTATCTTTCAGACCTCTAAAGTATTTTTTGGTTAACTGTATTGGGGGGCGGGGCAACCTGTTGATTGACAGCTCGCTACCGATGCTAGTTAGCTACTAAGATGACTTTAACGCACAGCTGCGAAGTTGACCTTGAATCATGAAGCTAACTTTGTTAGCAGCTTCACACCAGAATCAAGTTTGATCCAGATCCATTAAGGTTGCTGCTCCGCTACTCGTGTTCTTCAGATCCACCTGTCGCTCCTCCCACAGTCCAAATATGGTCACTTCCTTCACTGGTTGCAGTAGTAGGCGACGTCCAAAATGCCAAACTTGAGGCTTTCTAAACCGTAGTCAACTACTGAACACTGACAAAAATAGGGATGCACGATATTGATTTTTTGAAGCCGATACCGATATCGATAACTTTCTGCTCCTCGGGACCGATACCGATAACCGATAATATTGTTATTCGTTTTTGAATGTATATTCAGATCAAATTCAGGTCAAAAACACTAATGACTAAGCTTAGGTAGATTTAGCATAGCTTTGCCTTTTACCAAACACCATACCAGATGTATCACAGTGACATGATAATTAATACTATGAACAAAAGAAAGCCAAGAACAGTTTTGACTCTTCAATAAAATGACTATATATATATATATATATATATATATATACCGTTGAATATACCGTTGAAATACACATTTGTTTATCTACTCTTCACATTTATTAAATGTATTGTCTCTTTCTGTTTCCAACAGTGCGAGTTTAGATACACAAATATGATCGCGTTTGTCAATCGTGGTATTTTATTTTGAAAATTGCTTTTATTTTGAAAATTGACCGGATTGTCTCGTGTTTTTCAGAAAATGTGATTTCCTGCCAGAATTGTCTCGTGTTTTTCAGTGTGCATTTCCTGCCAGAATTAGACGGCCGATTCACTCGCGGCAGCCGCGCAAAAAATAGAGCAGACGCCGAAACGATCGCTTCACGGCGCGGGAGGGCCGCGCGTATTCACGGCGCGGGAGGGCCGCGCGTATTCACGGCGCGGGAGGGCCGCGCGTATTCGCGGCGCGGTGCGGCGCGCCGCCGAAAATCGCGAGCGATCCGTGCACCCCCGTTCAGACCAGACGCGTATTTCTCCGCGGCGGTCGACAAGCGCTTCTGCTCAGCTGTTGTTCATTCAGAGCTATTTTTCCGTTAAACCCCATAAAATTAATACGCCATGTTTCTGTAATCAAGAAGTTTGTAAACTTCTTGTATTTATCCGTTCTCTCTCTCTGAGCGAGAGAAAGACCGCGAGAGAGAGAGGGACACACACACACACACACACACACACACACAGACAGTGTGTAGAAGACCGAAGTAGTGCAGATATACTGTTGAAATACATATTTTTTTTATCTACTCTTCACATTTATTAAATGTATTGTCTCTTCCTGTTTCCGACAGTGCGAGTTTAGATACACAAATATGATCGCGTTTGTCAATCGTGGTATTTTATTTTGAAAATTGCTTTTATTTTGAAAATTGACCGGATTGTCTCGTGTTCCTCTGTGTGATTTCCTGCCAGAATTGACGCGTTCACTCACGGCACGCGCAAAAAAATAGAGCAGACGCCGAAACGATCGCTTCACGGCGCGGGAGGGCCGCGCGTATTTGCGGCGCTCCGCGTCCAGTGTGAACCAGGCGTGAACCAGGCGTGAGAAGGGAGCGCTCGATTTGTGGTTTAACTCCCTCCTCCGAAACCTGTGATACCACAGTAACCATATCACATGCTAAACGGGAGGCGCCTAGAAAAAACTAACGTCCCTCATCCCAATCCACCCGTAGCACTGTTTTAACACACGCATCCTATCGTCGGATTATCGGAGGTATTAATAATTGTATCGGATTTATCGGGTTGACGTCATAATTCCTATTATCGGGCCGATAATTATCGGGCCGATAATTATCGTGCATCCCTAGACAAAAATGAATATATCTATATGTATGTGTATATACACTTTAATGTTGCAAATATACATATAAGTAAAAATCAAGAAATGTCTACTTGTGATCGTACCCAGCAGCCCAAATCTTTCTAAAGCTTCAGTGGAGCTGGATGTCCTTCAGTGATCTGAAAGTATTCAGTCGGGTTGTGATGAGTGACGGCTTCACCCCGTATTCTCTCTGATTGATTGAACGTCAGAGCAAACTGTCAGCTCCAGCAAGAAGTCCACCAGAGCAAAAAAAGAACCCTCTGAGAACCGCTTCTACACCCACAGTACCCAAAAATAAATACTATTTAATAAATAGACCAGAATGCATTGCAGAAGTATGTTTCGGGTGCAGCTTCCCCCCACAGCTGAAATGATAACACGTTAATGCTATTCGTGCTTCTCTGCTCCCACGTTGTGATTGAAAGGATTGAGTTCACGGCTCCCTTCATTGGGGGGGGGGGGGGGGCAAAGTCATTTTGGGGAGAATGTGGGGAGCAGAATTTGAAAAACATGAGGCAGTTTGAGGGGAAAGTAGGTACAAGAGAAACTTACAGCGGCCGTCACAGAATGACTCCTGGGCTGATTGATTACATTCGACTGCGATTTGAGGATTTGATTCTCCTTTTTTTAAAGGGTCTAGTCTCGCCCGGCGTTTGCAGACACTCCAGTAAAAGTTGGAGCGGTGATGGCGAGCTCTGCAGACGTATCATTACATGATGCAGAGAGAGAGAGGGTGGGGGATCAGCCTAGATCTTATTACCAGCTGGCTCTACCAGCTTTCCAGTGGACTGCTCTTTAAACGCAGCCTCTGACTTCAAAGATATTTGACTCCACTGTCATAACCGGGACACGACCAAGCTCTACTTTCTTGTCTCCTGGCTACAGTGGAAAGACGATTCCTTTCTAATTCTAGTATTAAATTAGATTTCTTAGCATGGTAAAATCATTTTTAAATGAAAGGGGGGGAAAAAAGTCAAACTGGCGACCTGCCAAGCGATTTTCATGGCGAAAGCAGGTGGTTCTGATAGTTTTCTTCTCTTCAGCTGTACTATTTTCCATAAAAGTTTACGATATGATCCACTCGGCATGTTTCTCAGGGACATTTGAGAGGCAAAAGGCTTATGATTGGAAGGTTGCCCGTTCAAATCCTATCGCCAGCTGGGAAAATCTGGACAGAGACGCTGAATGAGAAACAGGCTGCTTCGAGGTGCACTTGAGCTAAAATGCTAATCCTCGAGTTCTCTAGTGGAGCTAATTAGCAGCCAGCAGTCGGATGCTGGTTTTACTGGGAAGCCTGCAGGTTTCAGTCTGTATGGATGTATGGCTGAATTATGAGACAATGGGCCCCTGGGCACACAAAAATGTAAAGGGCCCTCTTACCCGTCTTGCATAATAAGAGCCACAGCTTTCAAGAGACATATTTTTGATAGTTTTGCATCTATTTTGACACTTAAGCCTAGCTTTATAGTCATTTTTTATCTCTTTTTGGTTGTTTTTTGTCTTTTCTGTAGACGTTTTCCATCTCTTTTAGGTCATTTTGCATGTCTTTACCAATTTCCCCCCTTTTTGCACTCATTTTCATCTCTTTTTGACTGTTTTGTATCCCTTTTCTAGTCGTTTTCTGTCTCTTTTTGGTCATTAAGTATCTCTTTGTGCTATTTTCCATCCATTTTTACTCGTTTTGTATCTCTTCATCGTTGTTTTCCATCTATTTTTTGGCTGTTTTGTATCTCTTTGTAGTTGTTTTATGTCTCTTTCTGGTCATTAAGCATCTCTTTGTACTATTTTCCATCCATTTTTGCTAGTTTACTATCTCTTTAGAGTTGTTTTACATCTATTTTTGCTTGTCATGCATCTCTTTTTGGTTGCTCCGCTTCTGTTTGTGGTAGTTCTGCATCTCTTTGTAGTTGTTTTCCATCTCTGTTTGTTGTTTTGTGTCTTTTTGTTGCTGTTTTAGTTTTGCATCTTTGTGTGACTTCCCAACAACACAGTTATTGTTAGCCGTTAGCTGCAACATCAAACAGAGGCTCAGGCCCAAAGGACCGTTGGACCTGTTCAGTAATCCGTCCATGTCTGGATGAATTCAAAGCAGACGCGTGTTTTCTTTGGTCCGAGTTGAAAAGAAGATTTTTTTGACTGCAATTTTGGTTTTGTTTACTGCTCAGAGACCAGCCAGGCCATATAAACAAAAGTGACATGGACACGCACACAGGCTGTTTATTGGACAGAGAGTTTTGGCAGCAGAGCCAATCAGATCTGATATGAATCCCTGAAACTGTAACATGATGGAGCTCTTCTCGCTGTGATTCATCTTCTCCAGTTAATCACACATATGAGAAGAGCTGCATGTGATCATTACAGGATACTTAACGCCCAGAAACCGTGTCTTGTTCTGTAGTTGCAGATTACGTGGTGTGATGTCATAGACACTAGGTCCACTCGGCCTCTCTATATACAGTGGATTCATTCAGACAACTCAAACAAAACCTACTTTGGGAACCTAAAGGAGCAAGTCTTCCTTCCGATTGACTAAACCTGTCTCCTCCAGACCCGTGCCTCTACATTCCCCGCTTTGCCCAGCTGCTGGAATTTGGGGAGAAGAACCACGACGTGTCGATGACGGCGATGAGGCTGGTTCAGAGGATGAAGAGGGACTGGATGCACACGGGACGAAGACCGTCAGGACTCTGCGGAGCAGGTAACCATCAGGCGATGAGATATCTTGTGTGTGTGTGTGTGTGTGTGTGTGTGTGTGTGTGTGTGTGTGTGTGTGTGTGTGTGTGTCTGTGGAGGGTTTAATACAGATGCTGGCAGCAGCCTGGAGGCTCTGAGCAGCAGGTCTGTCATTAGAGGATTCCTGGTGTCAGACCTCTTGAGACAAATCTGAGGAGAGAAAGTGATTAACGCCCTCAGCTTCGTTGGCGCTGAACATCAAGGTGCCCTTCATCAGGACACGTCGACCTTGTGTTTGTATTGTCATGCTTCTCCAACGGGGAATAATAGAGTTTTAACTCTGCAAACGGTGATTTATATCAGTGAAGGACTTAAATAATCCAGCACAAAACCACCAGCATGACTGAGAGCTTTGGGGGTTAGAGCAACATGAGAAGTTGTTTTTGTGCCTTTAACTGCCTGAAGCAGCAAAATAAATTCAGGGCAAATGTTCAATATCACAACGCTCAAAGCTCCCTGTTAGCTCAGAGTGCAGAATTAGCTGTTAGCATCCGAGCCCTGGATTTGAGTGAGGATCGATTTGTGCAGAAACGGGTGAGAAAGAAACCAACTGTTTTAAGGTATCCTTGGTGATCTTGGAACACATTCTCCTATTCTCCTCCTTTTTAGCTGAGAATAATCTATTTGTTAGAGCTCCCCAAAACGGATCACATTGTCATCTGAAAGGGCTAAATCAAGTCACATCACATGGGAGCACATGCAGGTTGGACAGCATTACAAAAGCATTGCTTTTAAACGGTTCAGTAATGTTAAAATTAATTTTGCATGTTGGGTGTTGGGATTGTGGAGATTGTTAGCTTGTGGTTGCAGGTGTGTTTGCATTGTGCTATGATCAATTTGCCCTAATTTCCAAGCACACAAGAGCTGATATCATAGATGGAGTTATAGATCATATACTATAGAGTTATAGGCATATATCACACGTCTTTTGAAATCAGACTTCCAGCTGGATCACCAGTGGAAAACTCCTGGAAAATGATCTCTGGAAAACCGTGGGAACCGAGAGGTTATGAATGTTTTCCAGGAGCTGGTTCGTCCTGACTGACATCATGGGACCTTTTCTGCCAACCGGGTTCAAATCCATCATTATGTTTTTACAGTTTGTTGATCATCAGCCAAAACAGACGAGCGGGCGAGGCAAACCTGCCGGTACCTGTCTCAAACTTACCAACAACCCACAGTGTCTTCTCTTCTCCGTTACCAGCTAAGACGTCCTGAAATCTAATCGGAGGGCATCCTGCGTGTTTACACTCTCTGGCCTCTCTGCTGCAACGCCTGAATAATTAATTCCTCGTCATAAATCATTGAGACACACGCGGTCACGTGGAAGAAGTAAAAAGAAAAGAGAGTTTATTCCCAAATCTGATGCAAATATCACTGTTGACGAACCAGAAACGTGTATCTAGAGAGAAAAACAAGTATAGAGGTCATAGATGTAAAGTAATAAAACTTTTTGAAGTTGCGGAGGTGAAATGTTGCTCGTCGTCAGCAGAGCTAAAAGCCGTCACTTCAGTCCTAAAGGCTGTTAGAAGTGTGCATGTAGAAGCAGAAGCATGCATCCATCTTTTAACAGGCTCCTGAGCGAAGCTCCTCTAATGACGCTTACGTAACCGTTCCCCTTCAAGGCTCCCTCTGCACTTCATTGCATAATATCGGTGCTCCATTTTTTTGTAATTGTTTTTTTTGTGTGTGCATGTGGGCGGAGCTTCAGCTCAGCTGGCTCAGGTGCTCGTCTCCTGCAGTCCTCCATGATGTCCGTGCAGAGACGAAACTCTGTTTGACTGTTTGAAGCTACAGCTAACGGCTAACAATCACAGTGTTGTTGGGAAGTTGCACAAAGATGCAAAACTACAAAAAAAAAGACAGTACACTACAACACTACAACAAAGATGCAAAAAGAGACACAAAACAAAAAAAAGAGATAGAAAATGACCACAAAGAGATGAATAATAAGCAAAAGATGTAAACCAACTCCAAAGAATTACAAAACGAGCAAAAAGAGATGATAAACGACTACAAAGTGATACAAAACGAACAAAAAAAGATGATAAACGACTACAAAGAGATACAAAACAAGCAAAAAGAGATGATAAACGACTACAAAGTGATACAAAATGAACAAAAAAAGATGATAAACGACTACAAAGAGATACAAAACAAGCAAAAAGAGATGATAAACGACTACAAAGTGATACAAAACGAACAAAAAAAGATGATAAACGACTACAAAGTGATACAAAACAAACAAAAAAAGATGATAAACGACTACAAAGAGATACAAAATGAACAAAAAAGATGATAAACGACTACAAAGAGATACAAAACAAGCAAAAAGAGATGATAAACGACTACAAAGTGATACAAAATGAACAAAAAAGATGATAAACGACTACAAAGAGATGCAAAACAAGCAAAAAGAGATGATAAACGACTACAAAGTGATACAAAACAAGCAAAAAGAGATGATAAACGACTACAAAGTGATACAAAATGAACAAAAAAGATGATAAACGACTACAAAGAGATGCAAAACAAGCAAAAAGAGATTATAAACGACTACAAAGAGATACAAAACGAACAAAAAAAGATGATAAACGACTACAAAGAGATACAAAACAAGCAAAAAGAGATGATAAACGACTACAAAGTGATACAAAACGAACAAAAAAAGATGATAAACGACTACAAAGTGATACAAAACAAACAAAAAAAGATGATAAACGACTACAAAGAGATACAAAATGAACAAAAAAGATGATAAACGACTACAAAGAGATACAAAACAAGCAAAAAGAGATGATAAACGACTACAAAGTGATACAAAATGAACAAAAAAGATGATAAACGACTACAAAGAGATGCAAAACAAGCAAAAAGAGATGATAAACGACTACAAAGTGATACAAAACAAGCAAAAAGAGATGATAAACGACTACAAAGTGATACAAAATGAACAAAAAAGATGATAAACGACTACAAAGAGATGCAAAACAAGCAAAAAGAGATTATAAACGACTACAAAGAGATACAAAACGAACAAAAAAAGATGATAAACGACTACAAAGAGATACAAAACAAGCAAAAAGAGATGATAAACGACTACAAAGTGATACAAAACGAACAAAAAAAGATGATAAACGACTACAAAGAGATACAAAATGAACAATAAAGATGATAAACGACTACAAAGAGATACAAAACAAGCAAAAAGAGATGATAAACGACTACAAAGAGATACAAAACGGGCAAAAAGAGATGAAGTAGGACAACCAGTCGCCCAAAAACCAAATGTCATATTTCAAGTGTCTCTTTCGATATATTTTAATTTCCAAAACATGGAATAAAAAAAGCTTAATATCATATACTTTTTTATTTATGTAGTTTAGTGAAGCCACATTTCTGTGTTTATGTTTTTTCAGCTCTTCTCGTCGCCGCTCGTATGCACGACTTTCGCCGCACCATCAAAGAAATCGTCAGCGTCGTGAAAGTGTGTGAAACCACCTTGAGGAAAAGGTGGGTGGAGCAAGTTCTCATTTAAAAGCTGACAATAAGAACCTGCAAGTTTGATTTATTTCAGTTGACTTGTTTTTTTAAAAATGCAGATGTCCTAAATTATCAGCTGCTTTCATCACAATTTTGTGATTTTAATCATTTGTCGCCCTGCATCGTCTCGTGCATTAGACTTGTGGAGTTTGAGGACACGCCCACCAGTCAGCTGACCATCGAAGAGTTCATGAGGATGGATCTGGAGCAAGAGTGCGACCCGCCGTGCTTCACAGCTGGACTGATCAAGAAGAAAGTCCATCAGGTGATGGTTTTAATCTGTATGAGGAAAAACTAGCCAGCAAAAAGGAGTAGCTTGGCTGTGTGGGTATTTATGAAGTACTTCAATATTGTTAATTGCTTATAAGATTTCCCATTCCCTTCTCAGGGGGAATATTAAGATTTAATCTTATTCTGTATTTTCTTGATGGTTGCATGCAGCCTGCAGGCTTTTCTCCTAATAATTAATGAAGGGTATTAACCTCACAGATCATCATTCTCCAACAGTCTGCTGGCTGTAGTTTCACATTTACGGTAGACGTGAGTCGTACCGAGGAATAAATGAATGTATACGCCGCAAAAAATACTGTTCATTATTTCTTTTTTTTTAAATGGGTTCTTCATTAATTGTGAACATTTTCAGAATGATCTTGTGCTCCAGCACCATCGTCCACAAACTAAGTGATGACATCACAACTAGTACGTCTACAATTAAAGACATTAAAGTATTAATCTGCTAATTCTGAACATTTCACACAAACGTCCGATTGGACAAAAATGTTGAGGTGATGACATTTTGGACAGACAAGTATATAAAGTACAAATTGCATTTATTTTCTCTATAACGTCTGAAAAAAGTCACACAGTTGATGTAAAGCCACCGGTGCTGGGGATTCCCATCTAGATGTCTCAAACAGTCCGAGGTCGACGGCAGGAACGGCAAAAACAGGAGACAGGAGGCTCTTCCGCCGGGCGGGTCAAGGACAGAAAAACAAAAAGAAATCCCCACATGGCTGGAGGAGGGCGGGAGGGAGGGCAGGATATCAGTCGGTATGCAAGATAAGGCAGAGTTTACACATCATAAAGATGGCGGCAGAGATCGTGCGGTTCATCTAGCAACACCTACAGGAAATGGTTCCCTGAATTCCTTCTGCTAGATCAGATCTGTTCTGTCTGAAGCAGGAGAAGATTTGTTTAATTCTCACATCATTTTAACGATTTGTGAGCGTTTTCTCCTCTCGACACAAACCAAAATCACAAATTAAATTTTTTTTATTATTATGATTTCCAGGTCCATACAGTCGATGATAATACATTTCATACTTCTCATTTAGACATCTGCAAATGTACAATTGTAGCCCCACCAAGTATCCCAGTCCCAGTAAGCAGTACAAAAGCATGCATCCAGTAGTATATACATAACCATTTTTTAAATATAGTGAAATAAGAACAAGAACGTACTAAACAAACATGCTGGGGTAAACCTCAATGACACATAAATCCACTTACAAATGAAAGTTTTTAGAGGATTCAAACCAGAAGAGTTGAATCGTTACAACTTTTACAGCTGAGACGCAAAGATCCGACTGTTTGTTGTATTTCAGCACCAAATCAAACTCTGGCTTCTTTGCTTTCCAGAAGAAGACGGAGGGGGGTCCTCGTGTTGCGATGTTCTTTAACTCTGACATGTTTCACCCTGTAGTCGCTGTCAAGCCAGTGGCGAGAAATAAACTTCTTCCCTTTAACTCCTCTCCTTTTTTCTTTTTTTCTTCCCCGACTCCAGCTGGAGGTCGAGCTGAAGAAAAGGATGGATGACGTGGAAGGTATGAACGAGCCCATCAGAAGGCATCTCGACTCGGAGTTTCACTTTTACATTGATTCACACACATCAGTGTTGGATGTGGTTAAAGGGCAGCACATCGAGTGGAAATATGGTTCACTTCCAGCATGTAATTAACCTCACATTATGTCGCAGTACCGGCTTATTATATTGTAATCATGGGGGGGAAAGTATCGTTTCTTTTTCAGGGACATGAGAAAAGTTACTGCATCTCTACTGTTGTTGATCTGGGAATCATTCTGTGTTGTTTTTTGTTGTCTTCAGATGAAATTCAAGTCTACCAGGATGAAATCGACGCAGAGCTTCAGAGCTGTCGACCCAAACTGAGAGGAGTTTACGCCGCCTACGCCAACGAAGGTATGACGACATATTCTGACAATAACGTCACAAAGTTTGAATTTCGTTGCCCCTGAATCAGTGTTGTCACGGTCAGACTGACCTCCGAGCGAAGGGAAGGTCCTTGAAGATACGTATGTTCTGTCTGTGTTCACCAATATGCGTTGAACTTTAGCTTCATGTCGGACCAAATAAATCCTAAACATTGCTGTTTCTGACGAGAGACACACACACACACACACACACACACACACACACACACACACACACACACACACACACACACACACAGAGGCCCACACGTGAAAAGCGACCCACTTCAGAGTGCACTCCCTGTCACTCCTTCTCTTTATCTGTTTCTACCTTTGGCTCTTTATCTCTGGCCTTCTGTCTTCGTCTCTTTCGCTGTCTTACACACACACACACACACACACACACACAGACACACAGACACATACACAAGCTCTTCCAGCTGCTTTCAGACATCCGGCGGCGTTTCTTCTTCTTCTTCTGATTATTCAGTTGTTTGTTTTTCTCTCCCTCACTTGTGGGCTGAAGTCTGTGTGAAGACATTTTAATTAAGGCTGATTTTAATAGACGCATTTTAATGAGATACCACGACCAGAAATGATGATCCCATCTATTTTGTCTGGATGTGATTTATTTATGAATGAGTTTTAGGGAAAACAAGATTATCTCTTTTTTTTAAACAATTTACTTATCATTAACCGTAAAAACTGATATCCTGATATATGATTACACCCGGCTAATTGTACAACGTGACCAAATACTGCAACTGTGCCGCTTTATTAATCCTCGGGGAAATCCAGAGCAGTCGTGAGCTCCATAATGAGATTCAGCTCGGTAAAGGTGACACAAACTGTTCTAATTATTGAAAAGTAGGCACTTTCTACACGGACACATTTTTCATTAAAACCATTACGCCGTTGAATGACCTTCTCGTTAGCGGACGCTGTGATTGCTTGCATTTCTCACTATAGTGAGATTATATGGGCTCACAAAAAAAAAAAAAAGATTTATTCATTGTTATCACCTGCAGGGAATTTAACTGCGTGCCTTGATAAATCTTTAGGTGGTGCTGCTGGGGATCCGACTAGCAGTGAAAAACACCTCCAGGAGGATCTTAGTGAATAAAGTACAATGTTTTAACGTCTCTTTATGAATTTTAATAGAACAATTTGACATCTTATTCTTTGTTTTCTTGTAGAAAGTGAGATAAGAAGATCAATACCACTCTCTTATTTGTCCATGAAGCTACAGTGAGGTTAGCCTAGCTTAGCATAAAGACTTGAAACGGGGGGAAACTATTAGCTTGACACTCTCTCTCTATCGATGCATGTATATATAATCCTATAAAATTACCATAACGGAATATTTTATCCACATCCCTAACTTCCAACATATTGCACCATAAAATATATTGATTTATTTTATACTAACTTCAAGAAGCACACTACGGCAATTAGCCATATTGGTATGTAATTAGCATGCATTTGTACTAAGTTTACAAACTGCTATGTGCTACATTTAAAGGAATACTTCACCTGAAAGATGACCCTGTGTGACCTTGAATTCTTGAAGAAAACTTGAATGAGAGATGCACACCTTATTATGTAAAATAATCTAAACACCATGCTGTTCTCTATGAGGGTTTCCAGGGTTTTAGGGGGTCCTGAAGGAGGTCAGTCGCTGATCCTGACCTGTGGAGTCCTGAATTAAACGGCGCATTAATTCCATCCCTCTCTCCCAGACGGCGAGAAGGCCGAGGCCGACCTCTTCTCTCCGTCGTCTGTGAAGGAGGACCAGGAGGACCCGGAAGAGGAGGACGTGCTCCAGGCCGTGGCCAAGCACTTTGGCAAAGACCTGGAGGAGCTGACGCTGGAGGCCCTGCTGAAACTGGAGCAGAGGGGACCGGAGGAGGAAGAGGACAACGAGGAGGGGGACGTCCCGAAGCGAAAAGCCCCGTCGCTGGCGTCCATCCTGGGCACGTTGCCCACGGCGGCCTCCCTCAGCCTCCCCGAGCCCAGCGACAACGGGAAGGAGAGCGGTGAGCCTGGTTTTAAAGTATATCTCATTTTCTTTTTTCTAAAGCAGTCCTATTTATTATCACTTTACCAGAAAACAGATTAACTACACTTAAGATTGATTTCTGGGGGCATAATATTCTCATTTGTCGACAAAACAAAGCTCCCAAGCTTCTCTCCGTGCACTGCTTTTAGATTTGGTTTCTGAATTCTCACCCCTTTTGTTATACTTGATGTTAGCAAACGTGTTTTTATAGAAGCGTCTGCACCTTGAGGACGATCGGATACCATCCATCCTCCACGGTGTCTTCCTACTGTAATGACCCATAATCAACTTACAGAATGCTTTCCTGGCTTTAATTGCTGCGACTGAAATTGGCTGAGCTGTGTGTGAAATTTGTCGTTTTTTCGGAATGTGTGGGAGACGGAGTTTCTTAACCCTTCAGGTGGTCGGCGCTTGGATTTGTGCCAAAATACTGCAATTTGTTTAATCTTTCTGCGGCACATTCGAGTTGTTATCTCCAGAGGGGGGAGTTCTGTTTGTCTGTTTTTGTTTGTGCATAAGTGAATGATGGGATTTAAAGGACTGGGAAGGTGATCATCACCTCTTCCACTAATCAAACCGGCCATCTGGCACACCGGCCATTTTCCTGATGGGCCGACGCAACTGTCTTTTTTATTTAAATGTGGTTCTGGTCCCAGTCCACCGCAGTGCGGTTGTTGTTGTTTTTTAGCTCCATGGCATCGAGGAAGAATCTGAAACATTGACATCCTAACCAGACGTGAGCCTAAATGATCCAAACACGATAACAAACCGAACAATTCTGCTGAATAAATAAAACAAACCGTCGGAGCGATCACACCCTCTGCCAATGTGACTTATTAACAGACTGGAGCTACAGGGATCCATCATGTGTTGCCTGTAATTACCTAATTATGCGAGGAGGATGTTTGCCCCCCCCCCCATCACCACCACCCCTTGTTTTTATCTGGGTGTACAGATGCGTTGATGGATGTGAGGTAATGGTGCCATGAAGCGACATCTGTCCTGATGAGGAAACCCAGTCTTTTATGGCTCATGAGTCGTGGTGGTGGGGGAGGGGAGGGAGGGCGGAGGGGGGAGGCCAGGGGTGGGAGGGGAAGAGTCTTAATGGATGGATGTTGTGAGGGAGGAGGCGGTGAAGTGTTTGAACATCCTGTAACCTAAAGGTCCCACGTCTGAAGCCGTAAATATTGACCCGGGACGCATCACATCTGTACATGAACATCTATACGCTTACATATATGCTGTATTTACACCATCTATACTCTTAATAGTATGTACTTGATTTGCACCTTATTAGGACACTGTATCTGCTCCTCTTCTCACTTTGTATTGTATCTGCTGCACAGCAATTTCCCCTCTGGAATAATAGTTTTATCTTCTTTTTTATTGAATTAGAAATAATGATAAGTGGACACTGAAAACTTTAGGTGAGAAGACGATGATGATGATGACAAACATGATTATTAATTATTCTGTATTTAAAACTCATTTCACATGAATGTCAGTGCCAATTCACAATTTGACAAATTACAACTTGTTCATCTATGATCATTTCTAAAGGCGATCAGGGCAGAATCACAAAGTGCTTTACAATTTTTATGATGATAATAAAAACACTTTTGGTAAGAAAAGAAGACGCTGGCCGCTTTTACGTTCCTTATGACACTTTCCTGGTCCTCCCTGTCTCCCGTAAACATCCCCAGCTCGGGTCAAACCGCCCATTAACGTGATGAAAATGCCCCCCCACCCCAATAACGCCACTGACCTCATTTCATCAGGGGAACAGGGACGAGGTCGAGAGTTGAGATGAGCCTCGATTACCAAACTGTAATGAATCACCGCTCGCTGAATCATGAGCTCTTATGTCCACTCTAAATGTGTCTCCTCTTTTTAAAAAATATGTTTTTGTTGCAGAGGTGATGTTATTTTGAGTCATCCTCTTTTAAGTCGATGCGTCGCGAGGGTCACGAATGACAGAATCGACATTTAAAAGATGAAGCGGCCGCCATCGAAGGGTTTAATCGTCGGCCGTTTGGGACTCGGCTGAATTCACCGGGAGTCACTCGGGGGTTGCTCTCTGTTTTTCTGCTTTGCTTTTTGGGGGATTTCTTTTCTTATTTTTCTGAGACACAAATATATATTTAATGTTCCAGCTGTAGCTGCCTGTTGCATTAGAATCGGGCTCATAGCTGTGGGTCACCGAGGGTTTGTTTGTTTCCTTTTACAATCTCGCAAATCTTCATTTGTGGCAGCAGATTTCTGCTTCGTTCAAGTTGCTTACCAGTAAAAAACAACGGCGTTGACCTCCATATTGACTGTGTTGCTGTTGTGTTTCCAAATGTCTGGAAACCACCTGTCACTTCTCGCGGTCTGTTATTGGTCCCATTTTTTAGATTCTTGAGATGTGGTGAAGAAGCAAAAGAACAAATGTCCTAAAATAACCAACATGACTCTCTTCTTCTTCTTCTTCTGCTGTTGTAATTCCCAGGAAACCATTTATGTGCCAGTTGTGTGCCTTTACCATATTTGGCATTGTGTGTATTTGTGCGAGTGGTAGTTTTTCTGTGTTTTTGTTGCACAGAGGTTTTCTGAGGATTCCTGCTAATTTTGGTTGGTTTGGGAGGGCAGGAGTGTGTGTGTGTGTGTGTGTGTGTGTGTGTGGGGGGGGGGGTGGATGGTTATTCTTGCCCCCCCAAGCTGAATCTTTGAAGTATTAAGTGGTCGGGGTACTTTGTCATTAGGGCCGAAGCCTTTCATCAGTACACTCTCTGTGTGTGTGTGTGTGTGTGTGTGTGTGTGTGTGTGTGTGTGTGTGTGTGTGTGTGTGTGTGTGTGTGTGTGTGTGTGTGTGTGTGTGTGTGTGTGTGTGTGTGTGTGTGTGTGTGTGTGTGTGTCTGTTGCGTGGACATTGTTAGCGGAGGGCAGGGCGACCAGAGGAAGAGAGACGGGTGTAATTTTAGATCCTCTCAGGAAAAAGGAGGAAACAAAGTAAGAAAACAGTTTAGTTTCTCTTCACTGGTGGGGTTTTTTTAAGGAGGAATGAAAAACATGATCGGTTGTAAGTGTGTACAAACAGGTATGTATGAGGTTAATTATTATTAACCAGTTTTTACTTCCCAATGGATTTTGACATTTAAAATCTAAACTCTATAATTATGAAAACAACTTGAAAAATAGTTATATTTGAGCACATTTTGTTGTTATAAATGCCATTTGATATCGTTACTTTGGGATAATTAAATTATTAATTTATCTTCTACTCAAAATTCTCAAAATCTGAATTGATAAGAATTCACAGTAAACATTGTAAACATGAGTTTCTGGTCTCAGTCTCTAGTTTCAAGTCTTCTTCTTCAATCCAGCATGATGTTCATTTAGTACATTATGGTCCAGAAAGCAGGGGATGCTTTAGGGGGCGGGGCTTACCTGCTGATTGACAGGTTGCTACCGTGCTACCAATGCTAGTTAGCTACTAAGATGACCTTGAATTATAGAAGTTAAATGTGTTAGCAGCTTCACACCAGAATCCAGATGGATCCAGATCCACCCGTCGCTCCTCCACAGTCCAAATATGGTCACTTCCTTCACCGACTCTCTCTGGCTGTAACACATGCAATCAAACTGTTGGTTCAAAAATCGTATTTATTAATAATTATATTCATTATCTTGATCCATTCAGTGTAGGAGAGGAATAAAATTAGACTTTTTATTGCCTTATTCACTCACAGGAGGTAAAAACCTGTCGGCCCAAATGAATGATCAATAATGGATTACCAGTTGCTTCCAATCAGTGAGAGTAATGAAGTTGGTGCATGTCCTCACTTCATTCCTTCCTTGTTACATTACCGACCATGCAGCCTTTTGAAACCTCAGTTAAACCTTTCCCGTCTGTTTGAGCCCGCCGCCTCATCCACGGCCCGTCTCCACTAATGGCATTTTCATCAACTCCTGCGCTCGGAGGCGAAGCGGAGAGCGGCGAGGCCGGGCGGTCCGTGATTCCAGCACCTTCCGGATGACTTTGTCACATCGGTCCGTTGGCGTCCCGGTCTTCGGGGAGCCTCTGCCCCGCTCCATTAGAGGCCGCATTGATTGAGGCACACGGGGTTTTTCAGCGGAGCACTTAGTTCAATCAATGACGTCTGCCCTGACCTTAACTACCTCAGTGAGCACGGCTCCCCGGCTCTTGTCGAGGTTTTTTTTTTTATTGCCTGAAAAACGTAAAGGGCTGTTTGAAGTGAGACTCTAGATTTACGTCCGTTTGCTCTTTTGAAGAACGTATTTATGTTTGCCGTAGCTGTTTTACAGGTGTTGGACTGCGTTCACAGAACCAGCCGTTGCTCCGTAGACGTGAAGTTGTTGTCCTGGAACATTTTCTTTTCTTTTTTTTTCTTTCTACCCACCGTCCTCGCTAACAGCAATTACCGCAGTGAGTCGTCTCTCCCGGCGATTCGGAGGCGTGGCAGAAGCTCTCTGACAGATCTGTGTTCTGACAGCCGCTCTGCTGAGTCAATTATAGTCTTTTAAATGAGCAGCATCTGTCTCATCTCTCTCTCTCTCTCTCTGTCCACAGAGGATGAAAGCAAAATTCAAAAGTCTCATCCTTTTGCTTCGGCAGCACTATTTGCCTCCTCAGCAGTCAGATGTGTAGGGATCTCCTTTTGTTGTCTTTTTGCTATGCTAATGAGGAGACAGGAAGCCCCTCGACAAACCAGCAGGTGACTGGTTTTGTTTCCAGCAGCCACCAGCGTCTCCAACTCGGTTACTTTTCCACAGTTGAGTTTAATTGTCTTGATGCGAGTGCACCAACCCGCTTTAGATTTGTCTCGTTTTAATTATGTCAATTTAGTTTGAGGACTTTCTGCAACCGGAGAGAAAAACGTTATTATCTCTGACCACATTTCAGTTTAGTTTTCTTTCTTGTTCTGGTATAAAATCAGTGTTGAGGGCTTGGAAAAGGAAGTGGGTTATGTTTACATTATAGACATTTTTGTGCTTTAGTTTTATTTAGTTATTTTCTATTGATAGCATGCCAGTGTTTGATTGTCTTTCTGTATTTGTTTTCCCTTCGTTGTACTGAAAACATACCGATTGGTGTACATCCTATCAGTGGTGGTCCTCACAAGTGGTCCTTACTGTGTGTGTGTGTGTGTGTGTGTGTGTGTGTGTGTGTGTGTGTGTGTGTGTGTGTGTGTGTGTGTGTGTGTGTGTGTGTGTGTGTGTGTGTGTGTGTGTGTGTGTGTGTGTGTGTGTGTGTGGGCAGGGGAGGGCAGCTGAAAGACATGAATCTCAGCACCTGTCAGATAAATATTTGATTCTCGTTAAATCAATTTTAAACACGCTGCCATCTTCTGTAAAAATCAAGTGTGTTGTCCCGTTAATTAATAATAACGTATTACTCATCTATGCAGCCGATCCGTTCACCAGCGTGATCATTTCCTCTCTGTGACAGCTGGCCGTGTGTGTGTGTGTGTGTGTGTGTGTGTGTGTGTGTGTGTGTGTGTGTGTGTGTGTGTGTGTGTGTGTGTGTGTGTGTGTGTGTGTGTGTGTGTGTGTGTGTGTGTGTGTGTGTGTGTGTGTGTGTGTGTGTGGCCCGCGGCGGTACTGTAGAGCCTGATGGATGTGCGGAGCGTCAGACAGGCGATGACAGTGCAGGGAGACGGGCGTCGCCGTTACGGCACAAACACCAGAAGTAAGAACTAATGTTTTATTTGGAGGCTCTTCCGTGGACGGCCAATCACACGCTCCGAGCGAGTCGGTACCGGCTAAGCTGCCTCGGCGGCGGCGGCGGCGTGGTGTGGAATCTGAAATCAGGCTGTGCGTGAGCAGCAGCTGGCAGTCGGTGTCTCTCTCGCCGGTGAGCCGGCTGCAGCCGCCCGTCACCGCAGCCGGCTCTGATTGGAGATGATGTTCGTCTTCTGGCCTGAGGAGAAAGAAAAAGAAAAAAAACGGGACGGCGTCTCGTCTGCCACTGCCAGCCTGACGGGGGATGACAGCTACCGTTTAGCATGCAGGAAGGGAAAAAAACCCAGCTTGCTGCTGGCTGTTACGTCACGGCTGATATCACTGTCATATTTCCCTTCTGGCCTGAAGCTCCAGGACTGGGGGGGTTCAGCAGGGGTCCCTCACAGTTCAGGGACTTGGTTCTGAATATTAGAGTAGCTCAAGAATAATCTACTGACTGTCAATGTGTAGGTTATGGTTAGTTTGGTGTCTTAAAGTATTGTGATATTCCGATACTCAGCCTCTGTTTACTACTGTTTTATCACTGGCAGCAACTTCCCGTTCTGAAGAGTGAAGCCAAATCTGAAGTGCCTTAAACCTGCATTCTCTCTGCTGGCCACCAGGGGGCGACTCCTCTCTGGTTGTATAGAAGTCTATGAGAAAATGGTCCTACTTCTCTCTTGATGTATTATCTCAGTAAACATTGTAAACATGAGTTTATGGTCTCAATCTGTAGTTTCAAGTCTTCTTCAATCCAGCATGATGTTCATTTAGTACATTATGGTCCATTTAGAGTCCACCAGACCAGAAAGCAGGGGATGCTTTAGGGGGCGGGGCTTACCTGCTGATTGACAGGTCACTACCAGTGCTAGTTAGCTAGTAAGATGACTTTAACACTTAGCTGTAAAGTTGTACCTTGAATTATAGAAGCTGGCTTAACGTTGGATTCTCGAGGCTGCAGCTCCTTAAACATGAAGCTGTTTCATACAGGATTCCTCCTCGGCCCCTTCATTCTCAAACTGACATTCCTTACATTTTTTTTTAAGCCGATTTATCCCCGACCTTAGAAGCCGCCGTTGTCAAAACAATCCCTCCACAGCGTCCATTAGTGGCTGATCTGGACCTTTTGATCGTATCGCACAGTCTTCATTCGCCAGGTGGAGTTTGTCCTGCTCTCGTGGAAACATTTTATTTATTTTCAAAGCACTTTAAAGACTTACGCATAGATGTGTATACATGCACATACTGTACTTTAATTGCACTCAAACATTTTCTGTCTGGTTTGCACGATAAAGACAAAAAGACAAGCCCAAATATTTCTGCCTACATTAAGACTTGACAGAAAGTTTTTTTTCTGTGTATAATTCTGAAAAGTTGAGATTGAGAGTTCATCCATGGCCTTGTCGAGATCAGAGGAATGTTGCGTGGCCTTACTGAAGGTGCCAGAAACATCAACGGTGAGATAAGGGCTTGAAACATTTTAAAGGATTTAGAGCATCCACGGCAGATATCGGCTTTCGTTGTCACGTTAGAAAAGAGACATTTTTCTCCCACGTTCCACCGCCACACACAGACGGGAATCCATTAGAGCAGACGCATAGAGACGGATTCCTACACCCACAGCGTAGCTAAGAATATACCAGAATGCATTGCAGCTGCAAGACGTCGGCCCACTTTGAGTCGATGAGTGACTGAATGCTTATTGTTGACCGAAAAATCACAGAAAATCAATATCTGGGGAGCCAGACGGGATCCGCCGCCGCCTCACATCAGAATCTCTCTTTGAACATCAGACGTGATGATGCAGAGCGGCACGAGGGCGGATTTACATCCTCCGTGGTTTTGTAAATATTGTCATGCAGATGAGGGAATGGTGCACGCGAGGGACACAGACCGCCGGTTCATCGCCGTGGTAACGGCAACATTTGGCCAAACATTCCTGTGGCGTCCGTCTGGGTTTTTTCGTTTTTTTTTTTTAAATGTTTGATTTTGTGCATTCTCCAAATTCTCCTGCCAGACTGCTGACGGACCAGATGAGTCGCTCGCTTCTTCTCGTGATGCTCTTACGTTGCAGATTCACTCTCGCTGATGATTAATTCATCCTCCTCCGGTGAAATTCAAAATATGGAAAACTTGACATTCAAACTTTTTTTGTCTCTGAGGACAAATGTTTAGTTGTGGCAGCCACAGATGGCAAACGGGGCGCCATGTAACAATGGGGGAAAACGGGAGTGATGTCATGTCGGCTAATCCCGTCTTAAATCCATGTTTGTTTGCTACCGTTTACAGTATTTACTAATAAGTATGTGTTCAGAATAATAGTACAGTTTAATTTGAACACAAAGAAATCGCTGAACTGTGCAGTTGTTAGCCGGGAGATAGCGAGGGACGTTCAGCTTAGCTTCTCAGATGTTTTCCTCTCGTTTTTTAAAACATGAAACCATTTCGAAAACATTTCATTTTGTGCAGATGAACGAAGCTTTTGTTTCGGAGAAGAGTTTGGGTGTCATTTCCCAGCAACAATCAGTGTTGTTTCCTTTTTAAATCAGGAAGTCAATCATTCCCTGACCTCCTTTAAAAACACTACAGAGGTCTCTGATCAGGAAGTAGCCAGGCCCATTGTGGAAAGTACTCACAAACAACCTGTTTGGGTTTGTGTATTTATACAGTAAAAAGACCAAAAGCAAAGCCAACATATTCCATAAAAGTTCTACACATGGATTAGTTCTTTTTGAATGCCTCCTCTCCACAAATAAGACCCAAAAGTAAGTGGAAACTAATGAATTCATTAAAATAAATACCATCTCAGGTTATGAAACTGGCATTGAAATGTCACAGACAGTCACTGTTTAACAATCTAATATTACCACGTCCTCTTTGAGTGTGTTCACGTAACAGGAGCTAGTTAAAAAAAAACCCGGTTTGCATTTTAATTGACCAACCTTTTAGATTTACTTTTTAGCTGAAACTTTTAACGGTAGCGTTTCCATCCAAAGGGTCAAAGTTCAAAGGGTCGCTACTGGCCCTGAGGTCATGTTTACTGTCTGCTTTGTCTCTTAATTAGAAAACCTCCAAAAATATTAACATTATTAGGGGAACGTTCTGGCTGCCGACGTTGTCATGGTGACATCACCCATTGGTTTGTGGACTACGATTTTGAAGCCTCGAGCTAAAGTCGTCTTAGTAGCTAACTAGCATTGGTAGCGTGGTAGCGACCTGTCAATCAGCAGGTAAGCCCCGCCCCCTAAAGCATCCCCTGCTTCCTGGTCTGTTGGACTCTAAATGGAGTATTCGTGGCAGCAGGACGGCCTATATGAGGCCACATTGATGTGTTTTTTTAATAGCTTTTGGACAATAATGGAGCTGGAGGAACACATACATCAGGCTTATGAACACACACAATACACAAAAGTGTTTTTTTACTTCTTTATTCACCAGTTAGTGCATACACATATAGACAATATGGGCATAATGCATACAAACGGGGGAAGAAGACGAGATGAAAGGGAAAGAGGAAGGGTAGGAATTACAATAAACAGAGCGTGTGATCTGTTTGTGTTTTGAATGCATTTCAGGATGGGTTTGGGTTTTGTATCATTAATTATTTCTCTTCATACACACACTTTATCTCGTTATCACATGCTTACAATTTTGGTTATTTTCTTAGAATCTGTAGACAATAAGATAAATACTGTAAAATAACATTTTGTTGTTTTGTCCCAAAATGCACACACATTTCTGCTGTTCCATATTAAAGTGTGATCCGGTTTGCCTCCGGGAGTCTAATCGTCCACCAGCTTCTATATGCACATAGCTCCCCACTCCCCAATCTGGAGGAGGAGGAGGAGGAGCAGGTGGTTGAGTGGGCGTACTCTCCATCTAGGCTTCTCCAAGGTCGGGGAGGTCAGCTTTTAATGGGCTCGCCCGGCCCGCCCGTGTCAGCGAGAATCTAGCACTCTATTTATTGCCGCGGCTGGCTGGTTATTTGTCGGGGGCAGAGCTGGCACCGAGCCTTATTACCTCATACTGCTGCAGGGGAGGACTTCCACTCCACCAGCTTTCCTTCTGCATCTCAAGCGTGATGCATAAACGTGAACGGGAGTCTAGAGTGAAGACCGAACGAGGCTTCACTGTTGAGATGCTTGTAGAATTAAAAAGTCCAGCGTTTTCTGGAAGGTTTGCAGACTCATATCAGTGTGTTGTTTATTAGTTCCCTGAGATTTGCATATTTAATAGCAGAAGTTTTTGTGAGTAGGCAAAACAATCAAAGATTTATGTTCCATATTTTAAATCACGGCTCTTCGTTCCCCTTCTTCCAACGTCTTTCTCTGATTTAAACATTTCTGTTTGTGTATAAATGTAACAAAAGTCAGCTTCAGAAGCGTATTTCTCAAGTTTGAGCAGAGCCTGGCTAGCAGTTTCCCTCCATTTCCAGTCTTTATGCTAAGCTAAGCTAAGCTCCACCCATCTCCAGCTCTGCACTTAACTCCGATATTAGACCAGCATTTATTTATTTTTTAAACTTTTTATCAATCAAGCTGATACGTCAGAAAGGAGCACCAATGAAAATAATCACGTGCAGCTTTATTTTCATCTCATTTCCAGAGCTACGTTTGTTTGCATTCAGATTGAAAACATTGTGCTCTTCTCTCAGAAAGCTCTGCATCGTTTTTAAAAATCTCTGCAGACATTGTTTTTATCTCTTTGCAGAGGTTTTTTTTTCATAGCAGTCAATTTCACTTCACCTTCAACAGCCACCGTCCCATCTAAAAGCCCGAATCCTGACAAATTGAAAGTCTGCTGGCTCCTCCTCCTCCTCCCCCTCCCTCGAGGAGGTTGTCGGATCAGGATGGTTGCTGACATCAACAGCCGTGGGTCTGGATGATGTGGGCTCTTTTTCTTTTTTGTTTGAAGTGTGGATGATGGGTGATCCTGCACACGGCAGCATTCATCCTCCAGATCTCTCTCTCTCTCTCACACACACACACACACACACACACACACTTTGTTTTGTGGAAAAGGAAGGAGAGCTGGAGGGGGGTAAAGGAAAGGTGTGGAGCCGTCAGCAGACTCACGCTTGCTTTTTAATTTAGCCAGCATGACTTTTATTCCTCTTTTCTTCCTCCTCTCCTTTCGTCTTGTTGTTTTCTCCTCAGAGCTGAAACACAGCTCAGGATTAGAAGGAGATCAGTGAGCCTCCCTCTTCTCCTTTCATCTTTTTATTTTCTTTTTTGTGTCTCGACCTTTTCTCCTCCTCTTTGCTGTATTAGCTACTTTCTCTGCTCAGTCCCTCCCGCTGCTTTTCTCCATCAGGCTCTTTGTCTCTCGATCTCCTACCTACCTCCAACTCTTAATCTCCACCGCTCAGCCTCTCTTTGTCTATCTCTGCCTACTTCTTCTCATTCCCCCCCCCACTCTGCCGGGCTCGTCGGCAATTTTCTTCAGCAGTTTGAACATTTTTCCTTCTGGTGACATTTTTCTTGTCCCTCATAGAGCGAAAGCTGTCGTCGCGCACAATCACAAAAGTCACCTCATCAAACGGGTCTTAGATGTGTTGAGAAGAGTCGAGCAGCTTGTCACACTCAACCCAGAAGTTCCCCCTCCCCTAAAAAAAAGACCAACAATAACTTGATTTCCTATTAATCTTTATCCGCGTATCCAAAGCCAGATGCATCTTCTTGTCCAAATCTATTAAACCTGCATCAATCAGACAAAACCGTCGGAGCGTTTTGGATCCAATGGGCCGGACTCGGGTTGGAGCTGGCTCCCAGTTGGCTTCCTCTGTGAATTCGCTAACCTTTTTATGCGGTAAGCGATTTGACGATGGGCCAAAATGAAAGTTTTTGGGGCTGTTTTTTTTTTTGGACAACAGCCCACGACATTTCCATTAGAAGAAATGTGCTCCAGCTGCAGATACGATGCCAGATCAAAAGAAAATACGAAGGAAATGAGCTGCAGAAAGACGAAGCAAAAAAACAGCAAATGATGCAAAGTAGAGTAAAGGAGGGACTTAAACAGGTGCATGTTCTTGTTTTAGTCTGTCTTGTGGATTACCTCTTAAAAAGCATCAGATATTCCTATAATATTGAAAAAAGACTGATAAAATAGACCATTTATCTCTGATTTAATTGCAATAAACGGATAAAAAGTAGGCTGAAATAATAATGATGGTGACGATTTCTAAAAAAAAAAAAGCCTTAATGACACACACAGTCCTCCATTCTGGAAATACATCAACTGTGTATTAATCCACCGCAGAAAGTAGTCCCCTCCAAATGCACCGTTAACTGCTGTTTGAGTGACGTTTGCTGAGAACTACAGTGACCAGCTGTTTTAGGGCATTCCTGAGCCTTTATTAAAATGAAACCATATATATTTGTAAGGTTTATTTTAAAGATTTAAAGTAGGAACTGGTGAGTTTGAAGAAACATGAAGTCGTTTTGAAAGATGTACGAACGCATTCTTGGTTTTGGTGTCGACACAAAGATATAAAAGAACAACAGCATCCTCCTTTAACATCTCTGTATCTCTTACTTTCTCCTCTCTCCTCACTCCTTTTAAATCTCCTCTTCTGTTGCTCCCTCGCCTCCTTCAAAAGGCCGCGTCCTTCACCTGTTAGCGATCATTCCTGCAGGGCACGCTTTCTCACTTTCTTTGTGTTTTCTCCTTTGGTATCGGAGAGCCTCTGCACCGAAGCGTCTTATTCTTCTGACCACATCAGACAGACCTGCCGCCACCTGGGACTCAGCGCTGTGGTGGGAGGAGGAGGAGGAGGGTATTTTGGGGTTATTTCTGAAGAGCTAAATCTGGGCTCGGGTTACCTGCCTGCGAGGACCTGGAGAGAGATCAGGGTGATAGAATGAACACCTGGAGGGCAGCACGGCGACGCATTACATCGTCCTCTGTTCCTGCCTCCATTTATCTTCAGGGCCGGTTCGTGTTCGCCGAAAAAACAAATCGAACTTGGCATCTTCTCAGACCGCTGCTCACCGTATCATTGTGAGCAAGTGCATTCTGGGAGACGCCGGACGAAGGAGTTGACATGTCGAAGGCACCAGTTGGAAAAAGGGACCAAGTCATGGAATATCATGGAATATTAGTTGCCAATTATCAAAATGTTCAATTTCTCATAGTCTATTTTTTCTTTACTAGGTTATTTCACAAGTTGCCCCTATTTTGTGAGTGGTTGCTATGGTAACTTGGTTTTTCAGCACTTATTTACCACTCGCCACCATGAAATAACCCTCAAAAAAGCACCGTTCAAGTAGTGAAAACTTTGTTTTGCACATAAATCTCAGAGATTAATGGATTTGAAATGCTATGGCTCTTTTTTTTTGGTCCACTTTTAGTGAGTGAGAGTCAGTGAATCTGACATTTGACTGAGAGTGGGAACCCTGTTTAAAGGACTCCGTTATTCTACTGTATTGTCTCGTATTGTAATTGAAACATTTTCCAAATATTTCAGGGTTTTATATGTTTGTAAACCCGAGTGGGGACAAAAATACAGCCTTTAATAATAAACTCAGAGACCATCTGCATCATTAGACATCGCTGGAGGTGAGATGTTGTTGTAATTCGGATGAACCGACCCTTTTCCTTAAGTGCATTGTTTAAAATGACATTGGCATTTCTCCAGTCAAACGGATGAATAATTCAGATTAATAGTCGGAACGATGATTTAAAGCCGTCGTCTCTCCCATCCCTTTGTCTCCTCGTCTTCATTTTATTGCTAGAGTGCTTTTCTCGTCTCTTGGAGGCGGATCCTTCCTCTGCCCTCCCCTCGCTGTGAGGTTAGAGGTGTCTCCGGAGGGATCCACTGTTGGAGAGCAGAAGCTCTTCAGACACGAACAAAATATGTTAGGGGAATCCTGTTTTTTATTTATTTTTTTAAAACTTTCTGTATTGATATGCAGGCAGAGCTGGAGCTCTGAGTTACTGAGCTGTTGCCAAAAGACCTCAGGCTTCGACTGTCAGCGTGGACAGGAAGGGGAAACTATTTTCTCACTGCGTAGAAGGTCGCCAGGGAAACGCTTTCACTTTCTCCTGGAGGATTTAGAAGTTTCAGGAATGTGCTGTGAGTCTTAACCACATTTTTTTCTTCTTCTTCTGCTAATGAGATGATGTAATCCACTTCTTCTACTTCTTCTACTTCTCTTCTTCAGTGCTTTTGGCCCTCAGCTGTTTTCCAGTGATGAGGCCTGCAGATATTTAGTTCTCTTCTTACAAAGAAGATGTTTAATTTGGTTGAAGGCCACAACTCGTCCCTGCAGCCGATTCATTCTCCTTCTGAAAGGAGAGCAGACGAGTCGTTGGGCACTTATACCCACACTTCATAAATCTCTCTCTACAGACGTCGACGTGGAATTGAAGAATGTTGTCTTCTTCCTTTCTGTCTTCAGCCCCGTTGTCAGGTTTTCATTGTGGAGAGAAATGTGTTAACCTGCCAGGACACTGAGTTCAGCTGTTCAAACTGTGACCATTAAACCACAGAAAGGAATCCGTGCTGCTGATTCATAACCGGGGGGTGAAAGTACAGCGGTGTGGTCCCAGTTCTCGGTACCGTGATAGGAGTCACCGGGAAGAGGGACCCGCAAAAACCCCGTCATCACAGAGACAAACATCGTTGGTTACGGCCGACACTAGAGTCGTTTGTTTCATCCACGGGTTACAGAAAAATGCGTTATCCACTGGAAAAATTCACAAAATCTTCTTTCTGGCTTCCCAGTCAGGAAGATATCGTCACTAAACTGCTGTCGATTCAAATTTGGTTGTACTTTTCTGCTAATTTCTAAACAAAACTTTTATTTTGAAATTAATTTCAACATTAAGGTGTTTTTTTTATTGTTTTGAAGGAGAATAATATTATGATGTGAGGAAAGTTGGTGTTTTAGTACCGGCAAGAACTTTAAATTTTTTAATAACAAATAGAAAGTCCTTCATTATTCTTGTTTGTGCAAGTGTTTCCATGAAGGTGTTCTCTCTTCATAAAGTAAGATATTGATTATTTTTGAGACATTCAAGTCGATCAGCTGTGCAGGATTAGCTTTCTATACTTAGCATGTCCACTTCCAAACTGTTGTTTTCTCTCTCCGTTTCATCCTCCAACGTTAATCTCACCAAAAAGTCTCCAGAGTAAATCTTAAAACCCGGCCTTCTCTTTGACGATGACGTGATCTGCCCAGTCACGGTCCATCCGAGTGGCAGTAAAGTTGAGAAGCAGCTGTTGGCAGTAACCCACGTTTATGTTGGATTCATCAGACGATCATAAAAAAAAAAAAAAAGAGAGAAACCGATTTCCTCGGTCAGAGCAGCAGCTCGGGGAGCGACGGCCGGTCAGCACGAACAATGTTGTTACTTGTTCCGAAAGCAGAACAAGAAACCGAGGATGAAATGTTAATGAAGAGTTCAGGAGGCGATGGCCTGTGAAGAGGAGAGTTAGCATCCCTCTGTTGTCGAGGTGTTTCATTTCATTTCAGAGACGACGTGAATAGAAAAAAACGCCTGGAAATGTAAGAGTCTGTAGTCTGTATTTCCTGATTTAAATTATACGTTTTTATTGTACAGTTTGTTCTTTTAGCACCAAAACTTGGGCATCTTTGAAGTACTTTGTGACATCCTGGGTTCAAGTCTGGACCTGGACTGTCTCCTGGACCGCCTGGTCTCTACATCAGGGATCAGAAACCACCAATGAGTGCTCGATCCGGCTGAACCAATGCGTCAAATAACGTTAAATAAGTTTACGTTGTCGGTAAAATGACAAAATTGACCCATATTTCAACTTTACCCCCTGACAGCCTCTCCGACGTCCGAGGTCTTTACGGATTCTTCAGCCCGCTCCCTAAGAACAATTTTTATGGGTTTTCTTATCAAATTAGCGAGCGCAGATCCGTGGAAGCCAGACTGAATAATAACTCGGTAATTGCTCCCTCCCATCTCGTCTCTCCGGGGGTTGAGAACCGCCGTTATCAGCTCTTAGTCTCGCTGCCTCCCCCCAGAGCTGCCAATCTCTCCCAGGAGCTTGTCTCCATCTTATCTCCCCCCCTCACACTTCACGGGGAGGAAGCTCTTAGAGGGCTGGGCCCGGCAGATAGCGGCTGACCTGTCTCTTCCCTCTGGAGCGCTGTCTATTCCTTTTTTTTTTTTTTCTTTTTTTAAGGAAGCTGCTAACTGAACTCAAATGGCTGACTAGATTATTCCCCCTTTGCTTCACCTCCCCGACACACCCTTTTTTCACGGGTGTTTTCCCGCCTCCCTGTCAGCGCACCTTAACGAGGCGGGGGAGGCTGCCTGTGGACTCCGGTGGCAGCCGTTTGAAGCCGCCGCCACCGCCGCCCTGTTGGGAGTTTGAACTCCGAGGAAAGGAAAAGGCCCCTGTGAACATGTCACAGGCAGAAAGCTGACTGAAGTTAAACGACTCCTATAAACCTGCAAAAAGAACATCCATCTTCACTCCTGTTTGATTGACTGTGATGTCTGCAGGCAGCCTGAAGTAGAGTTTCACTTTGTTCCCGAAACAGCTAATCAAGGTGGAGGATCTTTGGAGTCAAAGCCCTCCCTCCTTTTTTTGTTTCCTTTTTAGCAATTGCAATTTCTTTCAACCTTTCTCTGCCCAAAATTGAACCGTGTGAACACACTTGGTGATTTTAAAATGCCTCTTTACAAAAAAAGTCATCTCCATCACAGGTAAAAGCAGCAGCGGGGCTGTATAAATAATGCAAATTGCCGATTCAGCATCTCTCCACGCCCCCCTAAAGCGCGCTGCAATCTAGAAAGCGTATCGTAATTGAAAAAGTGTGTTTTTTAAGGTAGATCGGCTTAAAGGCGAGTTAAGCCTATTAACGTCTTATCAGAAGTCACCGTGCGTTTTGTTTGCTGATTAACCCTCGATGGAAGATGCTCCACCAGGACGAGATGCAGCAGGATGTTAGAGATGCTTCTTTTTTTTTATGGAATTTCCAAACGCCAGCTGCCGCTTCCTGTTTCGCCCCTCTGGGACGTAGAAGCCGGCGTGGAAAATGTACGTTGCAGCAAATGTTCTAAGCGTGTTTTTTTTTTTTTGTGTGTGTCGATGACAGATGGTGCTGCTGACAACGGGGAGCTGGACCTGAGCGGGATCGATGACAGCGAGATAGAGCTGGTATGTTGAGATCCACTGTGATAGAAACGCACAAGTGCAGCATCATCAATTTCCTGAAACATTCTTCTTCCTTATTGAACTAAATTCTGTTTCCTGAAGACACTTTAAAAGCTCTAAAAAAATGACTTTCAGTAAGTTCTCAGCGTAGTTTATGCTGCGATTTCTGATATTACCATGTGGTAACATGTACGTGCTGAAAAGAACTGGGCTCAGTGTAGAGCCCTGTGGGACGCCACATTTAGAAGATTGTGGTTCCTCCTGTGATTTTTAATTAAACTCAAGGTCTTAAAAGTGAAGCCAAGGCTGAAGTGCCTTAAACTTTCTTTCTCCTCCTCTGGTAGCTAAAAGAAATCTATGAAGAGTCAAAGTTAATATTAGTTAACTTCCTTTAAAGTATGGTGGATCACATTCTAACTCCCTCAAATGATAGTACTCACTCTGCAAAGTTAAGTATCATTAAACTAGAAATGTTTTGATTTATTAGTTATTATTAAAAATGGAATATTAAATACATTTTAACTGATGCAGCATTGTATAATATTGCAGTATGACACAGGTACAGGCAGCAGAAAGACGAAGAGAAAAAGCATTAATGCGATACAATCGTTTGTTCTCCCTCTCTGCAGTATCTGCTGAGTGACACTGAAATCAAAGTGAAGACGGCGCTGTGGATGGCAGAGAACTCCGACTACCTCAAAGAGCAGAAAGGTACCTTTTTGTAATCCTCAGCGGCGTCCCAAACGTCGCCACCTTCCACCGCCAGCGTTTGATCAGACAGAACGGAGAGTCGCTCCTCCGGCTGAACCTCGCGTCCTGCGGTAATTCCCCGTCGACGTTGTTATCTGGCAGTTTAGTGTGTTTTTTCTTGTTTGTGCTTTTCAGAGAAGGAGGCCAAGATAGCGAAGGAGAAGGCGCTCGGGATCTACAAAGAAAAGAAGGTAAAAGACTTTTAAGATAAGGAGGTGGGCAAGTTGTCGGGGCTCCAAACAGGAAGTTGGATAGCTGTTGCATCATTGTGACGGGGAAACGGTTGACTGACTCATTAATTGACACTAAAAATCTCAAAGGAAAATCTGTAAGAATCCAAAACGTCCTTCATGCAGAGTGAGACAGACGGATGGTTCCCTCTCATATCCCATTACTGGGCCCCTGTTTGTTAACCCGACATCTGTTGACTGGCTTTAACTAGCTGGATTAACTGCAGGGGAACAGCCATCTAATGAGACGTGGTGAGAGCATCCCTTTTTTTCTGATTTCCAAACACTTAACGTCCTGCTGATTGTTGCACGGAATGTGTTTTTGCCGGCAAAGAGAGTCATCTTATCTGTGGCCGTGATCGTCAAGGTGAATGTGGAACCACTGAATCGGGGGTGACGACCTCAATCTGGAGTCCTAATTGAGATGAATGGCTGATTACAGGAATGTGTTCCTCTGGTAGATCTTTTTAATTGCTCTAATAGGAACACAGAAATATGACCAGATAGCTTTTGACCCTCGTCGGCTGATTGGAGTTGGACCCAGTTTAGTAAAGTTGGATTCTCAGCGACGCCGCCATGTTTTTGGCTGATTCCGATGATGGTTCTTTCAGCCCAGAGGACCCCCGAGGAAGCACCCTCCGATCCGAGCCGACACGGCCGACGAGGCCATCGGGAAGATGCTGGAGCAGAAGAGGATCTCCACCAAGATCAACTACGACGTCCTGAAGGACCTCAACATCAAGCCCGGCTCCAGCCCGGCTCACAAGGCCGAGTCCCCGAAGAGGGAGCCGTCCGCCGCCAAGCTGACCGGACGCAGCCGTAAGCCCGCCCGAACGCCGCTCAGCCTCAGCACGCCGCTCAGCACCCTGGGGAAAAGGTTGGTGGATGTTTTATGAATACACATCATAAGAGTAAGTTCAGGTTTATCAAATCCAGAATAACAGAGAGATGCAGCTGCAGCCCTTCATATGTGGAAAAGCTCTCCCGACTGATGTCTTTACGTTCATGATAACGGGTTCAGGACGTTTCCAGAAGTCATTCTGGGGGAATGAGCTCAAAGAGGACGAGTCAGCTCGTACTTCCACGCCGTTCCAGTGGAACAGACTGGTGACATTTAACAGTGTGATTGTGTGTGGATGGAGGCTAGACGCTTCACAAACAGAAATGCCAAAAAAAAATCAAGATTGGCTGCTTTTCTGTGTTTTTACGTCGGCGTGAATTGAATATCTTTTGAGTTTTGGACTCCTCCGTTCCAAATATGGTCATTTCCTTCACTGGCTGCAAAAAAGAAAAATCACAGCAGCTCGAGGCTTCAAAACAGCAGTCCACAAACTAATGAGTGACGTTACCATGACTACGTCCTCGATTATGGTTTTTAAGTCTTGATTCAGCCTTTTCCTTGCACAAGATTTTGACGTTTTATAGTCTAAATGACGATGAAATAAATCACCACCGGACATCAGCCTGGAAACAGATCTGACAGACACTCGTATCTGTAAACTCACTTTTAATGTGTAAGATAGATGGATGCTAATTTGTTTTCGTGTCGTCGTATCAAACGCATCACAAACACAAAGAGAACCGTGTGTTCTCACATCTCCAAGAGGTCCTTGTCCATTCCTTCCCCGTCACCTGAAGTACCCCCTGAATTTAATCAGATCATTGCTATGTGCCCCCCCCCCCCTCGTTAATGCCTTTACCTGTAATGTCCACCAACACAAACACGACAACCAACACGTTAAGTGCATGAATCCATATTTAATGGTTTGCTTTCGTCCCTCGAAGCGGTAAATAATCCTCGAGGCAAACAGCAGATGCTCGTCTGAACCAAGGCGAGATGGATGTAGAGCGTTTGCTCTTCGTCTGCCACTCGTGGTCAAACTCCCCCCCCCCCCTTTTTTTTCCCCTTTTTTTCTGGCACATGGCGGCGGCTTCACGCCGTAATGATGAGGCGGCACTTCTCCCGTCGCCCAGAATAATCACCTGCGACAGGAGGACAGATGCTCCGTTTTTTTTGCTTCTCAACTTGAGGGATTTTCTCTCCTTCCTCTGCCAGGATTTGTCTCTGGCTGTTGCTCTCCCACCCTCCTCCTCCTCCTCCTCCTCTCACAACATGCATTCACAGGGCTGATCCTCACCGAACCTTTCAGGCGACTTTAATGGGTTTTCTGCAGCGAGGAGAAAAGCTGAGGGGTTTGTTTGGTGTAGGAGGAAATTGGTTTCCTATGGTTCTGTTTTTAAAGCCCTTTCAGTGAGTCTTGGTTTTAGGTACCATCTCGAAGTGTTATGGGGGGGGGTCCTATAGAGGCGGCTGTTTAGTGATTAAGGGAAACCCCCCATTGTTACCCCTCATTCTGTGATTAGTCATATGGTTGCAGTTTGCTAGACCTCCATAAAACCCTGTCCTGGGCGCTGGGATAATTCACTGTGCTTGGTCTCGGACCCACCCGGGAGTCTGCTTATTTTTCTTATTTATTTCTCATTTATTGCAGCGGGGAGTCTTTTTGTAGCAAACTCAATTTCATAAAATGCTCTTTGTCTAAAGTGGGTCTGTCGCTTCGGCTCTCCACTGTGCGACGTGGGATGGAAGGGATAAAAACAAGACAACAAACACGTTGCGGACTTTAAGTATTCTGAGTGGAAGAAAAAAAGAGTGGAAAATGGGTCAAGAATGAAACCGTTTCATTTCCTCTCAGACTTTGTCACATAAGTTGACAGTTTATGCTGCAGCTCAAGCTCGGGGTTGGTAGCTCGATTGTCGGACGTATTGTCGGGTTTTCCCTGGAGGGACGGGAGGCACAGCAGAACCAGAACCAGGACTACGGGGAACTAGACTCTCAGACCCCGCTGCAGCAAAATGAGAGGTTTTCTTCGGGACTCTGGTGCTGGGAAACATAGAAGCTTTAAACGCCCAAATAAACTGTTACATTAAAAAAAAAAGGAAACAAACATTTACGAAGACGGGACAAAAATGTCCAAAAATAAATGGCGATAAACCTCAAAATGGAGAGTCGCCATCTTGGGGAATAATAATAAGAAAAAGAAATCACACTCTTCCTCTGACAAGGTGATTGATGACACAGATTATGATACATTACAGCACTTCCCGTTTAGGAGGTGGTAATGTGATGCTTTATTGATCGTCGTGGGGAAATTGCCTTTGTGCTCAGGCCCCGCCGCGGGGGGGTCAGAGGTCGGCCTCGGCACAGTGGAGCTGGCTATGTGATACAGTGTGTTGGTGTCTGTCTGCCTGCCTGTCTGTCTGTCTGATGAGGTTTCAAGTGTCGTAATTATCCTCCATCCAACGCCGTGACGACCAAATGAAAACACTTTATACCGAGATTTAAAAACGCCATAAATCAGACTCCATGTCTAATTTGTAATAGTTCTGGCCCCAAAAAGAAGAAATAAACGATTCAAACATCTATTTTTGGTCAATGTCCCCATTAGAGCTGCGACGTGGAGTCGGCCGAAAAACAACCGCTGACTATTTTGCGACTCGTTAAAGTAATTTTTCATGAAAAAAAGAACTCGTCAAATGCAAAAATACAGAGATGTCCTGCTTTTCTCTGTTTTGCATCATATTAAACTGTCAAATCAAGACATTTATAGACTTTTTATGACCAATTAAATAATGTGGGAAACAATCGGTAGATTAAAGAGCCACAAATATGAATTAATAATATTCATAACTGCGTTTTCAGGCATGTACATTCACCTGAAACTAAGAGTCGTTGGCTTAGAACGAGCACCTTCATGCCTGTAGGGCGCGGCTCCGCCCACGTTTCTACGGTAACCCAGGACAAACCAAACCTTGCAGGCCACCGTAGTTCTCCCACACGCTTGTGTTTGACCTCCAGCCACCATGTGACCTCCGTTACTCCTAAAGTTGTGTTGCTATGGCGACACACTGTATGTTGAACTTGCTCTCCGGTCCAGAAAAGCATCAGTTCCAGATGTTTTCCAGCTTCTTCTATTCTGCCAAAATAAGATTTTCTGCCTGGAGACGACAAACTTAGTGCACAATTTGACCCCAGTATTTATGGTAGTTTGCAAGCAGCAGCCGCGTCAACAACAACAACAACATGGCGGTGGACTCCAGCAGAGCTGCTGGATTTGAGCCGCTCCAGTTGGCTAATGGCTGCTGCCAGGACGGCGGATCTCTTCCATGAATGAAGCTCCGGTTTCATGTTTCCTCCTGTGATCCCGTCTGAAGTCGGGGCTTCACCTGTCTGCTGTGTTTTTAAGAATGGGCTCTCTCTCCACCTCTCTCACTCCCGAAGCGTTCCACCTCCGTTTGAATTTTTAAAAACGCTTTCCCATCTCCTGTTGATGAATCATTCACAACCGTCGCCGTTGTGAATCATTCATTCCCTCGCTTTTCATTCTCTCTCTTCCTGAATGGGAACTCGCTCCGTCCATTTATCCCGACATCGCTGAACTCGGCACTTTTCGCCACGTTGAGTGCACAACAATGTTTTCGACCCCTGTGGTGTTTTCTTTCTTTCTTCTTGTTTTCTTGTTTCCAGCGGCTCTAACCCACGAGCCATTAGGAGCAGCTAGAATGCCCCGCGGCCTCGCGATGGGCAACAAGATGGTGATAATCTCTCCATTCTCTCGGAGCATGTCAGCAGCACTGCAACGAACAAAAACTCATCTCAAACGCCAACCGTCCGCACCAGAATGGGCTCTTTCAGGCCGCCGGCGGCGGCGGAGGAGCAGACCGTTGCTCCGGCCCCTGAAAAGGTTGTTGTGCAGCTTATAAAAAAGTATGAGGGGGGGGGGGGGCTGGTGTCAGGGAGACCTATGAAAGTGCAGGAGGAGGCCTGCTGACAGTGCAGCCATTGTGCCTTGTTTCGAGGCCTCGCCGAGGGGCTACACTCGAGGCTTTGTGCCTCCCCTCCCTCCCCCCCCTCCCTGCCGGGTCCTCCTCCAGGGTCCCGGCTGATCCCAGTGCTCCTCTCTGGGGTTCAGATACTCAGCATCGTGCTCTGGAGAGATCAGCCTGGAGCTTCCTCTTCTTCCACTTATTCCTGTCCCTTAATGTTTTCTCTTCTTCGGCCCTCATTCGGACGCCCATCGATGGCTCTTGTTTGGCCCCTGAACCACACACAGTGTCATCATAGTGTAGAAAGATAAGAGACCAACAATAAGTCCATCTTTATCTCTGTATTTCTTTGGAAAGCAGCGTTTTTAGTCGAGCTCCTCTCATGCGCCGTGTTCCCCGGCAGTCACTCAAATAGATGGCTTTAACAACTTAACCGACAAAAGGTTGATGAATGATGAACTATAGATTTTTGAGAGTCAATATCCAGCGTTAATAGACTCCCAGACGTTACCCGATGTTTCCGCGAGGGCTTCCGACTCCCCAACTTGACCGCTTTTTTAATAAATCTCTACAAATCCTTCTCATTTGGGGAATCAGGACTGTTGACATCGCACAGCGGGAGAAATAACGATTTTTTGAAAAGTTAGTCGTCTCATTCAAAATGTAGCACCTTCCTTCTTTCTTTGCCGTTTCTGTGCAACTGTAAGATGAATGAAAATGTTATTTTTCCGTCCTGCTACAGGAATAAGTGAGAGTTCATGATTTAGGAGCTGCAGAGCTGCTCTACCTTTATGTGTGGGCCGTCTGGTCTTTGTCTCCACATCTGTCGCTGCCTTCGGGGCGACCACCTGAAAAAAGCAATTCCTAAAAACAATCCCATTTACCTCGCCGCCATCATTTCTTCACTCTCAGCCTCCTCCTTCCATCCCCCACCTCCATTTACCTCCCACTTTCCTCCTCTTCACTGTCTCTTATTGCTTTCTTGTTCTTTCCCCTCCATTTCCTCACACTTTTATTTCCCATCTTCTCGCCTCCAAATTTGTCTCCGTCGTCTTCACTCCACTTTTAAGTTTTATCTCCGTTTTTTTTGTTTTTTTTTTTGTTCTCTCTCTCTTTTGGTCCTCCATCCTCTCGCCTCCTTTTCTACTCCTCGCCGTGTCTGTCAGTTAAAAGCCCTCAGCAGCAGCCACGGGGCCTCCTTCCTCCTATCACTCTGCACCATCAGGTCGGCTCTCGCTTTGGGCTTTTCTCAACTAACGAGTTCTTTGCCTTTCTTGTCTTGTCTTTTTTTTTTTTTTTTCTCGCCTCTTTCATCTCTTCTCTTGATCTCTTTCCGCTCAAGTGTTTGCACTTAAAACATGGTGTAAATGTGCCTCGAGTTGGATGGCGGGACTCGAGAAACGAGAGGCGAGGAGTCGCCGTGACGACGAGTTTGATGAGAGCGCGTTTGAGTAAACAGAGAGAGGCTGGAAGTTGACATTTCAGCTTCACGTGTTTGTTGTTTTTAAAGGTCAGCTGGGGATTTAATTCAGTTTGATTAGTCGATTACAGGAACGTAATTATGTTTTCTCTTCCTTTGGGCTGAACTCACGACGTGGAGAGAAATGACTGTAGTCGAGGGATCAGAAGCTGGTTTGAAAAAGTTTGAATCTGTGGGGAAAGTGAATATTTGATGCCGCTGTTGTGAAACACGGTGTTACACGATAAAACGCAGCCGTGGCTCGTTGATGCTCGTATGTAGAGATACTTCCTGTAGCACGCCTAATTAGTCGACCGATGATGATGTCTCCACTAAACCTAAAATGGTTTTCTTTGTGACAAAAAGTGGTTATTTGTGCAGCTTTAATATTCCCGTGTGCTTTATTTGACGAGTCACCGTGAGTTTTATTTTGAGAAGTCCACTTTACTCGCTGAAGGCCGGCCTGCAGCTCATCTCCCTCCGTCATCCTCGTCTTCATCGCTTCATCCTCCCACTCCTTTTAATCATCTTTCACTCCGACTAACTCGGCCCTTAAGATCCCAGCTGCACTCGTTTTCTAGACGTCCCATGTCCTCCTTTCTTTCTTCCTCCTCCTCCTCCTCCCCGTCTCCACCTCCTCCAGCCAGCTGCCAAACAGACCCTCCCTGTTCCCTCCATCCCTACTGGAGGATGGAAAAGCAGTCTTCCAGAAATAGCCCAGATAATTGCCCTCCAGTGATACCCCCCCCCCCCTCGCTCCTCTGCTCCTTCATCTGTTCCCCCCCCCCCCCCCCCCCCCATTCAAAGCATTTTTTCTTCCCCCATCTTCTGTTTTTAGAGAACGTGTCTGATTCCAGAGAAAGAAAAATAGAATTCCTCGCTGCATTTTTCCCCCTCAGAATGAGGAGGAGGGGGGGAGTCGAGGCGACCACTTGGTCTGTGATGCTTTATAGAAATGTAAATCGGACTCACAGACTCCGGCGAGCGCTCAAACCCGAGAACTCAGCATTTTTTTTGGCCAGATGTTTGCTGCTGCCACCACTTCTCTCCATGCAGCTGTGCAGAGAAAACGTCAGCAGAAGGAGGGAGGGGGGCGGGGGGGGGGCAGGTGAGAGCAGGTGTCAAGAGAAAGTCAGAAAGTCAGTGTTGTTTTAAAGTAAAACTTGTAAAAAGTGGGGGGGTCGGATCATATTTCCCTGCCTACTCGGTGGAGGAGGATGTTTTTCCTTGTTATGTGACCAGCTGTGTTAGGGGAGGGTGTATAATTTGTCGGTGGTTTGCAGCCCCTCCCTGCAAGCCTCTGATCCCCCCTCCAGTGCTCCCCCCCCTCCTGCAAACGCCATCCAATGAGCAGTCGGATGCTGGCGGAGGTTAGTAGACGGAGAGGGTCATGGGTGGTGCCAGGCACAGCCCCCCCCCCCCCCCCCCCCACACACACACACACACACACACTCGGCCACGTGACCAACCACAGATCCCTGACGAGGTTAAAAGCTTTTTCCGGCAAAACGTGAGCTTTTCAGGAATTAAGGGTTTTTCATTATAAAAGCCGAGTGTGCAGTTTTAGAGCTAAATGACAAATGTGGTCACGGTTCTTTGTATTTTTACTATAGTACAAGTAATGGAAAAATACTCTGTTTCAAGTAAATTCATGTATTTTTTTTTCATTTTAGTAGAAGTATTATAAGCAACATTAACTTTGATTTTGGCGGCCCCTGTGGACAAACGCGGTAGTGTTTCTGAGCACCAGAGTCCCTTTTAGGAAACTGCTCATTTCCTCCGTCGGGGTGTGACATTCGGCCCTGTTCTGTCCTGGTTCTGGTTCTCCGTCCCTCCAGCGGCCCAGTAATGATTTAGTCTGATGACACGTATTAAGAATAACCGTATAGAAATAGGTTGATGGTCTCATTTACAGATGTAGGTCATATAGAGGCATCAGTGTTGAATTCAAAGTTTCCTCTTCAGTTTAAACTTGCAGTACGTTTAACTTTGAAAAGTATTTATTATTCCCCTTTCATATTTATGTTGTAAATCTGTATAAATTACATTAAAAATCCAATTTCAGTCATGCGGCAGTGGAATATAAAACTCACAAAAGAGGAATCAGCAGTCCAGTATTGTCTCTTTAACTGCTCTTTATACTCGTTGAATCTATAACAATGCATCATAATTCAGATGGTGATCACGTGCTTTGGTTGTAAAATCTTAATATGTAAAGTAACTGCAGGTGGAAGATGACTGTAGTGGAGGAAACGGCTCAATATTTTTGTCTGAATGTAAGTAAAAGTAGCATAGATACTCATTAAAAGTTATATTCATTTGGATAATATACTCTGCTTAATGCGTGATTATTATATTTTAATGCAAGCAAACAATATAATCATGCATTATAGGAACAAAATATGAGTTTATGTGTATTAATCAAAAGGAACCAAAAAAATAACTTTATACTCGTATTATTATTGTAGGGTTTTGCTCGCATCAAAAGAACTCTCCTTCATGAGTGAGAAAACCACTGCAAGTACATGAAATTGTTTTACTTAACTACAGTATTTCAGTAATAATACTTTCCGTCAAGATCCTTGGAGACGGACACACGTTTATTAGATGTTGTATAGTTAAATAACCTGAAATCTTTAGATATCCTGAGACCATTCTATGGGAAAAACGTAGCATTATATCTGCACACAATGAACATTTCAACTTTAAATCCGAGGAGGATTCAACTCCAATGAGGAATTATAAATCTGTACTTAGATAGATACTTTATTGATTCCGAAGGAAATTCAAGCATCCAGTAGCAATAACATACATAAAACATACATTATACATAAAACATACATTAGAAACTGTACAAAACGGCAGCTGAGAGAAGATGATCTCACTGGTTGGGGTACTTTTAATATTTCCCGTCCGGCGATGCCGTGACGCTCCACACTGCAGGTCGCATGTTAACCGAAGCACATTTCCATGTACATTAACATTCAGCTCTTTAGCCTCCACTCTCATCCAGAGAGATGTTCACATATTTAATCCTCCACCTCCTCCTCCACCACCACCTTCCTCAGACGAACCCATTTCTCATGAAGCGCTGAGAAATGAGAGCATCTCTTTGATTCTGGACATCCGGCTCAGCTTTCCCTCCGCAGCCTTTTCCATCCAAACGGCTTTCAACGGCCAAACCTTTGTTCTGAGGCGCGCCGCCGCGCACTGTAACTAATGGGACAGCGAGGCCTGGAATTTCTAGGGGGGGGGGGGGGGGGGGGACTCTTAAAACGGGGCCATTTGGAAAACATCCCAGTTTTTATCCACGGGCTTAGCCGCAGAGAAAGAAAGAAAGAAACAGCCCAGCCAGCAACCGAAAATGTTGACACTGAAAGAGTTGATGCTATTGTGGTAGCTCGTGGCCTCGCCGAGCCGCGGCGTAGCTTAGCAGCCGAAGGCCCCCCCCCCCCCCCCCCCAAAAAAAAGAAGGGACACTTAAATGCTGAGATACTTCCTCTTTGTCCCCCTCTCTATCTGCACTCTCAAGTCGGGGCTCCACTCTCTTAAAACCCATGATTTATTAGTTTAATTTTTATATTTTATACCCCTTCACTAAGTTTTATTGACACCCCCCCCCCCTCCCCCCCAGGCTATTGCCAGTTGTCAGCCAGTGGCTAAACTGCCTCCCTCAATCGCCTTTTCAGCTCAGGCTTAGTCTCATTGGCAGTAAGCTGATTAGGAACGAGCCGCTAAGCCCGGCAGAGACTGATAGCCTAACAGAGAGAGAGAGAGTCGGACTGGATGAGGCAGTGAGGTGAGGGAGGGGAGGAGGGGGTGAGACAGGACAGGAGAGAAAGTGAGACAGACAAGAGGAGGAGGAGGCTAATGGATGGGAGAGGGAGGGAAGTTTTGTGGTTTTACGTCTCTGTAAGGTTTGTGCAGGTTAGAGCTGAGGATGAGGAGGAGAGAGCTAGCCATGCTATGTTCGTCCTAGCGTGACCCCCGACCCCCCCCCCCTGTAGTGATCTGGGGAGGAAGTCCGGGTCGGCCGGCGAGGGAGTCTCGCAGCGTTGCAGCAGCGAGAAGCGTTGCTGAAGGGCAGGAGAGGCGAAGAAGAGATAAAGTTAATGAATGTGCTTCAGTTGTCACGAAGTACGTCGAACGGATGAGCGATTGCATTTCTCTCTCTTCTTCTATCTCTCTCTCTCTCTCTCTCTCTCCCTCTCGAACACAAAGACATTAAGGAGAAGGATTGTTCTGAAACGTTGACGTAAAAGAGGCTGAATGGACGAGAAAGGAGTGAAAAGTACTCAGGGCTGCACAGTAAGAATGCTAATATGCAAATGAGCATATGATGTCATCTGGGGCCTTCTAGTGACTTTCGGAGCTAGAGCTAGCTTGTTAATCGGAAACAGACTGTGTATATGAGGAAACACACAAAGCCCTGCCTGACATCAATCAGATCAGTCAGCAATCAATGACGTTTGTGATGTACGAATGTGAGGTATTACTTCAAAAAATAAATGCATACATTCAAGGGAATGGGAATAGCTAGCATAACTTGCAAATTTGCAACTTTAAAACGTCGCAGGTTTGTGACTTTCTCGGATTATTGCCCCCCTCTCTCGCCTGTTGTTCTACAGTGGCATTAATTCGCCGTCGTAGTCAAACAACTTGCAAAAAATGCAGAAAATCAAACCTGTTCCGAAAAACTTGATGTACGAAACTTTTTTGAGTCTTATGTGATCATAATTGACGTGAGGTATTTATTTGGTGCAAGAGATTAGAAGCATTTCTATTGGCTCACAGTTTTATCGGCCGTGACCCCCGCGTGACGCCACTAACGAACACCCTCTACAGAGTGAGAGAAGCTCGGCTCACAACACACACGGAGGGAGAGTGATGCGTTCTCAGCTGAAGAGGCGGGAGGGGTTTCCAGCGTGACGGACAGAGCAGATTAAGAGGAGCAGATGTGATTCAGCAGAAAGAGGAGGAAGTTCAGAAACAAACTCTCCTCCCATCGGCCTGCAAACGTTTTAAAAAGAAACTTTAAAAATAAATCTAGTTTCTGTTGTTTCTGAGTGTTCTAGCTGGAGCAACGTTTTATGTTTGCTGGAAACATTTCTGTTGAGGCCTCGAGGAAGCACAACGAGAGTTTCTCTGAATGAAAACTTTTAATAGTTTTACAAGAAAAAAACTCCACTGGGCTCCTTTTTTTTTAAGCCCTTTGGCTGGTTTGCATCTTTTCAGCGTGTAGTGAAACATGTTGCAAACTTTCATTACACTGGTGGTTAATTATTTCTGAATAAACATACTTTATATCTAAGGAACGCTAAAAGCAAGTGGATTTCTGCCGGAGAGTGAAATATTCTCAGTGTTACCGAATCGCTTTCAGAGACCAGAAACATTCAGCTTCTAGTTAGTTTTTTTTATTGTTGACAGTCAGAACTTGTACTTCACTTGAGTATTTCCACTTTATGATACTTTCTACTACATTGTACTTAGTGTGTGTCGTCCTCTATGAGAGCCCCATCGTTTTCCTCAGGGAACAGTTTATATGTACATGGTCACCATGGTGATGGAGTACCCCTGCGGAGAAGTCTGCCACTGCAGGCCGGTGGCGGCGGCACCGTTGATGGCCGTTTGACCTCCGACCTCATACAAGTGACTCAAAGCGTCTCCCGGTGAGCTCACATTAATCGGCGCTGTCACGCAGGAAAGCTTGTATCTCCGACGTGTGAACGGCGGACGAGTCCACGCGGGATTTCTCTGATTTATGGATTTTATAGTTTTGCTTGAGGTGACCTCTTGAAGGAAAGCTGCTGCTTTTTTACTCATTTTACCAACAAAATAAATAAATGGAAGGGAATCATATCATATACTTATCAATTAAGTGCAACCAAAATACCTTGAACATGATGAAATTCTTATAGTCAATTAACATTGACATAAAATAAAAAAAATGTTTCTTGTAAGTGATTATTTAAACAAAAATGTCAAACATTCCTCCTGTTCAACTAATGAGAATATTTGTTGAAAAAGGTCAATTAAATATATTACTAGCAGATTAATTAGTAATGAAAATAATCACTTCATAAAATGGTTATTGCTCGTGTGAGTTTCATGCACCAGTTGCACATTACGTTGAGTTAATACTTAAGAATTATTGTAAAGAGACAATTTTAACAAAAATCATCATCTTGAGTGTTTCATATTAAACCCTGGCCTTTATAAAACATTAGTAAAACCAATAAAACCTAAAAACAAATAATAACCACAGAGATCAAACAGGGAGCCATTAACTCCCAGTCAATTCAGTGCTAATTTCTCCAAGTAAAAGCCATGAAAGTGGCATCAAACTGTCGCCGGAGTGCCACTGGAGCTGAAGTGCGATGAAGTCAAAGAGGCGAACAGAAGACCATCTGCCTTTCTAGAGAATCATTAACACCGCGTTAACAAAGGCCACCAAAGAAACGCGACCCAAGTGCTTTCTGCGGAGGACAAAGCCGACATGTGATCCTGTGTGAGGTCAGCAGTGAGGTCATCACTCAGGAAGAACCACGCCAACAACGAGTCCTCGGAGAAACGTCGGACGGAGCCGAGTAAAGTCTGGAGCGCCGGCTTGAATACTAACGAATACGATTTCCTGCTAATGGTGGGAAGCTCGTCCCGCGGGGGGGGGATTACAACTTTAAGTGCTCGGTTCCTTTTGATAAAGTTTTTAAGAATTTCTGAATACTAATCAAAGGAGAGTTTCCTCGACCAAAATGTCAATAAATCCCAGACGTCTGCAGAAATCAGCCAAGGACTCGCTGCTGCTTTCACCTTCTTTCTACCACAAAATTAAAAAAGGTTAGTCTAATTAAAACATTATGTAGAAATACATGAATTATCATTACAGAGATTTTATATTCAGAGAAGTAGCCGCTGAATCCGACCTGCTTGGCATCAAACAGCATCTAAATCGACGGATATTTGGAGAGGGAGGAGACCCAAAACGGAGCTAAAAGAGAGAAAATGACTGAAATTCATCAGGCCACACAAAAAGACAAAAGAAAATGAATGATAATAACAACTCTGAAAATATTTCCAACCCCTTTTGTCTTCTTAGAGTTTAACACATTTTCTTTTTCTGAAAAAAATGGAGTAAAAGTAGTTTTTTTTTTTAGTTGATTGTGTAAATCTCCAATAGTGTGGAGGATTTCTGTATTTACTACGTCAACAGTGTGGCCTAGTCCCAGTCTACCCCCCTCAGGCCTTAGACCTTGAACCCTCAGCCATTTAACCGACGTCATCTGGTAAATATTTGTGGCGGCGAGGCTACGTCACGCTACTTTGATGACACACTTTATCTCCGATTGTATCGGATCTGAGCTGAAGTCATTTTCAGAGAATCTGTTTCTTCCTTTTCCAATAAGCAGAATCAAAGGTTGCTTGCATTGCTGCGTCTTAAATCCTTAAAGGTTCTGAATCAAAGGTTGCTTGCATTGCTGCACCTTAAAACCTTAAAGGTTCTGAATCAAAGGTTGCTTGCATTGCTGCATCTTAAAACCTTAAAGGTTCTGAATCAAAGGTTGCTTGCATTGCTGCATCTTAAATCCTTAAAGGTTCTGAATCAAAGGTTGCTTGCATTGCTGCGTCTTAAATCCTTAAAGGTTCTGAATCAAAGGTTGCTTGCATTGCTGCGTCTTAAATCCTTAAAGGTTCTGAATCAAAGGTTGCTTGCATTGCTGCGTCTTAAAACCTTAAAGGTTCTGAATCAAAGGTTGCTTGCATTGCTGCATCTTAAAACCTTAAAGGTTCTGAATCAAAGGTTGCTTGCATTCTGCTGCCATCTTAATCCTTAAAGGTTCTGAATCAAAGTGCTTGCTTTCATTGCTGCACCTTAAAACCTTAAAGGTTCTTTGAATCAAAGGTTGCTTGCATTGCTGCGTCTTAAATCCTTAAAGTTCTGAATCAAAGAGTTGCTTGCATTTGCTGCGTCTTAAAATCCTTAAAGGTTCTGAATCAAAGTGTTGCTTGTCATATGCACGTCTTAAATCCTTTAAAGTTCTGAATCAATAGGTTGCTTGCATTGCTGCGTCTTAAAACCTTAAAGGTTCTGAATCAAAGGTTGCTTGCATTGCTGCATCTTAAAACCTTAAAGGTTCTGAATCAAAGGTTGCTTGCATTGCTGCATCTTAAATCCTTAAAGGTTCTGAATCAAAGGTTGCTTGCATTGCTGCACCTTAAAACCTTAAAGGTTCTGAATCAAAGGTTGCTTGCATTGCTGCGTCTTAAATCCTTAAAGGTTCTGAATCAAAGGTTGCTTGCATTGCTGCATCTTAAATCCTTCAAGGTTCTGAATCAAAGGTTGCTTGCATTGCTGCATCTTAAATCCTTAAAGGTTCTGAATCAAAGGTTGCTTGCATTGCTGCATCTTAAATCCTTAAAGGTTCTGAATCAAAGGTTGCTTGCATTGCTGCATCTTAAATCCTTAAAGGTTCTGAATCAAAGGTTGCTTGCATTGCTGCATCTTAAATCCTTAAAGGTTCTGAATCAAAGGTTGCTTGCATTGCTGCATCTTAAATCCTTAAAGGTTCTGAATCAAAGCTTGCTTGCATTGCTGCATCTTAAAACCTTAAAGGTTCTGAATCAAAGGTTGCTTGCATTGCTGCGGTTTCAAGTGTTTTATGTTCCATCTTAGATCCTTAAGGGTTCTGTGTAAATCTAATACACCGTCGTCTTTGTTTTCCTTTTCTTGATTTTTTAATTCCTCTGGGCTTCCCCCGCTTTTAACGTCACAGCGCCGTGATTTGTGGGAAATTCCCTCAGGCACAGTCTGCAAAAAATGAGGAGAGAAAGAGAGCTTAAGCACTAAACTTTGTGGGGGGGACAGTTCTATAGACAGACTTGACCTCTGACCTCTCGCTGGTAGACAGAAGTAGCAGCATGTCATAATGAAAACACACCTTTTATACCTTTTGTGAGTTACTTTATGTGGGGAGATCATGCGTTGGATTGTGTGTCCGTCCGTCTGTCCAGGGCTAATCTCGCTAACCGCTGCACCCATCAGCCTGATATTTCCTGCTAATGATTCACACTTATTGATAATCTATTTTATTGACGTGTCACTGCTGACTCATCACCCTTTACTAGTCTGTTGTGAGCCACATTTAGGCCTCATCATGGCTCAAAAAATGACCAAAGTTTTAGATTATTTCCATACCCGATACCATCTACTTCATTCGATAGGACATGAGTTCAACTGTGAGAGGGACTCAAGCCGAGGAATGTGGGTGAGAGCTCTTCCTCGTCTCGGCCATCGGGGGAATAACCTGCATGCGGCACATTTAAAACCTGCGATGGAGTTGTAGTCGGTCCATTCTGTTTCCATGGTACCTGAGAAGATGGAGGCGTTTAGTGTTTCCCACTCTGCATCTCACTTTTGTTTTTTTGAAACAGCAGCACTTAACAGATGCTCGTGGGAAGTCCCTGTTCATGGTGGTTGCTGCTGTTGCTATGCCATCACGGCGCTCCAGTAATGGACTTGGATCCACGTGATGATCCAGACTGGAAGATTGAATTCATTTATTTTTACTGTGTTTTAGCATCAGGATTTATTTTATAAGTGCCAACGTGAAGACCAAAATAGGAAAATATATTTGCGCATGTTTTGATAGGATACTACCTCATTTGCTTTTGTAAACACACAGAATTTGTAATACAAAAAAAATGTGTTTTAATGTCGGTAATCAAGTAGGGAAGTTTCATGGTGATATCTATTTTTTAAAAAGTAATGTAAATAATGCTTTTTTTTTCTTATAAATTCCATTAACATACAACAAAATCTAGATTTCGACATAAAGGGAAAGGCAGGAAATGGTGTCCGCATACTTTTGATTAAATAGTGTATTTAAATATTTAACTTTTATTTAAAAAAAATCTATTTGATTCTTTAAATAGTTTTTAAATTATTTTGTATTGTTAAATGTGTTACACACATTTCATGTATTGTTTTAAATTGTTTTTTTCCATTTGTCTATACTTTCTTTCCTTTCGTCCCTTCAGCCCTCCTCCTCCGGAGCTACAATATTTCTCTTTTATCATTAGCTCGGTTTCAAAGACGTCCATTGTGTTGTATGTGGAGAACAGAGATATCATGTATTGTGTTTTACTTCAAAGAAGAGAACAGAAAAAGGGGGTTGAGGAAACCTTTTTTCCTAATTTGGGGCTCATGAAGTTGGAAACATCAAAGACTGCAATTAGTTCTAGCAGCAGCTCCTTGTTTCTCTTCTGTGTGGCTTTCTCTTTTTAACGGAGATTCACTCTAAGGTCCATTCTGGGGGTCCTTCGGTTGTAATTGTTCCTCTTTTTCTTTTTCTTTTTTGCATTTTGCCGTATTGCAGCGAAGAGAAAGGCCGCCGGGTTGGGGTCAAAGGGCGATGTGACTGGCCACGTGTGTGAAATGAAATGTGACATGTTTCTAATTGAAACATCGTGTCAAATCGTGTAATTTAAGAACTGAAGTGCGTCGAAAAGGGGATTTTTCAGGAGTTTATTTTTGGAAAATCAAGTGTGACTTTGTCGCCACAAGGTCTGGCTTTGTTGTGTGTGTGGGGGGGGGGGATCATACTCCTGTTAACCCATTGATCTGTTCAGGACTCTGATCTGTGTGTGTGTGTGTGTGTGTGTGTGTGTGTTGTTAATAGCGTGTGATCCTCCCCATTTGTGTGATTAGTGGTGTGTAACTCTGTGATCCTCCCCTCTGGTCACGCCACCAGGCTTCTGATGACACGCACACACACACACACACACACAGAGCTTCATATCACTACCTTACTTTATAAAACACTTTAATGAATGCTCGTTCTGTCTCAAGCATAAATTTCGTGTGTGTGTGTGTGTGTGTGTGTGTGTGTGTGTGTGTGTGTGTGTGTGTGTGTGTGTGTGTGTGTGTGTGTGTGTGTGTGTGTGTGTGTGTGTGTGTGTGGCCCACGTCGCCCACAGCCGTTAACAAGCCACCCGTCTCAATGAATGGCTAATCTCCGTTCACAAGACGAGTCACGGTCCCCAAAAATATCTGGAGGACGAGCTTGGCGCCGCGCTGCGCACCCGAGCGCTAAATGACCCAGAATCCATCTGGAGAAATGTCACAGCTCTCATCAAACAGCCACGCATGGGCGAGTGGGTTATTAAATATGACCGTGTGAGTGTGTGAACGAACCAACAAGCATATACATTCTAAACATTACACATTACAACCACTAGGTGGCCAAAAACAGATTGTTCACCGTCTTGTAACGTTTCACTGTATTTATTGTTGAGAAGATTATCTGAGTGCTAGTGGTTAGATTAGCATAAAGACTAGAAGCGAGGGGAAACGGCTAGCCTGGCTCTGGGAAAACGCCTCTAAAGCTAACTTATCTGGGAGAGCAGTTTCTGCGGATTAATGTACTGACTTTGGACAAAAGCGTAATAAATGCCCTCAATGTAAATTCCTTCCTGTCTGTATATATATGCATACGTTATGCATTTTACTGTCTGTCTCAATGCACATGTGCTCATCGAAATAATCCAGTCCCTTGTGTATCTACAGTACCAGGTACTGTGTGTGTGTGTGTGTGTGTGTGTGTGTGTGTGTTTGTGTATGTGTGTGTTGTGTGTGTGTTGAATGGGGTCAGTGCTGTGTGGACCGCCAGAGGAGAAGAAAACACAATCAGTTCTTTTGGCTGAATCTGCGTCTCCTCCTGCCAAGCTGCACACCGGCCCACAATGCACTGCACCCTGAATGGACACAACTCTCATTTGTGAGTCTGCATTGTGTGTGTGTGTGTGTCCTTTCGTGTCTGGGAAACTATGAGTGGGCACCACAGTTGCGTGTGTGGCTTTTCTGTGATTATGCCTGATTTAATTGTGCTGAAAGAGGCTGTATGTGTGTGTTTGTGTATGTGTGTGTGTGTGCGTTTCTGTGTGTGCGTTTGTGTGTGTGTGCCTCGGAGGATCCAGTCCCCAGCTGGAAAATTGAGTTGGAAGCTCAGATTATTATCATCATTTATTTACATCCGTCGCAGAACTAATTTGATTCAACCCTCCAGTTTGCAGATTATTCCTCCTCCTCCTCCTCAGTCTCATCCTTCCTCCCCGTCATGTTATTGATTGGATTATGGTATGAATAATGAAATTATTCTCTTTACTTTTGGTTCGTCCTGGTTTATTCATGCCAATCAAAAAAACAACACAGAAGCAGCGATGAAGTAGAAGTTGATTTTAATATAAAAAACAACAAAACAGAAAAACAAAGGGATGCAATCACCAGCGGGTGAGATTGAAAACAACGAGAGGCTTGTAGAAACGTCTCACCTCGATGCTAACGAGCTGAGCGACAACATAACGTCAGGGAAACGCACACAAACACAGCAGAGTAAACACCGGGGCGGCTGGATTAATGGTGAATTGGCTCTAATGCAGGAAATGAAATCATAGGGGAAGTGAATGTGATAATAATAGAGGGAGGGGGTGTGTGTGTGTGTGTGTGTGTGTGTGTGTGTGTTTCTGCAGCAGCTACTGGTTTCATCGTCGCTTTGAAAGGCTCCAGAGACCCTCAGTGAGAATTAGAAATGATAATATTTGTGATTCTGAACGAGAGGCGGGATCTTTTCCGATCCCGGCGATCACAGTTTCAGATTTGGATGATTTTTAAATAATCAGTTTTAGTGTTTTTGAGATAATTCCCACTTTTGAGAAGTAAACGGGGGGTGTTTAGTTAGGAGATAGCAGGGTCAACAGTTGATGCCACGTAGAGTTGGTCAACTTCAACCAAAAGCTGGCAACCTGGAGGTCAATTTGAGATGCAGCTCAGCAGCGTGTGCATTTGTTGCAGCATTTATTACACAGATTTGGTGCTAACTTTAACAAGATTTACTCGAGAATTGATGCAGGACCCTGAGGAACGCCATCAAAAACAGGCCAGGCTGTGATTTTGTGTCTAAAACTTTTGATATTTGGAGATTTTTGGCATTTGTACGTCGAGGATTCTGTTCTGGAAACCTCCTTATTGTGGATACACCAAAGAAAACCACCGTCCTCTGAAAGTCCTCGGCCTCTAATTTGCGGTTGTGAGGATTCACGAGGCTGTGATTATCCTCGGGGTCACGACGAGTTGTTTTATACCGTGACGATTCTCACCACCATGAAACGTCGCTGGAAAACTTCTTATTGGGCGTCATCTGAAGAGCCGACACCTCCTCCGTTTCTCTCTTAACCCTCATCTTTCTCCTTAATGGTTCACTCTGTGATTTCAACCTGACCTCTGACCCCCTCGTGACTACTGACCGCTGGTGATGAGCTAAAATAGATTCTTGTTGCTGTTGATGACGAAGCCGCACGGAGATCCGAACTCGTTGAACAACGAACTGTCGGATGCATCTTTTTACTCGTTTAAGAAAACGCAGATTTGAGGTTTTGTCTCCGTGGAAACGTGGCGAGTCACCATCTGTCAGTGGATTATTTGTGTTGTATTGATTATTATTGATCCACGTGTGATTGGAGTCACATGATGAGTTTTAACCCGTTTTAACTTAACTTTTTTTTCCTTCTCCCCTCGTTTTTCTGTCCCATATTTCCCTCTGGCTCATTATTTGCTCTCTTGCTCCCTTTGTGCCCTCCTTCTCCTCCACCGCCGACCTCCCCGCCTGTTTGCCTACCTCCCTCCCCTCCATCCTCCCCCTCCCTCCCACCCAGGTCAAGGCCCAGGGGAATGAGTGTAGTCTAGCACATGTACCAAGGCCCTGAATAGTTCTCTCAGCGGGGAGCGGTTCGCCGGCCTGGCAGGGATTTTCTAAATAGCTTAGGGGGAGGAGGAGGGAGGAGGAGGGGGGAGGGTGAAGATGCCATATTCTGTTACCCATCCTTCCCCCTCTTTCCACCGGTTGAAGCAGATTAATTAAAAGCTCACTCGCTCTCTCTCTCTCTCTCTTATCAGTGAGAGTTGAGCGTTTACTGTAAGCCCCCAGGGAGGACTCAGAGCCGGGTGGGGGCGGGGCCTCCGGGACGAGGCTAATTCCAGCCGGTGGGACGGAGGGACGGCTGCTGAGGAATTACCGCCGGTGGTACGCTCATCGCCGATTATCTCCGCCACTGTCAAGGAAGAGATTGTGCTGGCAGACAAGTCTGCCTGTCAGTCACAGTTCTGCTCTCGTTTCACACCAGTTTTCCCTTTTTTCCCTTCCTTCTCGCTCCCGTCTGTAATTTGAGCCGGTCGCCTGAAACCAAGAGAGACTCTGAGAGCAGCCGCAGTAATCAAAATGAAATCCTCAACCTTTACTGTGTCAACAGTAAATCCTGTAATAAAAGGAGTGTAATGAATATAAATGTATTTGTAATGCAGGTTTGCGAGCAGCAAAATCTTAATAATATCCAGCTGTGCTCTGTGCAGAGAGCAACAGTCAGCGGTAATCCTCGTATGTAATGACTATTACCACTACAATGATTATTAATAATTATGATTATGTTGCCGCCTGCTGTGATGCCCATCTCCTCTTAATGGTTCCAGAGCTGGCTTCATTTCAGATAAGGGACTGTGTGGAAGTTATTGGTAAAGCCCAACCCATGTGGGATTATTTAAGGTGGCCCAATGCTGATTATGGATTATTTAAAAAATGATATATTTTTTCCCAGACAGCGTCCTCCTAGAAGACGTTAAAAAAAGTATTTGTTTAATGAATAAAGAAGAAGTTCAAGCCAGTCGCTGCTTTAATGTCGGTTTGTTGGATTTCGGAAAGCTGCCTCAACCCAAAATAAACTGTATGTAAACTATATGTTTATGTAACTATAAACGTTTTAAAAGGATGCCGAAGTCACGGCAGAATGATGGCGATTTGTAAAAAGTGTGAAGTCATGCTTTGTTAGGTCTGACTGCAAGACGACAAGCTAACTACTTTTAAAATGCTGGTTTTCTGAATGGAGTCTGGTTGATGGGGGCTAACATTGTAGCTGCTCCATCAGCACGCCAAATAAGGTCATCTAGAGAGAGATTGTTGTAGTCTCTGGTTTCTACACATAGTCTGGTTCGGTCTCTGGACTAATATAATAATAATAATAATAATAATAATAGTAGCTGATTATTTCACAGTTGGAAATTAATTCACCTTCCAAACCCGGAGAGCAGGTTTTTGGTATCGAGGACTGGCAGAGTCCCTAAGTTGATAATTACGGTCCTGGCGTGGCCGCCATCATAATCGGCATCACTCAGGCAGTTCTCTTCAAACACTGCTCGACATGAAAAATCCATGTCATTACATCCATGATTACAGGATTGTATTGTTGACACAATGAAGGCGAAGGATTTCATTAAGATTAGCAGCAGACGCTGGGTTTTTTGCGGGCCGTCGTCGGGCTGCAAACTCAGAAACAAGGAGATGGAAATGAAGGGAAACATATCACCTGATCTGCTCAGTGAAAGGTTTTATTGTCTTGTAATAACTCTAAAAACACGACTGTGTGGGAATGAACACCTTCTCTCTGAGAGGCGACTCCTCCCACGTGAACCTTGTGTATTCAGGGCTGTTTTCTTCTGCTGAGCCGGTGATTTTCCCACCGTGTTTGGTGAACTGGTTTATCTGAGGAGAGCTGGGCGGACTGGGACGGATTTCACTTCGACCTTGAGACAAACTGAAGTGACGCCTGATGCCAGGTGCTGCTACGAGAGCATAAAGGACGCTTGTTATCTCGCTGGTGTTCAGATTCTCATAACACGGCCGGTGTGTGAGCTCCGTTAACTCCTTTATTTCCTTTAACAAATGCACAACATTCCTTATTTCATTGTTTAGTATTTTAACCATGCCGTGTATTTTATCATTAACCTCCCTATTCTATTTCCTCTCTGTGAAGCACTTTATACTTTGTTTTGCTCCATAAATCAAGTGTGTTATTATATTATTGTTATTATTAAATCCAACATAGAGAAGAAGTCAAATGAAGAATAAACTTTGGTTGTGTGTTTGCAGGTTGCAGCCGTTCATCACCGGGACGCCCAATAAGAAGCCGGCTCTGGAGCAGGTGAGCTGCCGCCGCCACACATCTGCTCTTAACACACGTGCACACGCACTAAGCTCTTTTTTTATTGGTTAAGACACATGATGCTCTGCTTATCTTGGTCCAGGTAGCATTAATGCATTTATTATTATTAGTATTACTAAGAATTCTTGTTTTACTGACAAGAATGTCCATTTAATGGATGTAAGCTACATTCAGAAGGGCGGGATGATGAGGGGAGACGAGGGGATTGGATGGAGGGTACGAGCCAATGGGAGCCTTCCGGAGCAATGCCTCCCATTGGTCACTTTCTATGCAGGCCTACGGCTGATGGACTGAATGTTTTTTTAAATTCCAAATCGTAGCTTTAATATATACATGTAGGCCTTTTTGTCCCTAAAGATCAACTCATCAAAACCCCATAACCATGTCTGCGTGTTACATTTATAGTTTTTTTCAGACTAGAGCGATGCGAGGCCTCCGAGGCTTCGGCTGGACTCCCTCATCACTCTCTCCTGCTCGCCCATTAAATTCTAATTGCTGATTTTTTTTGCTCAGATCTCCTGCAGAGCGGACGGGGATAAATAAATCTCAGCTCGGGCCGCGTGAGAGCTGAACCTCACTGCGTCTTTGTTTGCCCTTCTGTTATTACTCCTCCTCCTCCTCCGTCCGTGACGTTCACTGCTCCTAAAAAAAAAAACTCCGACAAGGTCTTAAAATACATACGGCTTTAAACTCGGACATAAAAATGTCTTAAACAGCACTTTCAGAGGTCTTTTCTCCTCCACCCTGCGGTGATGGGCTTCTGTTGGCCCGACGTCAGCTTTTCCATGAATCCAGAATCCGTGTGTCGATCTGCTTCACTGAAAACCCGGCTCGCCTCGCTGTCTTTGAACAGGACGTCCTCCTTTCTTTAGAGCTTCACAGCAGCCGTCTTCAGGGAGCCGCCGCGGGCCACTTTTCCCCAACTTTGTTTCTTAATTTGATTTTGGGCCCAAATTCAATCACAGGTAGCTTTAACACCCCCCCCCCTCCGTATCTCATTGCTTCGCTTCCTGCTTCACACTGCTGCTGATCTGTGTTACTTCCAGTGATTTACTTCTCCCTTTTCACCACGTTCCTCTCCATCAGCCCATAAAGAAGCAAAGTGACAGCAGTTATTTCTGGAGTCCAGCGTTCGAAGTTCCATTAATTTTCTCGGCGTAGACGGCGTTCGCTGACGGACCGTCGGAGCACAAAGAAACTCTGATAGACACAAAACTCTTCAAAACACAGAAGAAGAAAAGAAGTTAGAAGCCTGCCGATGTTAACACTGAAGGGCAGAAGTCACATGACCCCTAAGGTGTGTTTCAGTAAGAAACAGCCAATCACAGAGATAACACTGAAGCGAAATATTACTTTGTTACCTGATAAAATTTCATTTTTAGGATCAATTCGTTTTCGGAACACTCTCCAAATGAAACCGCCAAAATAAAAGCGCTGCCAAAGCAACAGGTGGCGCTATCACGTGATAACTGTAGTTAAAACCTTTTCTGTGTTGTAAGTTTAGGTCAGCGACCTAAATAACGTGTGTGGATTCCACATCTTGGATTTTTTTGCATCCAGTGAAAGGAAGTGACCATATTTGGACTTTATCACACGTGAATGCCTTAATGTTAATGTGCTGGTTATAAAACGAGCGCTGCTGAGAAACGATGGCAACGTGGGAGATGTTGCAGTTCCTCAAATGGCCACTTGAGGCTCTAAAAGCAGATAGACCTCCATGTTAATATGTTTAAGTCACCAGTTTAAATTCTGTTCAGGCTTACATTAGAGGTAATTAAAGGCCCTTCATGTGACACCAAAAAAAACGTCTTCACTTCCAAGATGGCTGCAGAGCAAACCTGCGGGAGGCGTCCCGGAGACACCATCCATGTTTTCTACACTCCATCGGTTCAGACGTGACGAGCTGCTGCACCGATGGGGGCTTCTTCCTCGGCGTCACCTCCAACACAGCGCTCCGTAGCGTCGTTAAATTATCCAGGAGACTGGAGTGTGTCTAAGTGGAGGACCGCTGTAACCTGTATCTCCATCTCTGTTCCTTCTTTCCTCATCATTTCACTTCATGCTTCAGTCCCCCATGTCCTCCTCATCCCTTCCAATTAATGCTCCTCTGTTGTCCTCTGTTTTCCCGTCACTCTCCTCCACATTCCTCCCCCCATGTGCCGTTGGCGTTCGGGCTCCGTCAACCAGGAAGAAAACGTTGCCACGAGGGGGCCGGGTCAACAGGGCTCGTTACTTAGCAACCCCCCTCACCTCCCTCCCTCCCCCCCTTGGGAACTGGAGGCAAACGGGCGCCGCCATTGGCTGATGGCCGCCCCGCTCGCTCGTGGCTCTTGTTATGTAACCGAATAGAAAAGAGATGTTTGTGCTTTTTGGGGGCGTCGCTTGCCAGACTCGTTCTGTTCTGGCGCTTAAAAGCAAACTTGATTTTCCTTTCGCCCTCTTCAGCCTCCCGGCAATTACTCCATACCGCCCCCCCTCCCCGACGACAAGCCGAGGGAGGAAACGATCACCTGACAAGACTAACGAGTAGATTTCTGCCATTTGAAGGAGCCCCAGCTGTTCTCTGCCGTTCTTCTTCTTCCCTGAACCGCACTGAGACGTTGGGGATTCTCAGAGAGGCTTAGAAATCTGAAAGGGTGGCGATGAGGTCACGGGAGAGAGACGGGCTTTGAACTGCAGACGGTCGCCATGGCGCTGCAGCGATAGCAAGCTGCTTATGCAAGCAATAGTCTTGGCAATTGACGTCCATTTGAAGTCGGGTTCTCGGGAAGCTGTCGGCCGGCGGTAAACCGCATGACGCTCATCGGCTCGTCCTGTAAGAAAGGCGCTGACCTCGCCGTTCACCCCGATGACGCAGGCAGAACGAGATGTTAACACACAGTTAGAATGATTTAGTTGACACCAGTAACCGAACAAACAAGCAGAATTAGAGCCATGAATGTTTAAAGGTCACGCCAGTTATGAAAGATGGTCTTTCTGAAGATTAAGGCAATTAAAGTGATGCCTAAATATGTAGAATAATCATTAAAGGAAGTAAATAAGCTTGTATAGAACGAGAAAAGCAACATGTTGAAGATGTGGGACCTGACAAGCTGAAATTTATCTTCTTCTTTCTTTTGCATTTAAATCCGAGTCTGTGCATCAGTTGTTTTACATCCAGGCTCCTGAAAGCACAAAAATACCAACATTCTAACCGTATGAAGAGTGAAAACCTCCAGACGGAGATAATACGATGCAGTAAACGGTAGACTTAAAAAAGGATATCGTGGTTCCTCATTGAACGTCATAATTGTGGGTCTGTTCTTCATTTGTAGAAGTTGGTTTTATGTTGGATTAATCCACGGAGGCCGACGGTGGCGCTCATCGTGGCCGGAAACGAGTCCTCATTTCATACGACGAAGGACGTGGTTTCTGTCAGCGATGCTTTCTGGTCGTCGTGACGATAGAAAAACCTCAGATGTGAGTTAGCTCCCGGCTAGATCGTCTCCGCCAGTTGCTCCGAGGAAACTGCAGGCGATCAGATGTCAACATGCCATAAAACCCTCTGAGCGCTCGTTTCCTGCCGATGGTTGGCCTCCTCGCTCCTAACGAGCACGTTTCCTCGTTAAGGTGCCGAGACTCGTCCAAGTTGGAGTCTCTTCCTGCTTTCTAACGCGATCTCGCCTCGTCGTCCTCCTCTTCTCCGTTTAGCAGCTCCCCTAATTAGTCTGCAGCTCCGTGTTTATGTTTCTCTTCTTAATTAGTTTAATGTTTCCACGTTGTTTCACCGGCGGTTAATGAGGCGTCCTGTGACGGGGGAGAAAAGCTGGAGGTTTTTTTCTTTGTCGGCCGAAAATCACAATGTGAGGATATTAAAAGAAACGTGAAGGAGAGAGGGATGAAGTTGAGGGGAGGATGTGGGTAGAAGTAAAGAGAGGCTCACGAGAGGAACCGTGAAATTAAAGAAGGAGGTGGGAGGAGAAAGGAAGGAGGTAAATTGGAGGGCGAGATGGCAGAAAGAAGGGGCCCTCAGTGGGGGACTCGGAGAGGCCAGGAGAACCGAAATCACACCGCGGACCCTCCACCTGCCTCTCAGCCAGCTTTCTAATTAGCACCCGGCTGAAAGGGGAAGTGTGAAAAATCCTGAACACCATGTAGATTTGTTTCATTCCCAAAGCCGGAGAACCGGCTCGGTTGTAGATAGCTTTATTAGATTCTGGAGCCGGCGGCGGGTTGGAGATGAGATCCTCCCCCGTCCTCCCCCCTCTGGTGGAACGGCCTGTTTGCCCTTTAATATCTGTACAATTCATCACTAAGCAGAATAAATACGGACTTCTTCGGGAGGAGCGTGTTTTCCGAGGGGAAATTTTGTTCGCCGGACGGCGGCGCAGATTTAAAAACAGATTGAATCCAGTGTCGCCGCGGTGGAGATATATGGATGTTATATGGATGTTATATGGCGTTGTATATTGCGGTCGTGTAAAGTCATTTCTGATTGGCCCAGCAGGGCGGGCTTTTATAGTGGTGAACCTCCATTCTACATCTTAAGTGGTGATTTGGAGTTTGACGTCTGATTGAAGCAGTTGACATTAACCATAAAGCAGCGTATGCTTTAAGGGGCGGGGCTTACCTGTTGATTGACACATTGTTACCTGTGTGTGTGTGTGTGTGTGTGTGTGTGTGTGTGTGTGTGTGTGTGTGTGTGTGTGTGTGTGTGTGTGTGTGTGTGTGTGTGTATTCTGCCCCACTAGACTCATGATGTCATAATGGGGAGGAAAAGTAATTCTGGAAACCAGCCGCTTACACGGCTCTATTAAACTGTCGGTTTCCGTGGCAACGGAACAGTAGCTACCTCTTAAGTGGCGCTAACGACGCGTGAAACTGACCCCCCCCGAAGCAGTCTCCAAACATGGTTTCTATTTCCGCGTGTTCGTGGCTGTTTGATTTGTCGTCTTTGCGAGGGGAAAACGTACGACGGCCACCGCCGCCGCCATTCAACTGTGACCTTTTGTTTGTGTCATCGTTTCCACAGAAGCATCTCTCCGACCTCCACAGACTCCATCACACTTGTTTATTTTCTCTTTCCTCCTGTTTTCTCATAAAAAATAAAAAACGGCTCTATTTTTGTCTCCCAGCATGCAACTGGACAAAAAGGCACTCCTGTTTTTTTTCACGGGCTGTTTGAGTCACCTTCGGTCGCCCTGCGGGGGGGAGAGAGAGTCGCCACACACACACACACACACAGAAACAAAAAAAGGGGGCGCTCTAATTACATTTCCGCCCCGCAGTCCCCCCTCGTTTTCCATTCAGTTCTTCTGAACTCTGAAGGAGACTCTCGGCCCGCGGCGACGCCACGCTGCACGTTTTATAAACCCGTCCAATCCTCCATGAGATCATACTGGAGATAATGAAGGTCGTGGTCACGCTCAGACGCCGTGATCACAGATGAAACGTCCTCCTCATACACAAGCACCGCCGTACTGTTTATCATTGTTATTATTTTTATCATTTTAAAAGCTATATGAGATCAGATCCAGATACCTTAGATTTCCCCGGGGAAGCTTGTTGTCGCGCAGAGGAAAATATTAAAAACACACTGTTTTTTTTTTCAGCTCGCCAGCTCCAACCCCCTGCCGGCGCCCGTGGGAGCCCCCGCCAGCAGCGTGGTGGTGGAGAGCGGGCCGGTTGTGTACGATGACGCCGCTGGCGAAGAGGAAGACGAGGAGGAAGAGGAGGCTTGTGTCAGCGCCATGGACCTGCTGGGGAGTAACGGTCAGGGTCAATTAATTCACCTTTTTAACACGGGCATCGACAGAGAGCCGTTACCCAGCATGCCATTCAGCGGCGTGACAGTTAACATTGTAGCGAGAGACGGAGAAAACGAGCCGATCTGCTACAAAGTATCGTTCCTCTACGACTAATCTGTGTTTTCTCAAATTGAAGCCTTAAAAAAACTCATTTTCAAACGGTTTCCACGAAAGACAGGAGCGGCGGTCTCCTGGGTGAAAGTCCTCTGCCACCACAACCCCCCCCTACACACACACACACACACACACACACACACACACAGACTTCCATTGAAAATAGTTAAAAACCAATTGTCACATTTCACTGGAAACCTTCTCCACCGTGCGACTGGGAAAGTTGTTGTGTGGGAAAGTATTTCTTGTTTGGGAGAAGGAGCTTTACCCAGCATGCCGTTTGGCAGTGTGACAGTCAGTCTGGGTACCCTCTCACGAGAACTACACAGACTGTGTATTACTACTTTGTTTATGTATTTGATGGAGACAGATGCCATATCTACGTAGACAGCTGATCTGGATCATGTTCATAGATGATGCTACTTTGCAGAAACCGTCTCTAGAAGAAGCTTTTATGAAACTGTGAGATTACGGTCTGGCCTGTGAAACGGTTCTTCCTGTTAATGAATGTGGGTCTGGGGCTCGTGGGTCTGGGGGTCACGGCTCCGTTTGGGGGCTCAGACTCCCGGTGCGTTTTAATGAGCTCCAACTAAAATTACATTTCTTCACTTTACGTCTCCGGCTGTTAAAAGTTTAAGGTCCCTGACTCTGCTGCAATAAAAGCAACTTAATTGATTCCTTTCTGGAAACTCTTTGTTTGTACTCTCACCCCCGTCTGCCCCTCCACAGCGAGGTCAAAGGTCAGGGTTCGCCTCAGAGCGGCACCTCTGGAGCTGGCAGAGCCTCGACGTCACCGGAGATTAAACCGGCCGGCTGATGGACGGTCTCCTGAGGGACTTTAACGTTTTCCTGGACCGACCTGTTGCCCTGGTTACCGTCCGAATCTGACTCGGTGACATCGGGGAGTCGGACGTTTAAATCAAAGCCTTGCGTTCTTAAAGGGTCACTTTTCTCAGACGGGGTTGGAACCAGAACCCTGATTGGTTCCTCGAGTCCCGAAGGGAAAGTTCACAAGCTGTCGTCCGTTTTGATTGGTCGGAGTGTAATTGATACTTTTGCTCGGCCTTCTGTTTAGTCTGCTTCGGCTTTTGCACAAATTAAAGTGCAGCGACTTTAAAAATAACGTGTGGAGGAGCCAGCTTCTCTGCAACCCTTTTTTATTCTCAGTTTATCTTCAGTGACTTCAGAAACATTCAGGTTGATGTTCTTCAGTCACATCAGAAAAACATAAAAACACATCTGAATAAATGACTTACATCCCAGTTATTCTTTTATCCGATACTCAATTATTTAACCTAAAAGTACTTTAACATTTGTTATATTTGCATAGAAATTACAGGTACTTGTACTTCACTTTTCCATTTTACTCACCTTCATCTCAGGTATATGTTGTACTTTTTTCTGCTCCACATTTGACAGCTTTGCTAAATAAAATACTTCCTGTCCAGTAAAAACCACGTTCTTAAAATGAATGATTTAATAGAATATGATGCATTGCTGTAGATTTAAACTGTCCAACGGTTTATTAAGGTATCTGAGCTAATAGATATAAACCTGTCTCTAATCCCTCCCTATCTCGCCCTGCAGATTATGGCAGTGATGGAGATTACGACGACTGACTCCAGCAGACGTCTTCCCTGGATTTTTATCCCCAACGGCGGACAATTTTGAATCCTCGAGTGAACGTTTCCAGCCGGGGCCCCAAACGGCTGCAGACGGGCGCCGTGATGCCGAGAGGAAAGAGAGGAAACATGTGCAAGAAAATAGAAGCTGGGGGGTAAAAAACGAATCTCAGCTGGACTGAACCGGGAGGAGACGCTGAAGTGGAAACGAGGGATGAAGTATATTTGTCGTGGTGCTCACGGGCCAGCAAGCTTTAGTTCAGACATTTCAGGTTAAAACTGGACCAAAGTGTTTAAACGCCTCGTCTCTGTGGGAGTCCATGTTGCCTTCACTTCTCAGAGAAAACGTGGTTTTTCTTGCCATCACGGTGAACGGAGGATGCAAAACCTGTGAAAGTGAATTGAAGTGAATCCACATGTCATTAATCCTCTTTTTTTTTCTCACTAATTCACACACTAAAGCATCGCCATGGTAACCTCAATATTTAAAACGCTTGTGAGAAGACGCAGTTTTCTAAATCAATTCAGTTTCACCGTTTTTTTGGATCCTGCATTCAACGTGGAGGCATGCGAGAAAAAAACGTTTTCTTCAAGAATTCAAAGTATATGATATTTAAATAGTTTTTTTTTTTTTTCTTTAAATGACTGTAAGTAAATGTAGAAGAAACATCATTACGAACCTCAGTTAAGGTAGACGTGTTAACTCACTTTAAATCGTTCCGGATGAAAAGTCGTAAAGTAGCAAAAAAAGAACAAAATGTGAATCGTTATTATCCTTGAACTCGCACTTTCGCATTCGTATACACTCGGAGTACTTCCTCAGCTCCTCCCCGACGAGCTAGCATGAAACGTACTTAACAAGCTTCTAACAATCAGGGAGCGTGAGATCGATGCTCAACGCTCCGATCAGTATTTATTGAAGCCTTAGATGATCGGGCGATGGACACGCGCCGTCTGCTCCGCTTTAGTCAAAGTATTACGACGACGTTGCCTTTTGAACAAATAAGCAATCCCACGTTATGTGCCGATGTTTGCCAAGTTAGCTTTAAAAATTAGGTGGGTTTTTTTTTTTTTTTAAGGTGGTATTGACTTTGTTTGGGCTTTTCGTAATCCTTTTTAAGGTGGACTTCATTCTCTATATTTAATTTATGGGATAGTGTCATTTGATTTGTGTTAAATATTCTTCACACCAGAATGTAAATACATTCCCTGCGATATTTTATTTTTCCAAATTAGTGATTGAATCCCGATCAGAGAGAGAAATCTATTTTGTATTTAAGCTTTTATGATTTTTTTTGTTGTGTTGGAGAATGGTGTTTTGGGGAAGATGAACTACATTGTGGCCTTTTCACTGTGTCCACACGACAGTATTTAAGGAGGCGCGTCGGTTGACGGCCTCCGTGTTGCTGCTAAAGGTCGTGATGTTACATCTGACTATTGTTGTGTGCGTTTGCTGCTACAGTAAAGATTTCACGAATGAGAGAAAAAAAATGTGCTTGTTTGTTTTTATTTATTTTTTGCGTTAAAGGAAATAATGTGTCGCTAAATGCCGAAAAAAACCTATATATATATATACTATTGTGATTTTAAAAGTGTGAATACAATCTCCAGAAGTAAAAACTAACGTTGGGCTACAAATTAACAACTTTGTGAGCAACGAGGCCGTTAAGGTGGACTAATTACCGTCACGGCGCTTCGTAGTCTCGTTTAAGATACGTAGAAGCTTCACAAATAACCAGAGGGGTATCTGCTGCCGTGTTTTATATCGTAGAACAAAACGTTCGTGTTAGCTTGTGCTAACCACGGACCTTATTCTCAAGAATTCACGTGCTAATTGGGACGCTGATAGGATGCATGGATGTAAAACTATTAGTTTCAACGTATTTTTTTTTTTTACATTGTATTCCTTTCTTGGAAAAACAACAGAGAATTTGGGGCCAAACTCATTTAATTAGTTTTGTAAAGTGATTATTCTTTTGTTCACCTTTTTGGTTTTTCGGTGAGGTGTTACTCAAAGTCCTCCTGGGCTTCCTTCGACTCACCCACACGGTTTGCAATGACGTAATTTTCACCATCATCATCAGCATTATCTATGTAGCATTGAACGCTCCGTGACAGAAAACAGCAGCATGTGGTGTGGTGGAGACCCGACACCGTCCTCCATCATCGATCGTTAACGCCCGCACAGTGTTCCAGTCTTCAGGAGGTTTTGTTGTTCCCAGAGATGTTCGGCGCCTCTGGCAGCGAGCAGAGAGATTCTAAAGAAAGACGAGTCGCTCCTCAGGGTCGGAGGAAACCTGAAACCGAGGAGGCTCTGACATCAGATCCTGTCTTTTACACGCAATCATCCTCCGCGTTGTTTCAGAGACGCTGCCTGACCTTTTCTTTGGACTTTAAGGCCTTTGTTTAACATCTGTTGTCTCTACGACGATGCTGGTGGCGAGCTGTCAATCAGCAGGTAAGCCCCGCCCCCTAAAGCACCCCCTGCTTTCTGGTCTGGTGGACTCTAAATGGACCATAATGTACTAAATGAACATCATGCTGGATTGAAGAAGACTTGAAACTAGAGATTGAGACCATAAACTAATGTTTACAATGTTTACTGAGATAATACATCAAGAGAGAAGTAGGACCATTTTCTCATAGACTTCTATACAACCAGAGAGGAGTCGCCCCCTGGTGGCCAGCAGAGAGAAGTAGGACCATTTTCTCATGGACTTCTATACAACCAGAGAGGAGTCGCCCCCTGGTGGCCAGCAGAGAGAAGTAGGACCATTCTCTCATAGACTTCTATACAACCAGAGAGGAGTTGCCCCCTGGTGGCCAGCAAAGAGAATGATAGTTTTAAAGGCACTTCAGCTTGGCTTTACTTCTCAGAACCGGAGATTACTGCCTGAACGCTTCAGAGACTAAACTGGCTGTAATGTACTTTCTTGACCATCATAGTTTATATTGTTAAGGACAAAGAAAAACAAGAAATCTCCAAGATTCATTCTTCATTTGAAGTGCGTCTAAGTTAGTCCTATTTAACGGATTTTCCGACGGCGTGAAAATGTAAAGGCCTCGAGCCGTCATGGCAAACCGTTGTCCTCTTCGTCTGAACCCCACTTAAAAACCGCCGATGCTTCGGGGCCCCTTTTTTCTGGAAACGGACTGATTCGAGGGAACTATTACGTTACACTCGCCGTGACCCTTCCGCTCGCGTCCCGGTTTTATTTATTTTTTTAAAGGTTGACTTCTCTCCTAACGCGGCCCGGGAAATAATTTCATGGTTTCTGATGCTTTGTAATTGCGCTGTCAGGTCAGCTTGTCGGGTTCGCCTCTCAGCTTTCCTCGCCGCTCCCCGGGGGTTGCCGTGCCGACGCAGCTACGCAACATTTACACACTTTTACTGGAACTTAATCTTCCTCCAACACCAAACTTTTACAGTAACCTTTACAGTGCAGCCGAGGGAGGGAGGGATGTAGAAAACTTTGTTTGGTGTGGAGTTTTGTTAGTTTGTGACCTCGCTGACCTTCCTCGCTGCGAGGAGGAGGAGGGATTCCTCCCACCTGTGAAGAATCTCCTTTATGTAAGTTGATGAAAACAGGAATCACAGCGTTTTCCAGCTGAGCCTGATTTTCTTCTCTCTTTTTTTATGGCTCCAAGCGTGACTCTAAGGGAAGATTCAAACAGAGGAGCTCCTCTTCCTCCTTCCTGCTTCCGTCTCCACAAAGAAACACTTTTTTTCCTCCCTGAGGTGTTTTTTTTTCTCCTCTACTTTCTCTCTCTTCACCTTTGTCTCACTCCCTCTCTTTCCCAGCATGCCTCCGTCTTCTAGTCCCTCTAATATTTATACTCCTTCGGTCCTTCTTTTTGTCCCGTGTTCCTCCACCATCATCTTGTTTACTCTCCCACATAGCTTTTACTTTTAAATCCCTCCATCTCCCTCCTTGTAGCCCTCAAAGTGCAGCCCCCAAAACGCCGTTGTCATGTAAACCAACGACTAGAAGTAACTAACTAACAGTCCTTGGTTTAAAGTAAATAAAAAAACTCCATCTATCTGATTTAATAACATGATGTCATGTGACTATAATGACTGGCGTATATCACGTTGTCATCGTTGAGTCCCGGCCGCCTGCGAATGTCCTCACTTCCTAAAGGTGAGTTTTTACTTTTCTAAGAAATGTCACCGCTTTCTATAAATATCTCAACTCTCTGAAAGCGTCCTCGCTTTTCCTAAATCTTCTGCAGTTCCACCAACGACCTTCCCCCATAAAACCGCCGGCTCTCAAGGTCTCCGACTGAACGCCGTCCTCACAAAGACGCAAGTCCAGGAGCCACTGGACCAGACCGTCTTATTTGGGGCCAGAGCCATTTTCCTAATAATCCCCCTCCCCTCCACCCGATGCATGCCCTCCCCCATCCCTCCTCCCCCCTCTTCCTTCTCCGCACTGCGTTTTCCTGCATCAGCATACCGCCCCCCCCCAAACACCACAGCCTTCCTCCCGGTTGCCTTCCTCACCCCAATTATTTCCCTGGACCTGAGCTGAAAGGGATCCCCCCCCCCCCCTCCCAACCTTCCTCCGCTGCAGGCGGCGACATCCACTGTGGAATAAATACATGGAGGTGTCGCCCTCGGTGGCTGTTTTCTGTCCCGTCATCAGGATGGATGGTCCCAACAGGTAGGTTGGGGGGGGGGGACTATAACAATGGGACCTTCTGAAGGACACAACGGCCGCCTCACAGCTTTTACACCCAGACTTTTCTCTTCTGGTCTTCTGTTCTTGTCGGAGACTCGACCCTGCGTCCGTCCAAATCCACCCATTTTTCTCTCCAGTGAATGAATAGTTTGGATAAAGAAAACTGACGACTCTCTTTCTCTGGCTCTCTTATAACAAACATATATTGGTCCCTCAGTGTTTTCTTGGCGTGGACTGGAGGTGCTTTATAGCATCGCTGTACACAAAGAACCGTTTATGGTTCTCCAGAGGATCTTTAGCGGTTCTTTCCCCTGAAAACTAAACTCCACTAAAGTGAAGAATCACCATCATGAACTCCGTGAAGAAGGTCCTGTAAAGCAGACGGGTTCCATACGCTTCTGAGAAGTACAGCCAACACTGGAGTGCCTTAAACTGTCTTTCTCTCTGCTGGCCACCAGGGGGCGACTCCTCTGGTTGCAAAAAGAAGTCTGATTGCATAGAAGAAGAAAAAAAGCATGACAAGTTGGATTCAAACTTTTAAAAGTGTTGCTGAGGTTTAAGAAAACCAACGTGTCTAAAGAAGGTGGCGACACACACACACACACACACACACACACACACACACACAGCTGACACTTGAACACATTTGCCTATACAGATGTTGAAATTCCAAAATATTGATAGTCCAGATGCCGAATGCAAGGTTTCAAAACCAACTGCTGATGTCACCATGACAACGTCCCCTTCTTACATACAGTCTATGATTCTTCTTCTTGTTGTTTCTGAATCAAACAGCCGGGGAGCGTCGGTGAAAACACAAATCTCAATCAGAGAAAAGCAAACCGGAGGCAATCAGACGTGGTGTTGTGTTAACTGGAGGTGCAGGTCGGTGATGTTGTAGGATGAGGTGTGTGTGTGTGTGTGTGTGTGTTTGGGGCCCCATGTTGCTGCTTTGTAGCAGGTGTGCGTCTATATCTGTACGGGTACATTATCCCTCTTTTGTGGTGCCTCATAAGACGTTTAGGTGGTGTGTGTGTGTGTGTGTGTGTGTGTGTGTGTGTGTGTGTGTGTGTATGTATGTAGCCCCTCTGTTGTTTTGTTCCATCGCAGCCCTGTAATTACCTTGAGTCAGATCTGCTTCTGTAACACAGGTGGGAGACACCGAATTTAATTACAGGGTGGGAGCTGTGCTGGAGCCCACCTGTGTGTGTGTGTGTGTGTGTGTGTGTGTGTGTGTGTGTGTGTTTCTTAACCGTATGCTGAAGTTATAGATTTAGTTTTTGTAGATATTTCTGTCTCCAGGTTTGACAGATGAACATACATGTTCAGGTGTGTGTGTGTGTGTGTGTGTGTGTGTGTGTGTGTGTGTGTGTGTGTGTGTGTGTGTGTGTGTGTGTGAGAGAGAGACCATGATGGGGGTGGGGGAGTCTGAGTGATATTGAAAGAGACAGAGGGAGACAAAGGGAGGGAGAGAGGGCAGGTTGAACACCTGGCGCCTGATCTGAGGCAACAAGATGGAGATTAAAAAGACCACAAGGGGGTTCTTCCTTCCTCCTCTCCTCATCCCTCTCCTCCTCTCCTCATCCCTCTCCTCCTCCCTCCTCTCCTCCCTCCTCTCCTCATCCCTCTCCTCCTCCCTCCTCTCCTCCTCATCCCTCTCCTCCTCCCTCCTCTCCTCCTCATCCCTCTCCTCCTCCCTCTCCTCATCCCTCCTCTCCTCCTCCCTCTCCTCCTCCCTCCTCTCCTCATCCCTCTCCTCCTCCCTCTCCTCCCTCCTCTCCTCCTCCCTCCTCTTCTTTTCCTTTGGTGATCAGCAGCTTTGTTCTCGTCGTTCATCAAGAAAGCTTAAAGTTAATTTTGTAACATTTCCCGCTGCTCCTTTTATACATTTTATAATTTAAAGAAATGTATATAAATATCGGCTGATTTCTGTACAGTTGAGCTCTTCTGTCTCCCCTGTGGGACAGAAGGTATTACTTTGCTCTCATTTGTTGTTCTTTTAAAGACGATGGTCAACCGTTCGATTGTAAATGTCGACTTCCTGTCTGGTTCTCCGTGTGACGCCGGCTGACGGAGCGGAGAGCAGATGGAGGTTCATCCAGGAGGCTTTGGCTCACCGAGCAGCAGAGAGACTCGCCAGAGTCGGCCGGTCGGTCAGGCCGGCCTGGCTGACTCCCTCCATCCATCCTCCCCCTCCTCCCCTCTCTCCTCCATCACTCACGGCCGCCGCTGTCAGTGGCGCCCTTGAGAACAAAGGTTAGAAACCCTCAGCAACCACACAGCTGTGTGTGTGTGTGTGTGTGTGTGTGTGTCTGCTGTACAGTATTGTTTTATTTCATCAACATGGTTGTTGCTAAGTGCTGACGGCTGTTTCTGCTCCAGGTTTCCATGACATCACAGTCAGTCAGACGGTGCGGTCTCAACATGTGTGACGGTTTTAACGACCCATTTCTTTTTCTTCTTCAAAGAGAAGGAGTTAAAGACAGCGAAGGTCACATGACCAGGAGAAGCAGCCCAACGTCACTAATTTGCCAAAAAGAGATTCTTCAACATCGAAGCGGCTGCTCTGGGCTTGAGGGGGCGGGGCTACCTGGTGATTGACAGGTCGCCACCACGCCATGAAAGCCAATGAAACATTTTGGTCGTCCACCAACCAACGTGTGACATCACGACGTCTACGTCTCGTTCCGACCTCGTCATGTTGACGATGTTAACGCTGACACGTTTCCTCCCACAATCCTTCACTCCGACACGATGTGGTCATCAGTATTCTGTCATGAACTGAGGCGTTTGTCATCTCCAGGTCAGAATTTCTTCTTGTTGCTTGCAGACCATCGTGGTCATTAGGATTCAACCTCAGGGGAGCATGAATATCTGCACTAGATTTCGACTGTATTTGCATTCTGGCTGCTGACGGCGTGTTCGTGTAACACCTCACTTCCTGTCAGGGAGCGAGCGCCTGCGTCATGCTGCTGACTCAGAGCTGCAGCTAACTCTATTTTTATTGTTATTTTTGTTATGGATTGTGGATGTCAATTAATCATTTAGTCAGAAATTTCTTATAATGTCGTATTTTGTCGAAACAAACCTAATAATATTCAGTTACTTATAATATATAATATATTATATACTAATATAATACAGTCAAAAATAGAAAAAGGAAGCTGATAATGATTGGACATAATTAATTATCAAGATAGTTGGTGATTTAAGCTGTTTTATAGATGAGTTGTTAGAAGAAGAAGTGAGAGTCTCAGCTTCCTGTCTGCCTGCCTGCCTGTCTGCCTGTCTGCCTGTCTCCCCTCCTCCCTGCAGCTGTTCATCCAGCTCTATTAGCTGCCTGCATGCATCCCTCTCAGCAGATAAATCATTCATCCCCGGGCGGCCGGCGCTCCGCACGCCGCCGCCCCTCCTCCCCCCCGTTGGCGTGGGAACGCCGCGTTATGAGCTCCATCCACATGACCTTGTTTTGACACCGCTGTGAGTGGTTGGCCGTTGTTTGGACGAGCATCATCACCCCACCTTCCCCTTTATTTATGTATCTGTTTATTTATTTATTTATTTAGCATGAATTGTTTTCCAGACATGGACCAGGAGGCTCGCCGGCAGACAGGATGTCATCAATTAATGATCACCGCCGTCCTACCTGAGCGGCGGGAGCGTGAGCTCTTATCAGGGACATTGTGTTCAGGAGGAGGAGGAGGAGGGAGGGAGGAGGAGGAGGAGGAGGAGGTGTCAGACACCCGCCTCAGGGACAAAACGGGCCTTTTCAGGACTCGGAGGAGGAAAATCGAATTGTGTGTGTGACACGACAGCGAAGGTGTCGGCTGTTTATTGGAGAGTCAAGCTGATAATTCATCTCTGCTGACGGCTCGCTATCACACGAGCCGCCGCCGCCGCCGCAGAAACATGAGGAGTGGATTTTTAACCTTTACCCAGCCGGAGTGCTGAAGTCATCTTAGAGGCGCTGGTCGTCATGACGACCTGTCAATCACGAGGTAGCCACGCCCTAAATAATCCCCTGCTTGATGGTCTGCTGAACTCTAGATGGGAACCCCCCCCCCCCCCCCCCGATGGCCAATAGAGGGAATGCACATTTAAGGCACTTCAGCATAGGCTTCACTTTTCAGAACCACAGGTAGCTGCTTGATATTCGGGATTCTGCAGCGTTTTCTTCCACGTTGTTCAAACATGTTTAAGAATATGAAAAGACAAAACATATGAAAACAACAAATCATATATTGACAGAAAAATCACCCCTGCAGGTTTACTTCACACGAGACGTGTTTATTGTGTTTGTGCAGTTTGTTGTAGGAATGAAGGTTCAATACGCCGCCCTGCAGGGTTCAGGAGATGAGGAACATTTTTTTTTTTTTTTTTTTGCGTTCTAAAGCACAAATAAACACATCAGCACCTCACAAACCATGCGGGAAGGTGCAGGGTTTTTAATGAATGCAGCTTCATCCTGCTGTGACCTGCCTGCTCTCTCTAAGGTGGGGAGGTTGGGTCAGAAGTGATAGTTTTGTAGGAAGTGGTTGCATATTATACCTTTTAAGTATAGTTTATAAGAAGTATATAATGTAAAAAGTATTTTTTTTTAAAGTAGATTCAGCAGGATATTTTTTTTATTAGTGTGTTAAAGTTGAACATCTTTAGTTCCGTGATGACATCTGCTGCTGAAGACCATGTAATGTGGTCAAATGCCCCCAGAACGTGCGAGTAATGGACCTTCAGAGGGGATTTTGTTCACATCTGCTGTTTCCAGGGTCAAGAATGAAACATAAAAACTCACATTATGCAATATAATATTATCTCATTTCCTTCACAGCCGTCTTCTTCTCGCTCGATTTGGCAGCTTTTCTCAGACTCACATCATCGGTTTGGGTGGTCATTAAAACCTGCTCTCATTCCCCCCCTGTACCCCTATAACGTTTGGAGACACTGCATATAAAAAATAAGATAGAGATAAAGTTCTTCATCCAACAGGGAGGTGAAGTAAATGAAAATACAGTAGACAGACAGGCAGACAGACAGGCTGACGTAATGAAGATAAAACGGTGCTCCGGTGTCTTGGTTCTGTGTGATGGACAAACAGGAGGTTTGGAGATGACAGGATGAATTATGGGTCCCTGTTCTCGTCCTCGGTTGGTGATGTACAGCTTCGGCTCCGTGGAGGATACAGTTGTTCCATCAGAGCGTCATAAGGGACCCGCAAAACCTCCGAACACCACCCAAGAACGGGTGCACCACATGCAAAAATGATCTTCCCGTCGCTCTGAACGCTAAATGTCGAACAACAACGTGGAATAAAAGAAGAGCTCCATGGACGGGTAGTGTTGTGTGTTTGTTAACGTGTCGTCCCGGGCTGCTCGGGCCTGATGGACGACAGCAGGACTCAGTCTCACATTTTCTGTCCAGTAATGACGCCCACTGGGATCAGGCTGACAGAGACCGAACGCCGGCCCACAAACCGGCTCACTAGAAATAAAAGCCAGAGAGCAAATCCAGAGGGAGCCGGGCCGGGTTTTACAGTGTGTGTGTGTGTGTGTGTGTGTGTGTTTGTTTATATATGTATATATGCTGCCATGCAGAGAAACAGAGTCCAGTAATGAGGTAAGTGGATGTGGTCTTAATGACGTCCAGTGACCTGTCAATCAGCAGGTAAGCCCCGCCCCCTAAAGCATCCCCTGCTTTCTGGTCTGGTGGACTCTAAATGGACCATAATGTACTAAATGAACATCATGCTGGATTGAAGAAGACTTAAAACTAGAGATTGAGACCATAAACTCATGCTTACAATGTTACTGAGATAATACATCAAGAGAGAAGTAGGACCATTTTCTCATAGACTTCTATACAACCAGAGAGGAGTCGCCCCCTGGTGGCCAGCAGAGAGAAGTAGGACCATTTTCTCATAGACTTCTATGTAATCAGATTTTTGAAACTAGAGGAGTTGCCTGAGTCGAGACCTGTGAAGACTACGTTGCTGTGGTCGAGTCTTCTTAAGATATATGCACGAACAAGTTTATCCAAATCCTGCAGAGACACGAGTCCTTTAATCCTTGATCTAATCTTAAAGTAAAAACATCGGAATGATTGATGCTTAATCACGTCATCACAGCTCAAGTAGCTTCATGTCTTCCATTGAAAATGACGCGTTGCTGCGTCGCTTACGGCGTTATATTTCAGATCTATTTTTTTATATTTGCAAGCTTAACTCATCGTTTTGTGGATTCCAACAGCTAGCTGATGAAAATATCCACATGAGCGTTTTCATACTTTCATTCAAACGACACAGTCGAGTTCTGGGAAAGGAAAACATCCCCGTCATAACATTCGATATGGATTAAAATGAAACGGTGGGGTTTTAACGATGTTATAAGTGCCCATGAGCAACAAAACGCTCCGTGTATAAACACATAGCTACGTAAAGCTTTCAGTGCAGGTGAGAAAAAAAAGAAGGAAAACAGTTGTGTTTTTTTTTTGCTTATTTGCAGCTTCAATAAAATACCCCGCTGCGCGCACACACACACACACACACACACACACACACACACACACTGCTCCCCTGGGGGAGATCCAGCAGCCTCGGTGCACATTTCCATGATAAGAGTTGAGATGACAGCCGTGGGGACGTAAACGCCTTCTGTTTGCAGGGAAACATCAATCACTCACAATAGCCAGGCTCCCAGGTGGCAATGACCTCTCGTGACCCCGCGGCTCCTACCACGCTTCCTCCTCGATACGTCCTGCTTGTGTATTCATACACACCGTATTTACACTGAGAAGCATACGTCTGACTGTTGCTCTCGGCAACAAACCTGGGTCCAGTGTGGTGGTGGTGTTTTTATTGAGTCTGTACGTCCAGATTTACTTCCTGGCATCAGAAGACAAATACTGACAAAAGCTGCTTCGAGTCTTGATAGAAATCCAGGAGCAGAAAATTACTTCCAACCACGAGCCAAAATGTTGTTAAATCCTCTCAGCGACGGTGGCAGGTAATCAACCGATCTCTGTCTGGGTTTTTTTTTTTAAGCTTTTATAATGAAGGCTCGCTTGTTGATGGCCTCAAAATGCAACAAGAGCATCTGCCAAAATAAAAGTTTTTTTTTTTAAGTAAAGATACTCTGAGGCCTACTCTGAGAACTTAAATGAGCGGCTTTGTAACGGTTTCACACCAGGATCCAGATGGAGCCAGATCCAGTAAGGGTGCTGCTCAGCTGCTCGTGTTCATCAGCTCCACTCGTCGCTCCTCCACAGTCCAAATATGGTAACTTCCTTTCACTGGTTGCAAAAATGACAAGATGTTGACGGCCAAAATGACAGCAACTTGGGGCTTCAAAACCATAGTGACATTGATTGCGTCCATATCAATCCATCCATCCTTCCATCCTTCCATCCATCCATCCATCCATTCTTCCATCCATCCATCTATCATTCCATCCATCTATCATTCCATCCATCCATCCATCCATCCATCCATCCATCCATCCATCCATCCATCCATCCATCTATCATTCCATCCATCCATCCATCCATCCATCCATCCATCCATATATCCGTCTTATATACATCTATGAGTAAGTAAAAGTACTCGAGTAAATTGGTGTCCACACTACTGCTGCAAAGTAAGTCTCTATAACTAACTATGAGATAATTCTGGTATATTAAAAAAGTATCTTGAAATGAAAGAAAATAAAACGTATTGACCCAAATAACTACATTTTTATTTATACATTTAATTTATTTTCCCACCTGATTGCTTTAGGATGAGTACTGTATCCCCAATCAGTCATCTTTCATACGTAATAAAATCAAGGGCCTTGATTGGCTAATTGAGCGATAAGGGGCGTCACCAGAACCAAGAGCAGGTGTCTAATTGGCTAATTTTCAGACAGTTCCGAAAGGGTGTTTTGATTTAGCTAGCTGCTAGCTAGTCCGGGATAAAGACTTCGCTCCTGAGCCGGAGCGTTAAAAGGAAAACCTGGAAACGAGGGGAATGTTACAAGAATGAATATAAAGCGACGTGAAGAAATGAACCGTTAGAAATGAGACACGTGCCGTTTCAACAGGTGAAACGAGCGAATTAAAAAGCTACAGTTAGCTACGTTAGCTTAACATTAGCTTCCCTTAGCGCTAATTTGGCTAACGGCCGTTAGGAGGAACCGGCGACGGTAAAGTCGCTCATGGAGTCGGATTATGAGGAGTTGACGGCCGGCTTTTATCCATAAAGTAACCGGACGAAAGGACTTCTTGAGGTAAGAATCAGTATTTATTTAATATAACGTCATATCATGTGGGTTTAAAGATGCTAAAGGCTAGCTAATTAACGCAATTCGGGTGTAACGTCACTGTTTGTTGTGATTGTATGACGTAGTCGTATCTGCTGTGCTTTGTCGATAATTAATTCTCTCCTATTGGATGCTATTAGTGATTCATATGGATGTTGTAATTTGGGGGCTCAAGTACAACTTTGGAGAGAAACTAGCAGGAGTACTCTACTAAATTGTATGTTTACTTTACTTGTACTTTACTGGAGTATTTCCACTCTCTTCTACTTCGTCTACAGGCCAAGATTACTAATACAAAATATAATCAACAAATACATTGTGAGCCATTGTTATGGATAAATATAAGACTTTACATATACTTAAATCATTATAATTCAATAACTTTTCTGAAATTGTCCTGTATAATGAGTATTTTTTTGGTGCTAGTATTTATTTATTTACTTCAATTTGACTGCTGGACTTTTTAGTTTCACAACAGAGTATTTCTATACTGTAGTATTTCTTTGTTTCCTAAATTAAAATATCTGAGTATTTTTGTAATGTGAAATTATGCGATTTTTTTAAATAACATTACAAAAAGGATGTAAAAATGATTCCTTCTTGCAAATAATATTGCACTATCAATCTAAAAATGATCAGAATTTGATATTTAATCAAAATAGGATGAGATAATATGTATGTAATATAATTATTTAAATTCTGCTACTTAGCTAACAGTAAATTATTGACAATAAAAACAATCTATGGGAGACTATTTTGTAAATATATTTATCATACTTTTCTAACATTTTTCTAACAAATGACAAATTATGTAATCATAAAAATAATTAAACAAAATGTTAGATTCAATTTGTTGAGTCACATAATCAACTAATCGACTTATTCATCTTTAATTGCTGTCAACACCACTTTGACTACTTGATATATGATTTTCCACATTGTGATCAATATCAAGAAAATATCCAAAAGATTAACATTATATTGCACAGCCCTTTTTTGAAGCAGCGTTATCCTGTTTAGGTTTCAGCTGTGGATCCTTCTGTTTCTACTTACTTCTTCTGCACAGCCAAGCCTCAAACAAAACATTTAAAAAATGCCATATTTAAAAAGTGTTCACGTGTAAATCTGAGTTCATAGCGCGTATCATTTCACTCGTCGGTTTGTGAACAGCTGCTGTCAAAACCTTTTATCGGAGACTACTTAGCATCACAGTTTGCCAGAACAATCTGGTCGGTTTTGCACAGTCAGCTCTGTTGACGTCTGTGCAGTTAACTGCTGTGTGTTCTCCCACACGCTGTGTTATAGTTGAGGGAAAAAGTCAATAAAAAGGAGAAACAGAATGCCACCTACGATCAGGTGTAAATCTGCCGCAGCTCAGAAAGAATCCAATTCATTTAAGATAAAGGAGCCGCATGAGGAAGTCGATCCGGATTGTTGTTTCTCTCAGTTGGGGAAGCATTGAAGCAAGATCAGTTGTGCATCATATGGGACCGTAAAGCTGTCTCCACAAAGGCCTTATCTTGTTGTTGTCCAAACGCCGAAAGGAAAACCTGCAGGAATGTGATGTTTCCCATGGTGTCATCGTCAGGGAAACTAACTGCTCTGTTCATCACGGCAGGAGAAAGGGAAGCCGAGTGAGGATGAGGATGTCGGATGAGGAAAGGTGTTAAAACATCCAGAGATAAGCTCAGATTCAGACAGGGCTTCGTCTCCTAATCCCCGGACCCCCTCTGGGACGGGGATTTGGGAAGTAGCTTTACCTGGCGTTGTGTAGGGAGAGCCTGAAAGGCTGCAGATAATCATCACTTCCCCTTGCTGACAGGAAGTCATTCCCGTCCCCGGGAAGATCTCGGATCAGACTCGGTCAGCGTGTCTTCTTCCTTTTTTTTTTTTTTAACGACTGCTGATGTTCACAGGAGTCGTGACATCCTCAGGAAGTCTTGAGAAACACTTGGTCCTTTGCTTCCCGGCATGTTGACTGTAGAGGAGAGAGGGGAACAATAAATGAGGGGAAGAAAAGTGTTTTAAAAAAAGAAAGGAAGTGAACTTTTCACCTCCTTAAATTGTTAACATGTTCCGCGTGTAAACTTCATGGTCATTGTTTCGGCAGCAGCAGTGAAATCGTTCACTGGGCTCCGTTTTTAAGCTTCTCCACACATGACATAGGACACTCACACATGCATACACAAAAGATTACATTAATATACAAGACGGAGAGTTGACTTTGTATTATTGATATCATGAAAAAAGAAGAAGAGAGGAGAAAGTACTTAATTGATTCGAGGGGAGTAATTAAGTGTTACAACAGCACACGAAACAGACTAAAAGGAGAGTGTGTGTGAGTGATATGTAAAAGCATAAAGCAAGAATATATTGATAAAATAACCAGATGGGAATGTCCATTTTTGTGTCATTAAATACTTGACAAACCAAAGCACTTTATCACATTGATTAATACAAATGTACAATCTAATGCAGCTGTCAGGCCCAATACAATCAGAAATAATAGAGTGCTGCATATGGATGATGGATTTTTGGAAGCCAAGAGGAAGTAAGCGTCACAACAAAAAAACCAAATGGATTTTTATTTTTATTTTTTGCCTTCTTTTTATGTTTGTCACCAACCCTAAACTAAAGATGTCTAGTCAGCGTGATAAGGTTTAATAGTCCAATTCAGCTACCACCTTTTTTAAGATGCGTAAACCTTAAAAATGTATTTCCTTTTTAGTTTTATTTTATGTTCCAACCCCTCACACTTTATTTCAGGCATCTAACCAGCCAAAAAAAACAACAATTTACTTCTAAACAAAGGAACCGGAAGTACAAAAAAGTTGGATTTTAGGACGCTCTATAAAAAGACAGCTGTCGCAGTATAAAACTGTTTCGGAAACTCTTTATTTTATATGAATAAAATTGACTTGACACACAACACACACACACACACACACACACACACACACACACAGACTGAGTGAGAAGTCTTCCTCTGAGGCCCAGTGATAAATGAATGTGTCAGAGATGCTGTCTGCTGCAGACTGCTGACTGTGGCAACGCCGACAATCCCCCAAAGATTGCCGTTTTGTCACTGGCAGCAGGCAGAAGGCAGCGAGTAGAGTCCGACTCCATCACGATATTCATGGAGACGGTTACACCGGAGAGCCAGCCGGGTTTAACGGTTATACAACCCTGAACTTTGTGTTTGGTAGAAAATCAGCGGGAAACAAACGCTGAATAAAGTCTGGGGTTTATCTGGAGGGGGTCGGGTGAGCTTTGTTTTTGCGGCTGTGATGAAGGAGGATCTACAACGGAGCCTTTCAAAGCTTCCCTTCCAAATATATGCATGAGCTGAATATTTCATGTTTTCGCTAGCAGGCTGGGAGACCGACGGCTTTACGTAGCTGCAAATGGCTTCTTCTTCCTGCGTGATCGCCTCCAAGACATCCACGCCGCTCGCCGCTGTCGCTTCACCGACACCTCCTCCTCGCATGCTTAGCGTCGCAGCCGGTTAGATAGAGTCGGCAGGGGTCAAAGGTCATCACAGTCACCTCTGTCCTAGATACGGTATTATATGGAAGAGAGACATGAAACAGTTGGGGGAATAAATGTCCCAATTAGTGGAAAGTGCAAAGGTCATTTAATCTGAAGAATATGTTGTCTTGTCAGCTTTTTTTCTTCTTTTTTTTTTTGCTGATATACACGGAGAAAAAGAGAGCTGGCAGTTTTTGGTGTTGCTGATCTCGTTGTTAACATGGTTTTGAAGTTGCGAGGTGAAGTCCAAGGTCATATCGGTGGGAGCAGTATTTCCTTTTATCTCCGGCGAGGGCGGACAACGTTGTAAAAGCTCAGGGCTCGCCTTCCTGTTCAGGAACAAAAGGTGTTAATTTAAATCAAATCATATAATAGATATCTATATATTAAAGACGGACGGGGAGAAAATGTAGCCGCAGATCCAGAGTGGACTCTGCTGCTGCTTTAACCTGAGTCACGTCCACTGCAGCAGACCTGAATATCAAACCAGCTTGGAGAGGAAGACACTCAGAAATGGATGATTGTGTCCGGCACCAACATATAGTCCCGAGTCACCGGAGAGGGGAAAGAAAAGTGGCGTTTTCTTGACACCGCTGTGGTAGTTTGTCTTACTCTGACATTTATATATATATAGCTGATGTTCAAAGAGAATCTCGGTTAAGAAAAATGATCTCACCCTGATGGCAGATCTAGTTTTTCTTCTCTTGTTAATAACAATAATTTCAAGGTGAGGAGTCACTTTTTAAGCTGACAACATTTGTATGTGAGATATGAGACGTGCTGTACTTAACTTTCACCAGACGGACGAGTCTCGCACCTTTTTATTTTCTTCCTAACTCGAAAAAAATGAACCTGAAATCAACTGAAAGGAAGCCAACGCATGCACACACTCCAGCTAGAGTACCCATAATTCCACAGTGCCGGGGCGGGCGGTGTGCAGAGGAGGCAGGCTTGACCCAGATGTCCCAAAGTGGCATTTTCACCGGGCCGATAGAGCCGACAGACGGCCCACATGCTCCGGCTAATTCCAGGCCATTAGTCTCCCACACGTCCACGCAGGTCGACCTGCTCATTTGGCACCGGAGCCAAGCTTTTTTTTTTTTTTTTTTATTTACGGAGCACTGTAACCGGTAATTTGGCTTCCAAAACAAGCCGCCATCTGGACATTCGTCTTTTTACTACAAAATACATCCACCTCAGCAGTTATCCCACTTTGCATGCATTTTTTAAAACTCCCTGTGAGTTTCTGAAGCGAAGTGAACGGATTGCAAAACTTGCAAAAATCGGATTGCAAAACTATCCAATCCAAAAACCAGATGGCACTCACTTGAAATTATTTAATAAATCATATGATATGGAGGTAAACTAACCTTAGCATGACTCCGGGGTTGTTTTGATACTTTCAGATATAATAATACTAATAATAGAAACCTGAAAACAAGACGTTTTAAGAGACATTCTTGCAGAGGGGAGTAGTGATAGGTGTAGCATGTTATAGCCCGGTTAATTAAATTCAGTGAACCACGATTTGTGTCAAAAGGTGCAACAACAGAGTGTGGATGAAGCATTACATAAAATTTTTAATAATTTAGTCTGTTAGAGGTGTCAGAAATGCTTTGTTGAACCATTCGGCGTCGACGCAGTAAAATATAGTACTATAATCGATTTATTAATTTTAATTTTGTTGGGCACACATTTTATATAAGGAATGCACCTCATCAACTCTATCATACAGATAGGAATTGGTTTGAAAGATTTGAGGAAAGTATTCTCAGTATATTTAAATCCAAAATCGCGATGCATGGAGAATCGGATCGTGAGGTGACCTTCCTGCTCGTGATTCCCTCTACCTACCAGCGTCACGCCGTCTTTGAGAGTCTAAAGTTTGGACTCAACTTCTCTTCTGCTAATGAGCCGAGGCCCAAAGTTATTTTGTCTCCACTTGAGCTATTTCAGTGTCTTTTTTTTCTCGTAAATCTCGCTCCTGAATATCCTGCAGTCATCGACTGAAGTGGTGCTACGTGATCCAAAGCCCCTCCAACTCCGTGTCACAGTAAAGCAGGTTTACTCACTCTTCTCTAACCCGGGAGGTTATCTCAGTCGAGCAGCTTAAAAATAGAGCAAAGTGGAGCTTGGCACCGCGATGCTTCGGGGAGCCAGGCGCCGTTTCCAAAAAAACGCAGAATTTACACTGCTCAAAAAAATCTCCCTCTTTTATTTTTTTTTTCTGCATCTGTGACACAGTTTGGATCTTTTTGAAATGTTGTCCAAACAAATGGAAAATGTGACTCCGTGTGGATTTCCATATTTAGACAGCAGCGCTGGAATACTGGGACGGGGGGGTGAAGTTAAACTTTAATGACTGCTGCCTGATAAGGTAACTTTTATCAGGTTACTGGAGCAGCACGCCTAATGATTAAATCTGGAAAGTTTGATTTGGTTTTTCTTAATACAACGTGCACAGGTATATACTGTGATATACAGGTCTAATGCAAATCATTTCTCTTCTCTTTGTCCTCTGCTGTCCGTGTTTAATGATCCTATTTGTTTAGATGTGATGCATCGTTATCGATTTCAAATCAGGAAGATTGACAGCTTCAGATATTGGGGGCGATTTTATTGCTTACTCTGTGGAATCAAAAAACACGATTAACACGTTTGACCCCATGACAAAAAAAAAAAAACACAAAGTGAGATTTTTTTTTCTGGATTTGATCCTGCGGGGTAAATCCGTCTTCGGGGGCTCTCAGCCCGAAGCGCCGCCACACTGTCAGAAATCACCCCTAATTACCGGCAAAGGTAAATCCCCTCCGTAGAAAGGGCTTAAATCAATTAGCCCACACTCTGGACGGCTGGGCTCAATCCTCACCGCCTTTCTCACGATCCTGCAGAACTGTGGGAAGCCAGTCTGATCACTCCTCCCCCTCCGAGGCCTCATTTCCCCCCTCCTCCCTGCATCCCTTCCTCCTTTTTCTCATCCCTCTGTCCTCGCCGGCTCTGGCAGAAGTCCACTACCGATCCAAACCATCCAGCTCTCTGTTGAAGTCTTAGGAGAGATCTCCTTTTTATGAAATTATAAAAAGATCATTCCACTTGTCGCGCCGTCTCTCCGACCTCAGCCCTCCACCGCTGCCAACTCTTCTTCTAGATTTTTTTTATGACCTTTCACACGCACCGACTTCATTTCTTCAAAGTGAACAATGACAAACGGGGGCAGACAATAATATTATTTTTGCAAATATATCAACAAGATATCAGCCTGATGGCAAATACTGGGTTTCGGCCAAGTCTCCCACTGCTGATGACGATAGAATATGTTCCCCTCACAACAGCTACATAAAAATGATCTTCTTTATGGATTATCTATTTTTAATTTATACATCTTATTATGTTATGACTCGGGTAAAGTCCCTCTGTCGTGAGGAGCTGGGATCAGCATCCAGTGATAATATAAATGCTATTTTCTATGAGTTAAATGCATTGTTAGTGTAGAAATATCAGTATCCATATTCACTGCTACACTCGGTACGGTTGGAAGTTGGTAGCACCAGTGCTTCCAAAGCGGATGCTGCAGTGAGGTCATCATTTAAACTGAATGAAGCACCCACGGGTGTAGTTGAAGTACTGACTGCACATTTGCACGGCTCCCTCGTCGTGGTCTTATCACGGTGTTACCATGTACAGCGCTGAGTAATTACAGCGCCGCCTGTAAGCGGCCTGTTTGGACGGTGAAACGCCGTATTATCTGTTTTATTGGCTCGCTGCTCCGGCTGAGTGGAACAGAATGACAAAGTATGACTGTGAGGGTAAAATGCTGCTCACTTCCAGCTTTAATTCCACCGTATTAACGTCCTCACTTGTGCAGAGTGGAACAGCACCAGGGGTCGACCGAGCATCGGCCCGGCCGGTTTATCTGCACCGATATTCAGCATTTTTATAGTTATCGGTTAAAATCCCCTACGTTGGCTCTGATGCAGCCACTACTCTGGTGTTTATTTAATTTATTTGAAATGTATAAAACTTCAGGGAAGTATTTATTTAGTTATGTATTTGTTCAACTTCATATTAATGCTGCTGCACTTTTTGTGTTACGGTCACTTCTTAAATTAAAACACATGCTTTAAGGCAAGTTTTGTATTAAGAGTTTGTTTTATTCTAAATTTTGGACACCCTTTGACCCTTTTTTTTTAACTGCAGAAAAATATTGTTTTCAAATACCGATTATCGGTGTCCTAGATTAGTAATAATCGTGATCGGCTCCTAAACAGGACAATGTCAGAGCTACAGTTCCCACATTGTTTCCCCGGAATACGTGAACACAAATGTGCTTGAGCTAAGAAACCATAAACCGGCAAAAACAAAATTAAAAAGTCAAAGGTTGCTGCAGGACTCAGATGTAAAGGTCTGTTTAAGGTTCACACGCACCTCCAGACTTAGCAAGAGTCACCTTCCACTCGGCTGCTAAACCTCTTCCCGGTGCCAGAGATTTAACCGGCAACTCCTCCGTTATTGGAGATGAAACTGAGCTCGACGTGTGGAGGGAAGAGTTGTTGCAGCCGCAGCAGAATAACAGGATTCAACGGGGGGGACGAAACTAGAAATAGCAGCACACAAATAGACTGTAAAATAAGCAGGAAAATAGAATACAGGATCGGAGGCTTATGTAAACACATTCTGCAGAGACTTTCAATATGTTAAGTAGGCTGCGAGAGGGGGAGAGAATATGGACTACTAATATTTATGGATTTACCTGCAGCTGTTTCTGCTCAGTTCTCCCTGTCCTACAGTAGAGGAGGAAAATAAAGCCGACGGGCATGTTGGCAGGAAATAGTGAGCTCTGTGTTTTTGGTTATTAGTCCGCTTCTCTACCTCCGGGCCAAACTAAATCCTGAAAGCGCTGGAATAGCACTGCCCTTGTTAGCACAGATTTTAAATGGTAAGCCCTTGTTAACAGCGTAACAGTGACCAGTTAAAGATGAAGAAGCTTTAGAAGTGAAAGAAAAGCTCCCATAATCAAATTCAAGGCTGTTGTTGAAACGACTTGCATGCATCTGGCATCTGCATAAATATTCCTGTGTGCTGGAGGAATTTACATTTTTGTTCATTGTCGTCGTGCTAGATGCTGAATCTTAACTGCTGCTAAAAAAAAAAAAATGACTAATAGATCTTAGGCAGCAGGATTTCTAACAATCTGTTGAGTTTCATCAGACCGTCTCCCTCCAGTCAGAAGAAAACTGGCATTCATTCTATTGATTATTTCAGCTTCGGTTTCACAGAAAAAATAGGAATAAAATAAAATGCGGAGGAACATGCACTTTTGAACTTTGCTTCTACATTAGGGCATCAATCTGCATCCCATTTTATTTATTCTGCATGTGGCCGACGGCATCGGACCTCAGTACAAGTACACAACTACTGTACTACTTCTGATTTCTCCTCGTAGGTACAAATAGGTACAATTTCCCCCCGCTAGACGAACGCAGGCAAAACGCGTCTTGGGAAAACATTGCTGAGGTTGGTGAGTTCCCCTTCCAGACATGGCCGCCCTGTTCTGGATTCAAACGCAAGACCCGCTTGGCACGCAGGACGCTTACAGACATCCTGGCTGGAAGCTAATTTTCATCCCTTGTCAAAAACGCAAAAAAAAAGCAGACATGTTTCTTGCTATTCTCGTGTTTTCCCGCACGCCTTGCCAGGGTGTTTGTTCTTTCAGCCCCTCCGGGGGCAGCAACGCTGAAGCTTCCCCTTCGTCCAGACAAACAGCGTGGGTGGGAGCGAGGGGAGCAGCGTGGGCGCTGGGCTTACCGGTCTGGGGGTCCCGTCTGCAAGGAGATAAAACTGTTGGTTATCTATCCATGAGAGCCCCCGGCATGTTCTATCTATGGCAACGCAAGACTTCAGAAAGCCTGGTTGATCCTCTCTCCTCGCCTCAGAAGGCTACTGGTGTGGGAGGAGGAGGAGAGGAGGAGGAGGAGAGGAGGAGGAGACCTCTCCCAAGTTCCATAAATATCAACTATGTGGGCAGCTTGGAGGGAAAATAGGAAAATAATATCTGTTTCTACATTATTGTATCTCCTTTCTCTGATTTAACTCAAATTTTCTCCTAATTTCAACACAATATCCACCTTGAAAAAGGTTAAAAAGCAGGTTGTCAGACATTTAGAGGCCAAGTTGTCCGTCGATTTAAAATATAATTTTGTCAACAAAAGTCTTGATTTGTCTTTCTGTCATTCAGTGAACTACGTCTCTCATGTCACACAATCTATGTCTCTGACGTGGCTGTTAGAAATGTACGAAAATTCTAAAATGCTGAGCAAAACTCAGAGGAGAATAATGCCAGTCCACCTTAAAGGTCAGTCCACCTTAAGTGTTCCTGAGCCGACAGCCAGACTTGTTTGACTTTAATTATCAGCTCTCCGACAACAGGGCTTGTGTCTCGAAGTGTCTTGAAGAGTTGTAGTATACTGTACCCACAATGCACTGCTACATTCACGCTGACTTCACATACACACAGCTGACTACTTCACAGCTAAACTGATGGGACTTACCGGGGACCGCCTGTTTTGCACGTTTGCTGCAGCTGGAGATAAAAGATTGGTTGAACGTGTTTGTGCTTCAGGTAATCGCTGCAGCCGGGCGGCTTATTCCACTCAGCTGACGTCACGTTGCCTCGCTGGTATCAGGTCTGCTTGTATCGCAGTACTTTTAGTTTACGAGCAGTAGTACTGGTATCGGTGCATCCCTAATTTATTGAGACAGGATTTATGGGACCTTGAGACCAAAGTCAGTCCCTCTGCTCCCCGTCTTCCTCCAGCCGGTCCAGCCGGAGCAGCTGTGCACACAGAATAACATTCAGCCGGCCAAATCCATTCTGCTCTAATTAATGAGAGATTCAGACACAGTACCTGAGTGTTTGTACGGACGGCCTGCAAACAGCTGCCGGCTCCCCATTTTAAGCAATAATAGGAATAATAAGAATTATTTGGTAATCGGTCAACGTGACTTTATAGTTATAGTAATTTTGTTAATCAGTCATCCAGGTCATTCTACTCTCTTTGTCTCATAACCGTAGATTTCATACTTTCAACATTGTGCTAGCCACATGTAAGTTATTATCTCAACAACTGTTATACGTTGACAATGAATTGATGCATTGTAGGGTGAATACAACCATTTTTTTCATATTGCAATTTATATCAAAATAAAACCCCAGAATGATGCATTTAACTTTAAACATGTTTAAAGTTTTCTTTAAAGTTTTCTTGGTTTGATCGCATTATCCTATGTAATACTGTAAATGGACTGATGAGGTTGAGGTTGTGTGAGTTCACGCTGTCCGGTGAAGGTGTCGACATGCTCCTGCATCATTCTCTCTCTTTATTTTCTAAAAAAACCGCAGTGATTGTGATTCTGACACTTAGACGGACAGAACATGTAGACGGGCCGACTGAGGGATGGAGACAGAATAAGGTCGGGGCAGATAAAGCCAGCATCATTCAGATCACATCGGCAGCTCTGAGGATAAACAGGCAAACGGGTACACAAGGTGCTGCAGTGATATAGTGGAGGCCTACGGGAACAAAGTACCGAGGTGAAGAAGTTGACAAGATGACCTGTCGAGAGAGAGCGAGAGCGTAATGTGTAAACTGCCAAGTCTGTCAAAGTCAGATAAAGTCAGCGTATCACTTTGGAGGCAGACCGGGGTCTAGAAGGCTGCTTGGTGGTCCAAACTTTTGGTGAAACGGCCATTATAGCGATCGTAAATTAGCCGTTAAGTGTTGGAAAACTGGGTTGGTGTCTGGCAGCGGCAGAATGTGATGACAATTTTCACACTGGTGGTCCAAATCCCAGCATGAGGAATCGTGTTAATACGGGACGCTTCATTTCCCAGCAATTACGTGTGATTACGGGGGGGGGAGGTAAAGCACTCTCAGCTCGTGTTTTCCTCAGGGTCTAATGAGATTTTATCGCTTTGGTTTCTCTGGACTTTCAGTTACAAGTCAGAACTCCCAAAAACACATAAAATAAAACCGATATATGCGTTGGACCTGTTGGTTCCTGATGTTTCTAAAAAACCCAAGTCACTGAGTGGTGTGTTATCAGGCACATCATCTTCATCATCACCATCCTCATCATCATCATTAGCTGGTAATGGGACTTAGAAGTTGCTCTGTAGCGATTTAATATAGATTGATATGCCACTTATTTTCTTAATTGTTTTGGCTCCATAATGACTAAATACATATCCTCATATTAACGATATGAAAACCAGGCTAAAAATGATGGAATACGAATGGTTAAAAGTTATTTTGCAACAGCTAGCATTGGCTATGTTTCATTTATATTACAAAGGTAATAAAAACAAATTCAGCTTTTCTAACGCAACACAAATATGTCAATGGAAACACCTTTTTAATGCAGTTAAATCTGATTTCCTCAGTAAAAATATCTGAACCTAGGCTGGGTGAACCCTGCCTGAACTTCCGGCAAATTTGGATTTCGCTCGGCAGTTTAGGCTGGACGCCCTCAGGCTTACTTTCGCTGTTACATTGCCAGAATCTTTGGCTCCAATCAGAAACGGCCATTCTCTCCTGGCACGCTATTGGCCTGCTCTGATTGGTTGTAGGACTATCCAATTGCGTACGGAGTCATTTGAACGATGCCCATTGATCCCGCCTCTTGAGCAGTAGAAACAAAGCGCAGCTTCCCCAGACTAATGTTCAATCTTAAAAGATTGACCTTTAGTATGGTGAAAACCAGACTAATCTGAACCCTGAAGCTAATAATTGTGCCGACATTTGTTTTACAAACATCAGTCTTTATTAGCAGGAGGTCTCACTGACGACATCAAATATGATTCACATTCCATACCGCTGACGTTCGCCTGTGCTTGCCGGCGAGTATGAATCGTTGCTATTTTCCAGACGGTTAACAGTGAAGACAGCTGATTATGTCAGAGTCAACACGGCGTGGATCACGACAGGCTCACAACATCGGCAGGCAGATGTTTGGATCTGATTCAGTGATCATAATAAATGTTTTTTTTTTTTCGTTTGGATGGAAAGTTGTGGATGGGTGTGCATGTTTTTATTCCCTCCCCTCTGTTGTGTGTATGCGAGGGCTTGATAATCAGACAGACGGTCAGACAGACAGACAGATAACACCCGTCATAAAGACAAGCAGATGGAATCAAACGTAAACACACAGCAGCGTTCATGCTCTCATTTTGGCAGATTGCCTTTTCCTCCAATTCAGGATTTTCACTCCTGATTCTCCCTTTTTGCTCTTTTCTTTCATCCTCCTCCTCCTTTGTCTCTCTTGAACTACTTTGCTGTGGAATTGAATGTGAGCTCTTTTCATTCTTGGCAGGCGTCGTCATTTTGCTCCATCCAGATAGTCGAGGCTGACCTGTCCATCTTGTTTACATGCATCTTGGGTGGTCTGGTCACAAGTGGACATCTCCACACACGTCGGTTCCAATGGAATTAGTCGACGTCATTGATCGTGTTCAAAATAGGGTTAAGTGCCCGATAATATAATACCTTTATTTAAGATTCCAGGGGAAGCATATTTTAGTTGGTTTTGTGTTGCATTTGCCACAATAAAATGATCCTATATGAAATGGTTCCTTGTGGACGATGCCAGTGTGAGCTCTTTTGACGAGTTTAAGCTCGCTCTGGTAAGCAGTGGATATGTCTCGAGCTTTTATTGTGAAAGGGCAAGAATGGGAGGAGTGAAGCTTTATATATAAACAGCCTTTAGATAAACTCATAACCCTCGGGTTGGTTCTAGAGTCATCCATGTCGTTATAGTCATTTATTTGTTTGTTGGAGGTGGTTTTGTTTACCATAAGTCAGGGTTGGCACTGGTGTTTGCATATTGTTTGATTATTTTGCTGATTATTTTTGATTGCACATAAATACAAATCAAATTGAGGGGGGAAAAAAACAACATTTGATCACAAAAATGTCCTGTATTTTTAATCTCTACAAGCACAGAAGTCACTGTCCTCTCCCGTTTCCTTTCATCACATTTCCTCCCTTTCTTCCCTCCATCCTCTCGCTCCCTTCCTCTCCATCTCTTCCCGCCCGATCTGCCAACTCTGCTTGCAGATCTGAGCTTGGACAGATGGTAGCGAGCAGAAAGTGTTTACTTGCACACGGCTCCGAACAAAACGAGCAGATGCCTGCAGAGCCGCCGCTCCCCTCCAATCGCCATGATACTGAAACATCGGAGGAGGAGGAGGAGGAGGAGGAGGAGGAGGAGAGATACTGCTTGAATAGATGAAGAAATGTTTGCTTAGACTCTCACAGTCGGCACCGAACTTCATTTAGTTTGTGCTACCTTCTCATCTGAGTCGGTTTGTCATCATGGTTTTCCTCCTCTTGTTGGAGACGTTTTCATGCCTCTGGGTTTTTTTCTGGGTCTCACAGGCACAAAAGTTTGTCTTTCCTTTCCTCAAGTGTCTCAGTGTTTTGTTTTGTCTCCTGTGTGATAGATGTGCACATATGCAAAATCTAAATCCAGATCTTATTTTCTGAGGGGAAATGAACGTATTTTTTTTTGTGTGTGTGTGGATAATCTACATTCATAGTTCAATGTAAAAACTCCACTGATAAACAGTCATTCGATGTGAGTCAGACAGGCAATCCCAGCAGATCTCCAGACGTCTAACTGTGGTAAAAAGAAAATCAAATAAAACAATTATAGAACAGCAAATCAAGCCTAGTTCTAATAACTAGAGTTCATGCATAAAGTACAAACCTGAGCCCTTATTGTGCAGTTAGATACCACACATCAGTGATGTTGGCAGCAGCTATTCATTTTACGATTTGACAGCTTGATATTATTATATTAGTTTGATATAACTTTGAAATGATTTAAATGTGTTTATTGTCATTTTATGAGCACAAAACGGACGGACTTTATTAATCCTAGCACTTATCCAGAACAGTAAATATACAATGAAACCACATATCAACACTAGATATATATAATCTGTAATATTCACAAAACAAATCGTATATTAGAATAGAAATAAAGATACCGCTACAACTACAACAACCATACAATATAAACCCAGGAAAACCTACTATATACATTTAATATCAGTGTGCAAACTTACTGTGTGAAGTCTGACTGAAGCACTTTCTAAATAAAAAGGGAGTTTATCTACAAGACTGGAGATGCGATACATCGACAATCGTTAGTCCAGTGAAGATTCACACCTCTGCACCCTGAACACAGACACACACTCCCAGCATCCTTTGCTGCGGTGATCCTACCCGGTTCCTCTCTCTAACCATGTTGATTGGCACCCACGGGCAGCTCCTTTGATTAACACTACAAATCCTCATTAGCGATACAGGAGTTGCATGTTCAAAACGCAAACATTCAAATTCAATCATGAGTGGAACAGCAGCCCACACACACACACACAAACACACATACACACCTTACCTCCCCAATTACCCCAGCCACATAGAAGTGGCTTTAATGAAGCGCTAAAAATAAGATTTCATCTTTGGTTGGTGTGGAAGGATTAATTTGCTCCTGAGAGCAGTGAGAGGGATTCTGGATCATAATGTCCTTGAGGAAAAAAAAAAAAAAAAAAAAAAGCATCACAAGTTTGTGAAAATGCTGGCGGGGTGAATGAAACTGCTTTCAGAAGATTGTGTCTGCTCTTTGCTCCGTTATTGATTCTCTCATAGAAAACGCTTTATCGTCGCCACGGATCTGCTCTGTGATTGATAGATGTGGAAGGAGGGGTTCTGACCACGTTTTTGAAGCATCCGCCAGATGTTTTAATGATGAAGCGGTCCTGCTTCTCTCCACAGCTCCTTCCTTTATATGTCATCTGTAGCTGTAGGCGTATAAACTATAGCAATAACAGGCATTCAGAAGCAGATTTTTCCTCTTGTGATGTTTGCCCCGAGAGAAGCACCTAGCTGCTGTCCAATTCCCTCCGCTCGCCTAATTTTCGAAGCAGACTTTGTGCAGAATATTCATTAGCAGCCATAAATATCATCTTTGTGAATATTCATGACTGCGGGGAGAACGTAAGGAAATAAAAAAACAAAGAAAAATGGGACAAAACATGGCGGACGAAGTGATCTAAAGTCTGCCTGCCTGATTTGCTCTGCCAAACACCTTTTCCAGACACGTGTAGAGACGTCGCTAGGCAACCGATCCAAACCTGCCAGTCCCCCGCTGATTGGCTGTGTGGAACAACTTAATTAATCAGACACTTATTGTATTGTAATTAATTTCCATTGGCCGCTCAGAGCGATTCCACTGACCTGCTCGTCTACAGACAGCACCGAGCTAAGCGACTAATGCTAACCGAGGTTGCATTGACTTGCATTATGGTGCGTTCAAGCGCTACTCTGAAGGTAAATTATAAGGCTATCATGTTATTATGAAATATGAATAGAAAACTTTTAAAGAGGACATTTTCACAACAATAAAAAATGGGTCATAATTGCTCTTTTATTATCCAAACCTAGCTTTAAGCAACTTATAATATATCATTTAGGCCAAGATGTCTTTTTAGCAAATACAATGATTTATTTCTTGATCATTTGAATAATTTTTATTTTATTATTTTTTATGCAAATTACCACTTTAGATAATAATGACAAAGTAACAGAGAACTTTTGAAATCTGGAACGTATTATTTATAGAGCAACTTATCACCTAAAACAGCTGATAAACTAACGAACAAAGAGAATAACCCCTAGATGCTCTAATTGATTTCTTTCTTGTGTTTTTTTACATATCCTGACGAAGACACTAACACTAACACACTCCTCCAGTGTAATCTGTAAATGTACGCTGAGAAGTAGAGCATTTGTTAACAGGCTGAGCGGGTCACAGTATCGTTTCTCTGCAAGCTGCCTTTGTCAATTAAGCGAGTGGAAAAGTGCTGAGTGCAGGTCTGGAGGAGGGAGATACCAAAACAACAGCCCGTAATGAGAACCCCCCTCGGCGGGACTGCCAGCCAATCAGGGAGCTCCCTGAGTAGATAAAACGATGTCAACCATAAACTAAGTCTAAATTTGATACACGTGTGCATATTTACGTATATCTGTATGTATATATGGTGTAAAGGTGTGGTTGCATTCCCATTTATTTAGATGAATAAATATAATGCAGCTTCAATAAAATCAAATCTCTATTTAAACTTTAAAGAAAAGACTTAACTAAGCAGTTGTCCTCTCTCTTCTCAGCTCTATTTTCTTTGACCTTGACTTTTTTTTTAACTCCATTGCACAGGATAACTACCATTTTTATCACATCCTCTGAAAGCTTCTGTGGGTTCGTGACTGAAATGCAAACTCTGGTTTCTGTGTGTCGTTGAGTGAAAAATGTAAAAATCTGATATTAAGGGATCATCTGTGTGTTTCTGGGATTGTGTGTGTGTGTGTGTGTGTGTGTGTGGACATCACTGTAAGTGAGCAGGGAGTTGCTTCGTCACTTTGTACAATCATTGCTCTCCGAGCTCCTGCTTCATGACTAATTGCTCAGTAAGTAATGTGAACCCAAACAGAGGCAGCTGGGAGTCTAGTGAGCTCATTAGGATGAGTGGCGTCGCTGAAGGAGGCGAACAAACACAACCTGTGATTACTCAAATCAAGACGCCGGTGCTCCAATCAGAACCAAACCACACCTCATTTCCATTTAGACGCTTTGACGACCTTTTAAATTCACACTCTTATCTGGAGAGAGAAACTTAGAAACGAGGACAGAAACACTTATAGCAACTTCAAGAAATATTACTTTTGAAACACTACTTTTGGTGTCGTGTCTTTACTTAAATTGAGTTTTCATGGTGTTACCCTAATGAAGACCCTGAAGATTTAAAAATAACAACTGTTGCTTCTTTGGAAATGTTGTAAAGTCCCAGATATGCTGAGAAACCAAACTGCTTCCTGTCTGAGTTCAAAACATCACCCAGAGGTGCTCTCTGAATAGCAACACTTCGGCTGGTTTACTACATTGGTATGAACCCAAAATAACCAATTGTGATTTAATTGCAATAAACAAAAAGGATGTTAAAGTGATGACAAATTGTAAAAAGTCTGAATTCATGCTTTGTTAGGTCTGTCTGCAAGATGAATAGCAAACTACTATTAAAAGGCTTGTTTTCTGACTGGAGTCTGGTTGATGCGTGCTAGGCTAGGCTAACATTATAGCTACTCCATCAACACTCCAAATAAGGTCATCTAGACATAAATACAGCAGAGACCTTGTTGTTTGGACCACAGACGGTCTGTCCGACGGCTTTCCTCCCGATGGGACGGTCACTTTGGATGTGGGAGGACAAGATGAATGTGTGGGTCGTTTTTTCATTTCTGCCACTTTGGGTTTAATCTAATAAGGCAAGTTTTAAAGTGAACAGGGACCTCACAGCCAGGAGAGTGAAGCTATCAAACTATTTTCTTTTTGCTTCACATCAGTACATATTACGTTTTATTGCCTGGGTCTTTTTACAAATTGAACAAGGGAAAATCACTATTTCATTGAATTCTCACAGCTCATACATATGGCATCTTATGCAACACAGTCCGACTGTAACTCAATGTTATTGACGTTCTAAAACCCCACAGTACTGCCTAATATAAAGGCTTGGCTTAAAAGTCGGCCTTGAAAACAACATCCAACCTGCAGAACAGCTGCTGGTTTTACAGAATCCTAAATGGAAATATAATCGTTTTTTGCATATTGAAAAATCACATTTACTCTCATGTCTGCACCACATTTATTTGTATAAGAAACTCAAATGTTCACTTATTGCCGTAAAAGTATTTTCAAGGCAACCAAGAAATTCAGTTTTATGAAACGGTAAATTTTCAGCAGTGAACATTTTTCCCAAGTGTAGGCGGGAAGACGGCTTCCTCCTCTAAAATCTAACTGCTCAGCAGAGAGCTGCTGCGCCTCAGTGCAAGAAAGCACACAACAAGCATCATAAAATAATTTGAAAAAGGGTGAAAGTCTCACTTCGGATTTAAACTCATTTTCTCTTTCAACACCGCTCATTTTTTTTTTTTTTTGGCGGAGCATTGACTTGCTAAATTCCTATTCAATTTATGCAAATCCCCCAACAATGACTACTGTTGCAAAGTGTTGCATACTGTAAGCCAGCGGGGGGAAAGAAGTGGCACGCCTGAGCCCAAAGCAGCGCTCCCTTCAGGTTTCACAGCGCCGTAGCTGCATGGGTAGCTTTGACACCGGGGAGGCAGAATGAATAATAGATGTGTGTTACTTCACCCAAGCGGATGAATAATTCACGAAGGGGCAGGGAGAGTGTTGGGAGAACAGAGACGCTCGCTAGATGACCGAGCTCAACGTTGGCTGGGTTTCATCGGAAAAAAATACAGACTCACGTGTGCTGTGGGAACGCATCGGACCACATCCCTACAATGCATACTTACCGCAGGGTGATGATGTTCCGGCGGCCCGCAGATGCACTCAACCACCTACGCACATGCAGCCGGTAATGCGACGCACAGGCACTCAGCGATTTCACACGTCCCTCGGCGAAAGGATTAATCGGGGTGAAAAGGAAGCTGTGAGAAACGCAGCGTTGTGTTGGAGTTCCTGCAGGAACGTACTGGCCATATAATCCCAAACCACGGCTAGGACCAGGAGGTTTTAGAGGTTGGCGTTGTGAATGCTAACTCGTGCACTGCAGCGATCCCACGTCGTTTAACGGGTGCGACGTGGAAGACGTGGCCAGGTTTAAAACATTCAGAAAAATGCAGGATTAGAGCCGCCATAGGGCCTTAATAGTTTGGTTTGGATTAAATCCAAAGTGGCAGAAATGCCAAAACAGCTCCTTGACGTTGCAAACTCATCATCAACAACCTTTTTATTGCTTTTGTAACACAGGTTAGTGTAATAGCAGCCCGCTCACACTCCCGAGTTTTCGGATTTCTGCTAGCCGAATGCGATCCAGCACCCAATCCTGTTCGTCTCTGCCACCCTGAAACTAAGCCGGTAAACACTCTACCAAAACGTGCACAGAGTGTACCGCTCCAGCAGTCTGTTTTAATTTAGCGTATTCCTGCCCTGCTGTTCGTCAATAGTTGCCTTTTTTTCCTATAACTGATGTCCGTGAATTTAGTTTGCAAGGCCCCAGCAGTCGAGGTGAAATGCTCACCTCTTATTTCTTTAGAGCAGAGGTCTTCAATGGTTTTCAGGCCAAGGACCCCACCTTTTATACATCATATAACATTTTGTTGCTTATTAAATCGGGCCAATAATAATGTGTGGTGCAGCCTATAGAACCATGTATAAAGGTACTTTGTAATGATGTATACAATGCTAAGCCATTCAAATAATAATTGTTGACAGATTAATATATTTATAGATCATGTTGTAACTCTATATTGGCATTTCTACACCACAATTTCACATTAACACAACAATTAACATTAAGATTAGCTTATTAGTTGTGTCAATGTGTATTTTTGGAAACAAGAAGAAGAAAAGCAGTCTGGGATCAAATCATTTCAGGGACTCCCTGCTGTACCTCTGCGGACCCCCTAGGGGTCCCGGACCCCCTCCCTGTTGAACACCTTTTAAACAGACTTATGAGAGACACTGAAGTTGTGACTCAAACCCAGTTTGACCGTTGATAGCAACTCCAGAGCAAAGGTATGCAAACACACGGCTGTGAATGCATAACTAGCGCATGACTCATCATATCTGAGGTGTGTATTCATGCATAATAGATGGCAGGACTTAGCATATTAAATAATGTATAACGTAAAGTTTCATCGTGCATCGGGTCATGATGAGTTAGTGATGTGACCAAACTACTGTGGGCTTCAGGAGCTAATGCTGCTACATTTAGCATCACTGTATCTCTGTGTTGGTTGCATTCAAATTTATACATGAATATGACATCGTATGAAGGATTTGAAGAATGGACTCACTGATGCTTATTAACTAGACGGGTGCCAAATAATCGGCTTGTTTGACTAATTAAAAACAAAAAAGCAATATAACCTCAACGCTCTCATTGCCTGCTAATGGGAGGATTCGCAGCACGCTGGTTGACTCCTTCCCCTTCCTGACAGTTTGAACTAATATTTAGATATTATGAGGCTGGAGGAGTGCCAGCGCGGAGCCGTTAACCTTGGATGTTTCCTGTTGCTGGCTGGTGTTGTTGTGATTCGCTCCGCTGGCTGCTGTTGTTGTTGTTGTTGTTGTTGTGACTCATCTGTCTCCTGTCAGCAGTGACAGGGAGAGAAATTTCATCTCCGTAAGAAAAACCCATCCTTCAAACCTGTCGGCAGAAACACTCATCAGCACATGCTCGTTTTACACTTTTCCCCCGTCCTCTTCCCCCGTCTCTTCATTTCATATCCTTTCCTATTTGCCTCGTTTCCTTTCCTTTTAGTATCTTTCCATTCCAATTCAATTCCTATTATCATTTCTTTTCTATTTCCTTCTGTCATTTCCCCCTCTTTCATTTTTTTTCCTGACCTGCCCCCTTTCCTCTTCACTCCCTTATCGTTTCCTTTACTCTTCTTTATAATTCATTTTATATCTCCTTCCCCCTTTCCTAGTTCGTGTCCTTGTCACTTCCTTACCTTTTGGCTTCTCTATTAAATAGTCCATAAATATGTCCTATATGTTGTTTTTTTTATTTACTGTAAGTATGTTTCCCTTCCTTTCATCTTTCCTCTCCTTTACCTTTGGGATTTCTTTCCTTTTTCATTTTTGAATTGTTTCTTTTCCTCTCTTGTTTCCTTTGCTTTTTCCTTTTTTTTCCTCCTATTGTTTTTGTTTCCTTGTATTCTATCCATTCCCTTTCCTTTTTCATTTGCATTAGTTTACTGTCCTTTTCTTTTTCAAACTACAGGCACTAATTATGGCAATTTACTCAATTAATTATAGTCAAATGAAGTGAAAAATTAACATAAATATAAAACACCATGATGGATAACGTGCATCATGTGAGCATGCATGACTAGCTAACACAGAGTCCAGACACCGTCCTGCAGAGAGCAACCACACCAGCAATCAAGTTACAAACAGAATTGACTATTGCCGGGGGGGGGGGGGGGGGGGGGGGGTTGTCATTTTAAATGGTTTCTTTAATAAATCAGCTTCCTCTGGGGAGAAATCTGCAGCTTTGTATTCTTTTAGCTCTCCAAACACACGAGGCGTCAAAGCCTCTTTCATCTCGTGGTGCTTGTTTTTAAATAAAAAAGCATAAATTCAAAAGTAAATGCTGGTCCATTTAGAGTCAGACAGACCAGGAAGCAGGGGATGCTTTAGGGGGCGGGGCTTACCTGCTGATTGACAGGTCGCTACCATTGCAGTTAGCTACTAAGTTGACTTTGACGGTGAATTATGAAGCTAACTTTGTTAGCAGCTTCACACCAGAATCCAGATGGATCCAGATCCAGTAAGATTGGTGCTCATCAGATCCACCTGTCAATACGGTCACTTCTGTCACTGGTTGCAAAACTTCCAAGATACTGACGTCCAAAAATGCAGAACTTGAGTCTTCAATAGCAAACGGGTGACGTCACCATGACGACTTCCACTTCTTGTGTCCAGTCTGAGGGTTGAGATCCTTAAATAATATGTATTTTTAGTGTAATATTAGTGTGGCGTTCTCCATCTTTCTGATGGAGGGGAAAGTGGCGAGTAAAAGAGAGGGATGAGGATGACATTTAGGAAAGGTCACATCCAGGATTCAAACCAATGTTATCATGTTGCACCTCGGCCCGACTGCCACCAAAGCCAAAGAGAATCCTCCAGCGGCTCCCGCCGACTGACGGCGAGTCCTCTGAAGGTCACCGTGAGATTAATGAGGCGATCTCTGACAGAGGAAATGTGTGTGACGCCGCGGCCTTCCTGTCTCCCTCCTCCTGTAATGATCATCATTTCCTCTTATCTACACGGCCGCTGACTCTCTCGCGGCAGGTAATTCAGAATCAGTCTAGAGGACATACCTGCCTCTCACCTTTCTGCCCATTATTCTGTCTGTCTCTCATCCCCGTGGTGACGGGGAAAAAACCTCATTATCCCAAATTTGGGTACCGCAGGCGCTACCACATTTGGGGATACAGTACAGTCCTTTGGTAGCTCTTGTCTTTATGGATTTTCATTGAAAAATAACAAAAAAAGAAAATGTTATCGTTTTTTTTTTATCCCAGATTTGTTGCCTGCACGGATCCAAAAGACGGGGATTACCACACTTTAGAGTTAACGAGGTCTTTTTATGAAGAAAATGGGAGAAAATGCAAATGAGATTGTAAATAAGATAATCCTAGCTGCTGAATAATGATAATCCTAGGTGCTGCTGCAGGTTGGACCAATTGGAGGGGGGAGGTGTATAGGGCAGTGAAGACAGAGAGTGTGTGTGTGTGTGTGTGTGTGTGTGTGTGTGTGTGTGTGTGTGTGTGTGTGTGTGTGTGTGTGTGTGTGTGTGTGTGTGTGTGTGTGTGTGTGTGTGTGTGTGTGTGTGTCCATTTAATAATTCATAATGTTATAATGTCTTCTGTCCTTTACATCACAGACGTGATCTTTCTAATTGATGACTTAGACCGATGAAGCAGACAGGAAGCACACTAAATTACATTTAAATTCATTTGTTGTGGTATCTGGAGCTCGTTGATTTGCCTTTTTCAGTTGTTTTTTTTCATTTAATCTTTATTTAATCAGGCAGTCTCATTGAGATTAAGATCTTTTTTCCAAAAGAGCCCTGAGAACAGGAAACATTCACTAGAACATAACCGGCAAAACTGAAACAACACAACTTCACAGTAAACAGGAATTAAATACAGTTACAAGGAACATTAAAACAATATAGTAAAACACTCATTCTCCCACCAAACTGTTTTAAAATGTAACACATTACAGTTTCTTTAAATATGAATCGGTTGATTTTCCAAACATTATCAATCCCTTTTCTAAATCCACATGAACTGCTCTTCACGTCAACAAACGTGAACAGAAGATCACTTATTAAAGAAGAAAATGACATCACTTCCTGCAAACTTTTCTAATCCAGACGAATGTTTCCTCTGATAAGAACGACATAATTCAGTTTCCTGATAAGCAGCCGTAGAAGTACCGAGATTTAAATGGAAGAAGAGATTTGAGGTTTATTAATGAAGGTCCACTACACAACAAATAATTAGATTTTTTATTTTTGAGTTCAATAGTCTTGAAAGACAGATTGCTATCAATTCCTGAATCAGAGAGTCAGACTCGTTAATGCAAACGCCATTTAAGGTGTATATAAAGGAATAATTGATCCCCTGGGTCTGATTGATGCCAACTAAATGACGCTCTGTACGGACTGATTTCTACTTCATGATAAAGATAGAAAAAAAATAGTCACAATAAAGACTATTTTTGGCAACTTTGCTTGATGGACAGGTGCAAAAAAAAAACTAACAATAAATTCCATTAAAAGTGTCACAAATGATTAAGGAAATGACACCTAGTGACACGTTAATTTGTGTCTTTCATGGCTTCGTTTTAACAAATTATACATCATACAAACAAAAATAGCACATTAAAAGCTCATCTTCCTGACATGCTGACAGCTGAAATGTGTCTCTGATCCTCTTCCTCCTCTTTTTCCTTCCAGTTTTCTCCTGTTGCTCAGGTTTCTCCCACCGGCCTCCTTAATTAGCCGTTCTTCTTTGAATTACACTTAAAACGGAGTCGCTACTCTGGCTCTGGGTCAGGATGTGTGTGTGTGTGTGTGTGTGTTGGCTCTCTAAAGAGTCACATTGTTGGTGTGTTTCTTTTCTTTGTTCTTCAAAAATGTCAATCACAGAGGCTCACAATCACACACACAGACTCGAGACTTCTTTTTGGGGAGATGGAGGAAAGACTGTCTGTGTGTGTGTTGTGTGTGTGTGTGTTGTGTGTGTGTGTGTGTGTGTAGTTGGAAATCAAACAACTAGGAGACAAAAATGACAAAGATATTCTAAATGAATACAAAGAGACAGAAAACAACAACAAAGAGATGCAAAATGACGACAACGAGACACAAAAGACCACAACATGATGTGAAGAGACACAGTACAAACACAAAGAGATGCACAATGACCACAAACAGACAGAAAAAAAACACAACACACAAAACTGCTACAATGAACTACAAAACAAACACAATCTGATACAAAATGATGTCAAAGAGATTGATAGAAGCCAAAAACAGCTATGACGAGCAAAATAACTATAAAGAAATATCCAACAACCAGAACAGAATTACAAGAAAGTGATACAAAAAGACACATTACAACTACAATTCATCTACGTTTCTGCAAGGAGACGCCAAACAACTACAAGATACAAAACCACAAAACGACTACAAAGAAATATGAAACAAAAAACTACTACAAAGTGATGCAAAGAGACACAAAACTACAATAGAATAAATCTACCGCAACGAGACGCCAGCCAGCTACGAGATACAAAACCACAAAGAAACGGCAAAGAAACCCCACAAAAAGGCTGCACAGAGACAACAGATGACCCAAGAAATGACTGTAAGAAATGTAAAACAACTATGAAGACACAAAACCACCACAAAGAGATTCAAAATGAAGAAAAACATGATCACAAAGACACAAAACCACGAAAAGCAGAAGATTTAAAATGGACGGAAAAGGACTAAACTCAAAGTGTCAACTCTTGAAGTCTGGCGGCGTCACGGTGATGTCACGTATGTCTGCCATGGGTCTGATGTCATCATTGGTCGATGGCGTGCGGCGCGTGTGTGTGTGTGTGTGTGTGTGTGTGTGTGTGTGTGTGTGTGTGTGTGTGTGTGTGTGTGTGTGTGTGTGTGTGTGTGTGTGTGTGTGTGTGTGTGTGTGTGTGTGTGTGAGACGAGACTTTGTGTTGTGTTGGTGTAAAGTTGTAAAGTTCAGCCCCGTTTCCTTCCAGAGTTTTCTTTACTTCTGTTCTCCAGATGTCACTACTCCACTGCACAAGTGGCTAATGCGCACACACACACACACACACACACACACACACACACACACACTGTCTTTACAGTAAGTTAGTGAGTTGCGTGGCATGCGGTTATCATGCGAGCGTCCTCCCATCTGCTCCCCTCATTACCGGGGCTCCCGGTGATAACACACTCCTGCTCCTTTCTTTTAAACACTCCATAAATTATTCACTAATTAAGAGGTTTGTGCTGTTGGCTTTATTCTGGAGATCTGCCCGTCTTCCTCCTCCTCCTCCTCCTCCTCCTCTGCAGGAGGAGACATGATGACAAGTGTTACTGCTCGAGGAGCAGCGGTGAACTTTTCTTCTTTTCCCTCCCTTGATCTCCGGCATTAATTCAGATTTTCAGAATTGTTTTGTTTGCGACGTCTGGGAAATATATTGACAGTAGATTCATATTGGGAGGTGAAAACAGATATTGCCTGGGAGCTTTTTGTTGATGTAGTAATATTACTTCTACTGCCAAGGAGGTTGTGATTCCAATCCTGTTTATTACTCAGCAGAATGTCTTAAAGGCCAAATACAAAAGTGTTTAATGGAAGATCCGTATGCCAGTGATTCTACTAGAATTTTTATATATATATATATATATATATATATATAATATACACGTCTGCAGCTGATGATCAGTGTTGACAGTGATATTGTAGTTGGGTTGTGACCTGCAGCAGAGCTCCTTCATGCTCGGCTGACTGTGTGTTTATTTGTGTGTATTTATTTGTGCATGTGTGTTTATTTCTGTGTGTGTGTGTGTGTGTTGAGAGTTTAACCCCCCGGCGGCGGCGTTCAGCCTGCTGCTGTGTACAGGGGTCAATGCGGGTCAGTACGGGGGCGTCTGATATCTCCACCCCCACCTCTCCATCTTTTTACATCCTTCCTCTCTGTTTTATCTCCTTCCTCCCCCCCTTTCTCTCTCCTTTTACACTTATTCCTTACGTTGCCATACTTTCTTTATTACTCCCCCCTTCTTTCCTCCCTTCCTCGCCTCCTCCTGTCGTTCCCTCGCCTCCTCTTTCCTTCTTTTTATATCCTTTACTCTTCCTCATTTTCACTGTCTAAATCCTGCCCTCAATTTTCCTCCTTTTTTTGTCTTATGCACACAATCTCCTCCACCTCCTCCTCCTTCAATGCAGTATGCTTCATGACTTCCTCCTCTTCAGCACCGCCCATCCTTTCCCTTTAAATACATTTTCTCTCTCTCTTTCTTGTTTCTGTCTTCTCATTTTACCGGCCAGTCTTGTATTTTATCTATTTTTGTTTCCTCTCCTCATTTCCTCTCTCTCTCTCTCTCCACCTCCACTGCTTTATTTCCTCTTCCCTCATCCCTCTCCTCTCCTCCTCCTCCTCCTCCTCTACTCTCTGGGTCATGGATGCAGAGCTCCCCAGGGTGCTGCTTATGTAAGAGCTTTGCGTGCTGATGTGATGCAAAGGGAAGTGTTTAGGCGGCCGAGCTGCTCAGATCCCCACCGTCTAACACACACACACACACACACACACACACACACACACACACACACACCACCCTCCTGCAAGCATGAGCTGCATGCAAGCTGGCATTTTAGCATGAGTTCTACTTCTGCTCGGGCTTCTTGTTATCCGTGATGTGGAAGCAGATTCTCTGAGCTGCAAATCCGACTGCAGCTTCAACTGTCACACACTAATATGTGTGAAAACATATGTTGTTGTTTTGAGACATTAAACTCTCTCATTAAGTCTCTCATTAAGTCTTTTGGCAGTAAGGGGTAATTGCATTGTTGACGAGAGCGCAAAGTTCTTCGTAGATCAAACACCTTAAATTTGGCTCTCAAAGTGCTCCAGATTGATGCAACTTAAAAAAAAAAATAAAAAAGTAGGCATTTTTATTCACAATACATAAAACCCTTCTTAAATCACCCAAACGAGACACGCTGGCATGTGTGGAAGGAAGGAAGGGAATACTGGAGGCCGTGAGTGAGGCTGCCTGGTGACCATACGGCCTCCATCCCACTCTAATAGAGCAATTAGTCACAGAAACAGCCTGAGAGTGATTATGAGCAATCAGGCTGTGCAGAGGAGGACCACTAAGGAGAATGGAGGGAGGGGAGATGGACAAAAGGGGGGAGGTGGAGGGAAGATAGCAGACGGAGAGGAAATGGAAAGAAATATGGAAGATGAGGAGATGAGGAGGAGGAGGAGGAGGAGGAGCAGAGGGTCCCTGAGCTGCTGCAGGTTAAATGAGTCATTCAAGGAGGTAAAAATAAATAAATAAAAATAAACATGGAACCAGGCTGGACGTTCTTCAGCCTCCCGGGGAACGTCGGACCAATCAGATGGAACCGTCTTCAGAGGAGGACGAAGCTAAAGATGCTCATTTGTCAACATCAGCATGGCAGCCTTATATACATCCGTGTGTGTGTGTGTGTGTGTGTGTGTGTGATGTGTGTGTGTGTGTGTGTGTGTGTGTGTGTGTGTTGCCATGGCTACGGCGAACGCAGCTCCAGGGCTCGTTCTCATTAATGAGTTAATTACCTGCTGTGGAAATAGTTTTCACCTTTTCGGCTGGCGAGGTCGTCGTCGGGAGACGGCTGAGGGGGCGGAGCCACTGTCCCCCCTCCCCAAATATTTAATAACCTCCAAAAAAAATTATGATGATTTTTGATTTGCATGAAATGAGAACAACTTTTGTTGCTTTCTTTATACATATATAGACCAGTTTGGAGTGGAAGTTTTTTTTTTGTTGGAAGCAGAAAAACAGCAGAAACAAAGTGAAACTGATGATATATTTGGAAATGAACAAAAAAAAGTTAGACGTCAGAAGGGAATGAGAGAAATGATCATCTCTTCTTTTATAGAATACTGTCTTTAAACAGACTGACTGACTTTTCTCCTGTTAATCCCACACAATGACTAAATATAATGATAAATACAGATTAATTGGTAACATTTCCAGTCGGCTAGTTTAGCAGTTAGCTCATGCTCTTTTCATGGTGTCCTCTGTTTGACCCAAACCTCCGTCCTCTGGATGTAATGCACACCTGTGAAGCCCGTTGTTACTCTAGGGTTTGTAAAAGTGCTTTATGAATAAAGTTGACTTTGTCGTGTCTCCTTTTAAACCGTTTATATAACGTGCAGAATCTCTTAATAGGGTTTTCTTGCTCTAATTGGTTGATTCGTCCTCGGACGTCCTGGTAGGTGTTCAGCGCGTCGCGTCTCCGTTTCGGCTCAAACTCAACAGACTTTTCCAGCTACATCCTCCCTCATGAGGCGGTAAAGAGGCGGCGAATAATCACTGTAAACACGATCACAATAATAATGATGGTAATTGCCGGGGCTGCCGCTGCCAGCAGCTCTCTGCAGCCCTGTTTGTTTTCTGATCCCTCTTCACAGGAGTCATTTTGGTCTAATGGTGCGTTTAATCTCCCTCTCTCTGCATCGCCGTTCCCTCCCTCTCTTTGTCTGAAATGGAGCGTGCGACACACTAAACGGAGATAATAGAGGCTCCATTTTGCAACTAAGAGGGTAATTTGCGAACTCTTTGAAAACATAATTCTCATAACGGCGTAACGGAGCCGATTGTTCCTTTTGTTCCTCCATTTGTCGCAAGTTTAATTCAATCTGTCTCTGTTGTTGTTTTAATTCTCTTTAAGTTCCTAAATGGGATGGAAGGCATCGGAAACCAGTGATCCTGAAAAATGAAGCTGTATAAGGATGCTTAAAAATACATAAATCATGTATACATTTAACATTTACAGATGGGATCCTGTACTGTTCATAAAATATTTAGTTTTTGCATAATATAAAGATAAATATCGTCTAAACTCCCCATTAATAGAAGTCTCTTGGCTGAGAGGAGAAACGTCTACAAAACCTAAAAGTCTCCTTCCGATTAAGTTTTCAGGACCTGGATGACTGAGAATCCTCACACATAAATGTAGATCTTGAGTTTGTCAGATATTAATACTTACCTTTAGTTGAAATCCCTCCGGGTGAAAAAAGACAACTTGAAAACCAGCAGCAACCTTCTGAACAACCTGAACCATGTATTTTAACTTGTGTCATTTTTCACAAAGCTGTGAGCCGAGTCTGTTTGGAAGTGCTGACACGATGGATGTGGGATGTTTTTACGCTAAAAATCACTCAATAAGCTGATGGTGGTGAATTTCTATTATCGGGATAATCGTAAATAAGCTCGCCGTCGTGGTAGAGAAGTGGAAAATGGAGCCTCGTTTAAATAAATACAGCCGTCATTATCTGTGACACAATTTCAAAAATGTGTTTTTTAACCAAATAAGTGATTCCAGAATGTTTTAGAGCCACATTAAGAGTTTTAAACCTAGTTAACTGATTATTAGGATTTGGTCCGGGAAAATCTCCACATGACATTTTCATATCGCCCCTCCTGGAGCGTCGTTTTGGTTGAAACGACCCAACACTCGTTTCAACCAAACAGGCGAGCTGCGAAGGCATCCTCAGACTCCATGGAGGCCCAGGGTAGAGAAACTATCGCTGTTTCTGGGGTTTTAAAAGGTCAGGAGGACATAAAGCATATAGACTTAAACACCCAAAACGTAAAAGAGCATTATAGTCTCACACTGACATCCTGGTTGACTCGACTTAATGAAACCGCTTTCTGAACGTACTTTCTGACTTTTCGGAGGCGTTGGAGCGGAGCTTCAGGGCGACTGACGGACTGGCAGGCTAGTCCCCCCCCCCGGGGAGGAAACCTGTCCCCAAGTCAAATTAGATCCGCTGACATCGCCTCCGCTCTTCCCGCAGTGTGTGTGGCTGAGCCGGCGGTACATCTGAGGCCTCAGAAGACGAGTCGTGGGAACGGCAGAGGCGAGGAGGAGGAGAACGCTGCTCCGTCACAGATGGCGGCGCCGCCGAACGCATCAGAGAACATCATGCTCCGCCGAGGAAGCGTCAAATTGAATTTGTGGGAGGAAAACAGGTATGCTGAGTGAGATGCTGTCGTTTTAATGTGGCTCTCTCTCTCTCACACACACACACACACAAATTAATTTTCCTGTGCTTTTAACCACTTCTTCTGGTTGACGATTGGCTGGACGGAGCTTGTGATGTGGACGTTTTTGTTCTGGACAGTGTGATATGGTAGAAAGCCCAGAAAAAAAAGCTAGTAAGGGAACCTTAAGTCTGGGTTGTTTTGTCGAACTAAAGTCGAGATGAAACGTTCTGGCTCAATCGGTGTTCATGCTTTTGCAACTCCGTCTGTAATTAAAGCCGTTATTCCTAATTATGTAATTATTAAATGAACCAATTAAGAACGAGAATGAGAGGAAGGGAATACAACGATGCAGTGTGGAATCTGAAAACGCATCCTCCCCCTCCTCCCCCTCCTCCCCTTCTCTTCACCTCGTTGGTATTCAGCCGCTCCAGCTGCAGGTTCAATACGTGTCAGGATTACCACGCTCCCACGAGTCGGCCAATCACGGTTCACGGTACGCGGCTCGCCGAGTCATCCCCATCCTGAATGTGAGACGTGTGTGTGTGTGTGTGTGTGTTAGCTAGCTAGCTGTCGGATGTGTTTTGTTTACTCTTAAAATGTATTTTCATGAACTCACACTTTCTGTGTGAGTTTGAATACGTTGTGTTTCCTGGCTCGTGTTGTGTATTTTGTTACTTGTGTTGTAGTGCGTGTGTGTGTGTGTGTGTGTGTGTGTGTGTGTGTGTGTGTGTGTGTGTGTGTGTGTGTGTGTGTGTGTGTGTGTGTGTGTGTGTGTGTGTGTGTGTGTGTGTGTGTGTGTGTGTGTGTGTGGCTTATGTGTTCTGTGCCTACAGATGGGATGTGTCACATGCTGAGCAGACAGGCGTAGTGATGCGGGGGGAAGGCTGGGTGAGGATGGGGGAGGGGGGGTGAGGATGGGGGAGGGTGGTCATTTTAACGTGAGTCAGCTTTCCTCTGACCTTCAACATACGACTGATGTCCGATGTCGCCGGAGGAGGTCTGCTTCAAAACGCCGTTATGAATATTCAGCGTTTGCTCTCCTTCCTCCAGCAGGCAGCCATCATTCATAAACATGCTTCTCACCCGGGTGGGAGTGTGCCCCCCCCCCTCTCTCTCTCTCTTTCCATTTTATAAAAGAATATGCTCATCGTAAGTCAGCGTGAAATATTCCCCGACAGGGTTATAATAGTAATCGGGTCATAACTCTGATTTATTACAGTTTCTGTCTTGTGTTTTTTAGTTTCCATCATCTAATGTTGGTTTTGTTCTCACAGTCGATTGCTGAGATCTGGGAACCTTGAGACCGACGAGGGAGGGGGGGGCTTCCTGGGTTGCTTTTAGTATAATAGAGGATAAGAAAATTAAGCTGAGAAACATTCAACAGTTGCTCATTGGACAAAAGTTTTCCTTTTTTCAGTTAAAGTGTCAGTTAGTATCATTTTCATCTATTTAATTGTCTTTTACGCTTCCATCTACCGCCAGAGAGGGCGCTAGAAGCAATGCATCGCAATAGCTTCTTCTGTTTGTTGTTGTTTTCGAGGATGAGCCTTTTTGAAAACCAAATCTACCTCCTCCTGAAATCCCGAGTCGGATAGAATTGTGTCTTTTAGTCAGCAGCACCTCTGGAGAATAACATGTGCTTACACAAGTACGTGTGTGTGTGTGTGTGTGTGTGTGTGTGTGTGTTTTAGTGCTGTATTTGCATTCTCCCTGGTTGCAGCGCTGCAGCTGATGTGTTGGCTCAGTAAATCTTTGCACACTAAAAGGTAAATCCGTCCTCTCATCCCAGTAAACAGGGCTGGAGGAGAACATGCAGCTGCTGCTCTGCTGCTATCTCTGCTTGTCCAAGACGAAACATAATAACACCACTTCAAACACAAGGACCATGCTGTAGTTTGGAGATAAACAGGCACGGTTTCCCTCCAACCGCCTTGTTTCCAGCTGCAAAACCTCAACTCATATTTAGTTTGTCCTCTCCGCTGAGAAATCCCCAAACTGCAGTGTTTTATGTCCGACATTGAAGCTTTATCTTGTTGGATCTTGTTTTAATCTACAGGGCTGGTACAGGTGCTGGAAATCCTTGAAAACACTTGAATTTTAGTGTGGTGTTTTAGATTAAAGTGCTTGAAATGTGTGTTCTATCTCCATATTTTCTGGACTGAAAACAGCATTTTGTGACATTTCTTTATGAAAAATGACTTTTGATGATGAACAGATGATGAAAATAGTTGGTGATTATATTTCTGTGGATCTGTTAGTGGAATTAGTTTTCCTTTCATTTGTGGTCCTTCTGTAAAAAGCTGTCTCCAAACATCATGTTGGTTGTTTAGAGGACAATAACATCTCATTTAATGTGATGTGAACAAGTGACAGAATAAGTAGACTGAATACTGACCATTGGATTGGTACAAATATGGAGTTTACCACAGCTGGAAGGGGCTGGAAAAGCATGGAAATGCACCTTGAAATGCTTGAAAAGTGCTTGAATCTGACTTTGGAGAAGGTGGAGGTGGTGCTCTGAAAGGTGGATTTTTACTGGTGTGTGTCTGTGATGTTTATGCATGTGTCTGTAAATGAGTCCGTGTCTGAGAATGTGTTTTATTACCGTCTGTGCTTCTGCAGCGTGTAGTTTTTGTTGTAGTGTGTGTGTGTGTGTGTGTGTGTGTGTGTGTGTGTGTGTGTGTGTGTGTGTGTGTGTGTGTGTGTGTGTGTGTGTGTGTGTGTGTGTGTGTGTGTGTGTGTGTGTGTGTGTGTGTGTGTGTGTGTGTGTGTGTGTGTGTGTGTGTGTGTGTGTGTGTGTGTGTGTGTGTGTGTGTGTGTGTTAGAGAGACAGATATGTCCTGACAGCATGCAAAGAGTTGGCACATGGCTGTCCTTTCCTCAACCCAAAGTCCTGTCCGACACGGTAAACGTATCCTCACTTCCACGTCTGTATTCCCCCAATGAGACTCAGAAACACACACACACACACACACACACACACACAGACAAGGGGGGGGACCTGCAACGAAGTGACAGCGTGGACTATAGACCGTCCTGTTCAATTCCGACATCTCCATTGCACTGCGAGCATCGCTTTAATGGAGACGGGCGTCTCACGGGGGAAGAAAGTGTAAAGACCTGGATTCTGATTGGACGGAGACGGCTCGGCTCTTCCAGCCAGGCGGCGTCGCATCGCCCGACCCGACATGAATAAAAAGGCAGCGGTGACGTTTAATTGGCTTCTGTCGCCGCGTCGCAGGCTTCCGGATGAACTCTCATTATAAAGCCGTTTTGTCCCTGAGTTCACATAAGAGAGATAATACTACCAGTATCTGTAGTACTGCACTCATGTACTCGTAAAACTACTCGGATACAACCTCTCATCATGGAGCCTAATGAGCCGCCCAGCTGCAACAATAACCTAAACATGTTAAATCAGCATTTATGAGCCGCTGCAGTATGAATCTCAACACATCAGATCAATGCATATTTTTAATATCGCACTTATTTTTCACTATTTTAGCATAACAATCTAGACAACTCTTTAAATCCTCATTCATTCATTTCTAATTACCTGAACCATGTGACTTTAAAAAACAAAATATTACAATCTCATTTCCCCCAGTAGCATGCAGCCCCAGTACATAAAAACATTTTAATAAGCTCCACCAGTGGACTTTGAGTTATTTATGTGCATGAATTGTGAGTAAAACTGTTATATTTACACATGTTCACCCAGGAAACAATGTGGCTGAGTGGTTGGGATTAATCTGGGGTTTCCAGGAGCACAGCTGTTAGAAAACATGGCGAGAACGCACAATACAACCCCAGACTTTTGTTTTTAACTTTGGACTTCACGCCCAGCGAGGAATCATAAATATTTTCAGTGTTTTTTTGTCCCTGGTAGTCGTTAAAGCCCACGCAGGTTCTGCACGGAGGGAAAAACCAGTAAAAACACTGAAGCAGTCCGGGATCTGGAGCCTGAGACGTTATATTTGTCACACAGAAACATAATGGAGCTTTAATGTTCCTCATTTAGTTGAATTATTGCAGCAGGCTGAGGACGGTAAAGGATGCAGTGCTTTTTAGCTGATATTTATGACTTATTATCATACTTGTGAAATGCTACATATCAGTGTTATAATTGTTATGGGTATTTTTTTATCAGGTCCATAAATGTGTAAATTTCCAAGGTAACTTTTTATAAATGATAAGAAGGAAAAGGAAAAGCTCCATTTAACCCACGTAAATATCTCCTCCAGCCATTCATCATCATGTTTATTCTCCATATATTTCATATATATATTTATATATCATTAACACGGCATCCTGACACTTTTCACATTTATATTGAGCAGTTTAATTTGACCTGCTGTGAACCAACTAAACAACATGACATCATGTTGAGATGTCTTCGTTTGCCCTATAATTAATAATACGACATCAAATGTTTGTAGCCAGAAGAAATGAGCCATCAGCTGCATCACACCTGTTCTAGCGTTAATCATCACGTGTTAGCAGGCTAAACTGAGATGGTCACCATGGTAACGTAACATCCACTTAGCACGAGAATTAGGTCGTATCCACTCGCGTCCAAGAAAAAAAGGTTTTAAAATGCGTTCGTTCGAACCGGCCGATTCCACAGGTAGAAAATACGTTTTAAAATGTTACTTCAACGCAGTTTAAAACCTCTTTTTTTCCTCTCATTAACATTTAAAATACACGTCACCTTAAATGTCGTGTTAACTCATGTTCTTATACGTTGGCCAGATAATGAAAAAATTAGCTTCCAACCAGCAGATGGACGCATTTCATCGTAGATGGTGTTTTTTATGATCATTTACAGAATTTGAATATTAAGTAAAAGCTTCCACCTTCACTTCCTGCTCCATAAAATGGATGTGAATCCGTATGTTCCTGGTTCCCACCAGCCCTGAAGTCTTAGTTCCCTGAAGTGTCCCCGATACCAGCCTGTCCATCATCTCTGCTTCCATAGAAACCCCTCCAGTGAATCTGCTGACTCAGCTGGATCTCCTCTCACACACACCTGAACACGCTGGCTTTCTGAAAACCAGTCGCATCCCAAACAGCTTCTGTAAACACACACCGCGGATACAATCTGTGGCTTTAATTGAATAAGATGCCAAAAAGCTTTCGTGGATCCAATCTGACGAGGGGGAACTAATTTTCCAATTTCAGCTCAATCTGAGCATTAAACCAGTCCATACGTGGATGTGGAAGGAAACCATTAAATAAAAAGCGTCTCCACTAGTTGCGTCTGTGCATTTTTCCATTTCTTCACAGACATGCTTTTCCAATCATGGGAACTGAAGGCCGCTGCAGAATCTATTAAATCCACCTCCATGTATTTCCTGCACAAACCAGACTGACAAATGGTAAAAGACAGCTGAGTGTGGATACGACTGGATGCTCCGGTATTAAGCCGTATATGTCCTGCCATGTAAATCCCATTCATGGGTTTATTTGGTGAGCGGTCACACATGTTCCCGATATATTTCTGTATCACGTCTTCGATGTTTCATCTGCAAAACGCTGGGATCCGTCGACTCTGGGTTTTTGTAACGTGTCGGCCGTGATGAGCCGGGCTGTTTCTGCATGCAGCCTTCGTACTCGGTGATTAAAGTCAATCTGCTGCTGCCGATCAAAGAGGAGGAGGAGGAGGAGAAGAAGAAGAAGAAGAAGAAGAAGAAGAAGAAGTGTGAGGAGGAGGAGGAATAACAGCCCCCCCTTTCTTCTTCTTCTTCTCCTCCTCCCTTCCTCCTCCTCATACTTCTACTACTTCTTCTTATTCATCTTCTACTTCTCCTCCTCCCTTCCTCCTCACACTTCTTCTACTTCTTCTTCTTCTCCTCCTCCTCATACTTCTACTACTTCTTCTTATTCATCTTCTACTTCTCCTCCTCCCTTCTTCCTCACACTTCTTCTACTTCTTCTTCTTCTCCTCCTCCTCATACTTCTACTACTTCTTCTTATTCATCTTCTACTTCTCCTCCTCCCTTCCTCCTCCTCACACTTCTTCTTCTTCTACTTCTTCTTCTCCTCCTCCTCACACTTCTTCTACTTCTCCTTCTTCTCCTCCTTCTCCTCCTCGCTTCCTCCTCCTCACACTTCTTCTACTTCTTCTTCTACTTCTTCTTCTCCTCCTCCTCCCTTCCTCCTCCTCACACTTCTTCTACTTCTTCTTCTTCTTCTCCTCCTTCTCCTCCCTTCATCCTCCTCACACTTCTTCTTCTACTTCTTCTTCTACTTCTCCTCCTTTCCTCCTCCTCCTCACACTTCTTCTACTTCTTCTTCTACTTCTTCTTCTTCTCCTCCTCCCTTCCTCCTCCTCATACTTCTACTACTTCTTCTTATTCATCTTCTACTTCTCCTCCTCCCTTCCTCCTCCTCACGCTTCTTCTTCTTCTACTTCTTCTTCTCCTCCTCCTCCCTTCCTCCTCCTCACACTTCTTCTACTTCTTCTTCTTCTTCTCCTCCTTCTTCTCCTCTTCCCTTCATCCTCCTCACACTTCTTCTTCTACTTCTTCTTCTACTTCTCCTCCTCCTTTCCTCCTCCTCACACTTCTTCTACTTCTTCTTATTCATCTTCTACTTCTCCTCCTCCCTTTCTCCTCCTCCTCACACTTCTTCTTCTCCTCCTTCTCCTCCTCGCTTCCTCCTCCTCACACTTCTTCTACTTCTTCTTCTACTTCTTCTCCTCCTCCTCCTCCCTTCCTCCTCCTCACACTTCTTCTACTTCTTCTTCTTCTTCTCTCCTTCTCCTCCTCCCTTCATCCTCCTCACACTTCTTCTTCTTCTTCTTCTTCTTCTCCCCCTCCCTTCCTCCTCCTCACACTTCTTCTTCTTCTTCTTCTCCTCCTCCTCCTCCCTTCCTCCTCCTCACACTTCTTCTTCTACTTCTTCTTCTCCTCCTCCTCCCTTCCTCCTCCTCACACTTCTTCTACTTCTTCTTCTTCTTCTTCTCCTCCTCCCTTCCTCCTCCTCACACTTCTTCTTCTTCTCCTTCTTCTCCTCCTCCTCCTCCCTTCCTCCTCCTCACACTTCTTCTTCTACTTCCTCTCCTTCTTCTCCTCCTCCTCCCTTCCTCCTCCTCACACTTCTTCTACTTCTTCTTCTTCTTCTTCCTGCTGCTGCTTCTCGGCCATCAATATGAAATAAGATAATAAAGAAAAAATCCAGAAATCCACAAAAAGCAAAAAAAGAAGAAGAAAAGAGAGTTAACGTGGCACCATTAAAGCGAGTCATTAAAAGTGTGTTTAAAGAAGAGATGTGATTTAAAGTCGACTCTGCGTATCTAATCCTACCTCCGGATTCCTTCTGCTTCCCCTGAAACAGAATAATAAAGACAGAAAGCATTTATGCATTATGTATATGTATATGCGTGGGTATTTCCCCGAGTCCCAACAAGAAATATAGTTTTTATTGCCCAACGAAGGGACATTTCAGTGAATTACATTTGTTGTGGTGCTGTACATTCACCTCACGTACATCATGATTTATACCGGCCAATAAACCCCAACGCTTTATTAGTTGCAGAGGAAAAGATTTACAAATTCTCCAAAAGACATTAGCCCATGCAGATGAGTTCTGTTGGCAGGTTATTCCCCAATACATGAAATACAATATCTCCGTTAACGTGATGCTCACATGACTTGAACCTGCAGTAATGGATGGACTTCTCAACATGTATTTCTACTCGGGTCGGATTTGCGACTGTGAACGCACCTTGAGACTTGAGATCTGGAATGACCTGACTTTTCTGACTAACACTTGAACTTGTGACCTCGCTTGTCTTCACGACATGAATGTTACACGTTCTTTGACCTGATCCAAAACCAGTGTGACAGAATGCATTTCACTTCTCAGAGTTGGTGTCTGATGAGGCGGGAGTCACAGTCTTAAACCCTTGTTTATCTTCTTCTTCAAAGGTGTGTGTGTGTGTGTGTGTGTGTGTGTGTGTGTGTGTGTGTGTGTGTGTGTGTGTGTGTGTGTGTGTGTGTGTGTGTGTGTGTGAGAGACTAGGAGAGACTCACACAGCGAGCGAGTCACTCCATGTCTATTTTCTTGTCAGAGTGACGACTCTCTCTAAGACGTCTTTGCCTTATCTCATGTTGACTCACTTTACGGCCCGACCGCAAGGTGTTTCCACCTGGGCCACACACACACACACACACACACACACACACACACACACAAACACACACTCACACACACACTCATCCTCGACACCCCTCAGACATGACACAATCGGCCCAGCAGCTGCCTCGTGGAGGGAGGGTGAGGAGAAAATGAGAAAGATAAAAGAAGAAAGACGTTTGAGTCATCGGAGAGGAATGAATGAATATTCTGTGTGTGAGCTTTTTCCCCGTCCTGTGGTCATGTGTGTGTGTGTGTGTGGGGGGGGGGGGGGGGGTCACACAGGAAAGGTCTGCTTTATAGTTTTTTATCCATGCGATGAATCCACATGTAAATATAGTTTTCTTTTCGTCATGAATACGACACAGAACACGACCGTTACGCTGCGGAAAAAGCAACCTTGACTTTATAAAATGGTACGGAACGACACTTTCTCGTGGTGTTTGTGAACGCAGCGTGGCCGTGTGTGCTCACCTCGAGTTTGCAGCATGAAAATGTCACAGATGACTTATTTTTTAAAGCAGAAAACAGCAGCCAAACTGGACTCAGTTCCAAAAAACAATGCTTTTTACCCCAAAGACATGAAGCCAAAGTTAGTTCCCACAAGGACAGAAGTACAACACACACACACACACACACACACAGTTTAATTAGAAGGGGACGTCCTCTGTGTCCTATTTTGCCTTCGCTCAGTGAAGTTAAGCAGAACGATCCACAACAGAGTCAGAGCCCACAGCATCTGTCTCCCGTGTTTATGGTAAACAAAGGTTACAATGAACACACACACACACACACACACACACACACACACACACACCGGTCGCTCTCCCACCTACGAGCAGATGTGCCTGGGATGAGTCACTGAGAGATTATTCTCTCCTACATTTCCCAGAACTACTTACTGTGTGTTGTTTATGTTGAAGACATATTACGTTACAGTGTGTGTGTGTGTGTGTGTGTGTGTGTGTGTGTGTGTGTGTGTGTGTGTGTGTGTGTGGTTCACTAAGTGGAAGTGCTCGCCATGGACCAAAGTATTGAGTTTAGGGAGAAAAAGAAGGATTACATTCATACCGTGTTTCAGTTTAATTAAATTGTTTATGGTTTCTCATTTTATCCGACTTTGTAATTGTAGATTTGGGGTTTCTTTTTTTTTTTACTGTTTCATAATTGTTTCAGGTTTCTATCTTCCGTATGCTGAAGTATTTCTGAGTGAAACGGGACAGGCGGGATGTAAAAGCTGCAGACTGATTGGTGGATGGATGTCATGATTAGAGATGATGGAATAAGTTGATCGTGGTGAATTTCCATTATCGGGAAAATCAGTGTAGCTCAGCATCATGTAGAGATGTGAAAAATAGAGCCTGATATTTTTGAAAAACAAGATACAAAAATACAGATATTCTTAATTAAAATGATTTTATTTCAATAAAAAAGTTAAGTAAAAAAATATGTCTTAACTGTAATGAAAAATATTTGTTTCTTAACAAAATGGAATGAGATTCAAATACGTTTAATTGTCATATTTAATATCGGGATAATATCGTGAATCTCATTTTGTTTGGACAGGATAATCCTGGATATCGTCACATCTTATTGGTCGAAATGTGTTAGCTGAAGTACGACTGCGTAAGATTTTGGTTTCCTGGAAGAACGAGACAGATTTTGACCGATGATGTGATCTAGAAGGGTTTAAAAAAAGAAAATAAATGTTAATGTGGTGAGAAAATGAAATCTGAGTAACGTCGGCTTTTAAACAAGTCTTCGCTGACGGTGAAAAAGCGAAACAACAGACGGCGTGGACGAGATCTTTTCTTAAACGCTAACAAGCACCAGGAGACCACTAGCTTGTTAGCTGCAGGCCGGTGGGGGGGGTGTGGCGCGGCGCCGGCGTGAGATAAAATAAGATGCAATGAGATACGATTAACTTTATTGATCCCTGAAGGAACATCCCATCATGGCAGCAGCCGACAATAAGACGAGTAGATACGACCGCCGAGACCCGGCGAGGTAATGAGGACTGAAATCTGAAAGTTAATACGAACATTCATAATGATTGTGTGTCTGTGATGACGGTATAATGTTTGTCCCACATGAGGAGAGTGGGATTTGTTTTCTGATTGATTAGAATCAACAGATCGTCAGGTTGGATCACAGCCGTGTTTTATTTTAAGTGGACCGCTTTAAGTAGATGCTGACTTGAATAATGTCATATTATTGGTTGATACTAGCTGATGTAAGCACATGTCATATTTAGTTTTTCTGGCAGACATCAAATAGTATAATAAAAAAACTTTTTTTGTCATTTCTTTCAGCATATATTGTTAAATTGGTGACCGGGGAGGTTTTTTTTTTTTTTATAAAAAGAATATAGAATTTATTCAAGGAAACTCAACATGTGGGAAAATGTCAAATAAATATTAATTGCGTTGATAATGACGGCATTAAAATTAAGCTGTGCTTTAATTAACATTATTTTATTTCATAACGTCTCGGAAAAGAAAAAATGTGTCATTTAATTAAATCTACAGCTTAAATAAAACACAACTCTGATAATGTTTACCATCCCGTTACACTGTGGGTTTCTTTTCTAAATCTTTATTGACAATCTGACCCTTTGACCCTGAGCCCCGTGGCAGGTCAGCTCTCTGATTGGCTCACGGCCGTCGGTGACGTAGCAGGGCGTTTCCATGGCGCCCATTCATCCAATCAGCGTGTGTACGAAGCGTGTAGGTGAGGTCGGAGGTCAGCTGGGCCCGCCTCTCTTTTGTGTCCTCCGTGGACCTCTGGTGTTAAACTGACACATCTGTCGGGCCCCCGGCCGGGGCCCTTTACTGCAGCAGGAGGGAGGGGGGGAGGAGGAGGAGGAAGAGGAAGAATGGAGCTCGTGCCTTCATACAAGACTCCTGACACTCTCTCCATCTGGCCTGTGAGACACAGATGCTCCTGACACACACACACACACACACAGACACCGACACACACACACACACACTGACACACACCTTGTGGTAGCAGGTTTGTCCTTTTCTTACCTCGTAAGTCGCTCTGTCCCTCCTACTCCCCCAAGAAAAGCAATTAAAGCAATTCACAGTCAGCTCCTCCTGCTCCTCCTCCTCTCAACATCACCCCCCCATCTTATTGCCTCCCCCTCTGGTTCCCAGATTATTATTAAGAGACCTACCACCCGCCTCGATGCAAAGCCAGTGCCTCGTATCCGTTTCTGGTTATTGTGGCTGCGCATGATTCCTTCACATTCCTGCAAATCTGAAGGCACTGCATGTTTTTATCAGCATCCATTAATTCCAGGTAAACCAGGTGATTTGAAGTGTATTTTCTGTGTGTTTGTCATCGTGACTGGAAAAGACAACACACATGCAGAGAGAATCAGTCCTGAGGTAGAATACGACCTCTGTAAAATGATCAGCAGGGATTTCTAACTTTGAGCTTTTAATAGTTTAGAGCGGCAACACTTGTGGAGAGGTCACCATTTAGATGCCCAAGTGATCTCTTCCAAATGCATTTTGGGAAAAGACTGAAGTGCCCTCTAGAGGCCACGCTGCACCTCAGTGAACCCGAACTGATTTAAACCCAGCGAGGTGCTCCAACGACAACAAGCCATAATGAACGTGTGTTTCTTGTGTTGCTGGGATAATAACGGTGGTCGCTCTGAAAGCAAAGGGTGTGGGTACGCGACGTTCGTTCTCCCGAGAAGAAGAAGAGCACTGAGGCAATTATCATCATCCAGACGTTTTATCATCTCGTCAAAGACGTTGCCGAAGCAGTTTCTCTATTTTTCGTCGCCCGATGCAAACGGACCCCTGAAAAAAATAAAGAAAAGTCCAAAATGATGTGACATCCATTTAAAAAACAAGTCCTGTGTCGTCGTCACCTTGAGAATCCCCAGGTGGCGTTGAGTTTTTTTGCATTAATGTGGCAGCGATTCGTGTCCCTCTGGGGCTACGCCGAGCTGGAAACGACGTGCTCTCGTCTCATATGGAGGCTCAAAGCTGCAACGGCACCTTAACGACGAGTTGATGTTATTCAATATGTGTGTGGGAGAGAAATGTAGGAAGAAAGAAAACGGCAGATTTAATGCAGGAGAATATCACAACTGTGTTTTTTTATTTTTTTCCTCTTGGCTCAATCAGCATGCTGCAGCGGGTCGGAGTGAGGCTGTTACACGCCGAGCATCTAAATGTAGGAAATGGAAGCTTTAGAAGTTTTAATGGAGTGAGTGCGTTTGTGTGAGAGAGGGAGAGGATGGAGAGATAATGCTGAGTCATATTGTACCGAGTCGTTCTGACCCAGTTCTCACTCACATCCTATTTGCCATCACAATTTATTCATTCGACACAGTGCTGGTACTTTTTCTCCCAGATGCGGCTCTTAATAATGCATGACGACCTAAAGTGGAATATGGGAGAGCGGCGCCCGAACGGCTGAGAGATATTAAAAAAAAAAAAAAAGCGTCCGCCTACACTCAACGTCCACTTTTAATAAAATTACAGGCCGCCGCATCAAATCCGGGGGAAATGTTCTATTCTGTAATGTGAAATCGGAGAATGTCTGGATGGTTATGACTCCATGCCGGCGGCGTGATTTCTTTTTTGGGTGGTAACCGCCGGTGCTGAAGCGTGAAGCCAATGAGGAAGCATCAGAAGACCACCTGAGTCGTTCTATTTGGTCTAAAAAAAATGTTTTTGGTAAAAAAAACAACTAACTTTTTTGGTCTAAAAAAAAATTACGTTTTTGGCCGTGATTTAAAAAAATGAAAATACTAATTATGATCATTTTTATGACATTTTGGTGACCTGCAACAACAGCCTGTTCACAGTACATTAGATGAAACGTTATACTTCCAAGTCTTTACTTCAATAAAAGTATTCATACCACACTAAAAAATAATACTCAAGTACAAATCCCACATTGAACCTATGGAAGTATACTGAGAATAATATATTTTAAGAAGTAAAAGCAATCAATGTAGGATAATCTAAATATTAAAATACATTTAAAAGGAAAAGAAGCAAATCCTTATGTTTGAGAAGTTATAACATAAAATGTTTTTGCACAAAAAATGAAATGATGAATTCTCTAATGGTATATATACTGTTAGCTAATTCAATAAAACAAACTATAAGCTCTCGACGTTGATGGTATGCAAAGAAAAATCTTAATTTTTCAATTAAAGCTGTCAGAATTTAGTGGCAGAAATACTTGAGTAAAGTACAAGTACCTCATATTACAGTGAGTATTTGTGTAACATAACTTTTTACATGAAGTTTTACTTAAAAACTCATCTTCAGCTCGTTCTCTTATCTGATGCTTCACTAACAAAAGCAGACGTGTTCACTTTGACCTTTGAACTCTTTTACACCGTTGAGGATCTAGGACTCGGCTCTTATTCAGATTCTCTCGCCGCAAGGTATTCTGGGTAAATGTGTCGGCGTTAAAATTAAGAATTGGGACGCCGCCTCGTCTCGCTTATCTGAACGTCACAATGAGGAAAATCAAGCTGACGCATGAAGCCGAGGAGACGAGACGGGATCGTCACGCCGCCGCTTTGTCCTCGCCGGGTTCACGGGAAGTCTGGAGGAGCGTGAGAATCCGGCTTGATCTCTTGAAGGATTGGAAAAAGTTTTGACTCCATCTGCATACACGATCCTGCAGACGAAGCAGCTTCTCAAAATATCTCACGGAAATGTGAAAGAAAAGGGAAAGTCGGATCTTTCTCGTTATCTGGACCAAGTTTTTTTTGTGCTCCATGTTGTCGTGAAGCCCGGAACATCGCTGACCTTTTAAATCGACATCATGAGTCGCATCAAAGCAGAAATCCCCTTTAACCCCATCGTCTCTCTCTCGGATGAGCGGAGTGGATCTAAGCTCCTGGTGGATCATGGGATTCCCCACGATCACCGCGCTGCGTGAGAGCAGCAGGTGTTCTCAGACGACGACTTTCATCTGCAGCTTTAACGCCTCATCACACGGGACCTTTTCTCTCTTGATGCTTTTTTTTTTTGTCTCGTGTTGCAAAGCAGAACACAAGACGAAACCTGACACACTGATTATCGCGCTGTGGCGGCCTCAGCCAATCAGTGGGCAGCATTGATCTGACCTGTCGGCACGCACTCAGTGGAGGCGTCGCACATCTGACCCCCCCGCGTAGCGACTCGGCGTTCAGACATATTTAGGTGCGTGTGTGTGTGTGTGTGTGTGTGTGTGTGTGTGTGTGTGTGTGTGTGTGTGTGCGTGCGTCCACTGTTGTTTCTCACAGTGGGTGTTAAATTCAGGCGACGCCCCCTCAGGCCTCGCTTATGATGGCACACTTGGTGCAGAGACACACACACACACACACACACACACACACACACACACCGGATGACCTCAGAAAAAAAGAGTTCAGGCTGCAGATGTCTGTTTGTTGGAGCTGGTGAGTGTGTGTGTGTTACCCTCTGACCTCAGCACACACTCACTCCAAACACACACACTTTCACCTCCCATAACCCCGACTAACCTTACTCACTCACACACACACACACTCTCACACACACACACACACACAGACAAAAGCCGCCCACCCCACAAAGCTGTGAGGGCTTTTTTGTTGTATTCTACTTCCTGTTTGGGTCAGGTGACCCCGACAGGAGTTCACTCTTTGGTTTGATTTCGCAGCGATGAGTTTGAGTCTTTTATTTCGACACCTTTATTTGTCAGTTGCTTAATTGAGCAGGTTGATTTTGACTTAAACCAAAGACTTTAAATGCAAAAATCACACTAAATTAAATATAAAATACAACAGGTGTTATTCTCTCAGATGTTTTTCAGTGATAGTTTGGGATAAGCAGAACAGAAAAACACAATACAACGTACACACACACACACACAGATACGTGTGAGGTGCTCATCACGCAGCGAGGAACTCTCATAAATACTACATCAGAAATACCCACGTACACGTGTTACCTATAAATATGCAGAGCATCGCTGCAGGGGAATACGCAGGGTCGGAGTTCAAATGATGGTGTGGGATAGATATGAGTGTGTGTGTGTGTGTGTGTAGTGATACTCTTCTTGTGGAACCGCCACGAGGCAAACCGTCTCCACCGCTAGAAACATGACATGCATGTCGTCGTTGGGAACACTGTGGGTTTATCGCTCTCGTGTATGAATATAAATCATGTTTATTTCAGGCTGTTAAACTGATGTTAGATTCCACATTAAGATTAATAGTGGAACAGTAGTATAACCAGAGTAGTTTAATTGGTGCATATGACTTTTCCTAAATAATTTCCATCGCAGGTCGACTGTAAAGCAACATTTTAAACTTGATAAATGACTGGAAGGAACGACTGCGACTACAAAAATGATCTAATTATCTCCCATAATGATGGCGTTTCTTGGCAGAGGTCTTTTATAGATGTACTTGGCTCCTGGTATCTGAGACCTTTGGTCCATCGAGTCTCAGGCAGACCGGGTCCAAATGGTTTTCAGTCTAATGGGGTCGAATAAGTTCTTTTGAAGCGGAGAGAGAATGTGAATTACGAAATGCAGAAGAAAAAAAAAAACTAATGAATAATTAATTTGGTGGCACGTCGTCGTTCTCTCTTCATTTGGGGTTTCTGTTCTGGGTGTAATTACCTCCATTCCTTAAATATATATATTTAATATTTATGTATCTACGTCTGGTTTCAGCCTTCCACTGGTCCTGGATCCAGTCCTAAATATTTGGACCCATGAAAACCGCTGTTTCCAGGTGAGTTTTTGTTGCATGGAAGCATTAATTAGATTTTGGACAAGCCCCGCCCCTTTCTGGTGCCCCCCATGGGGAAAAAAAATGTACGTTCGTCAACGGCAAGACACGAATAATGTTTTGATCCCGTTTGAATTACACATGTTTGTTAATGAAAAAGATAATTTTGCGCATCAAGAAAGTCACATTTGTCGGCTATTAGACTTTAAAATACGTAATTAGAAAGTGTTTCATACCACGATAAACAAAAGGTCTCACTCCTTTTTTCGTTCCCGGCTGATTAAACGAGTCGCTGGATAAAAACACATCAGCTAAAATAACGTTATATTAGTGATGATGCGTAGCTAAGACGGTGGCATAACCAGGTCCTTTGGTTGCCTGAAGTTGGTGTTTTTATTCCATCATTACATTGAAGTAGGTGGATAACACCTGACACGTGTGTTCCCATGCTCAAACTCTACTATATCGTCATGAAAACCCCCACAACGTTATAGAATCCCAGCAGGCGTTGCATGGCGGCGTTCATCAGCTCCTGTTGCTGCCTCGGATATCTCGACACTCTTTGGACGACCAGAACCCGACCGTGATTATGCGGCTGTGTTTCTGGTCCTCTGGAGGGTTAATGACCTAGAAGAGAGCCGTCATCTTCTCATCCTGCTGAGATGAAAAGAGACATTGTTTACATGCATCTGCCTTCAAAGGGGGAAGGCGCCCAAATTAGAAGCAGCAAGTCAAACAGTATGCAGATGAGACAGCTGAACGGGCTGAATGGACCCGCCTGGAGGCACGCCCTCTCCTCCTCCTCCTCCTCCTCGCCACTCGTGTGGGTGAGGATGGAGGCTGAGCAGAGGCAGGTGCTGCCCCCCCCATGAAGAGCTCCTCCATTGTGGTTCCTCTCAGAAAGGACAGCTGTTGTGTCTCGCCCCCCTCCCGTGTTGGCTGTTGTGTGTCTGGATGTTTATTGCAGTGTGTGGCCTTTTATGAAGTGTGTGTTTGAGCAGTTCCGTGGGTTTTCTAACTTCCCGTTCTCCCTTCATCCTCATTTAACTGCTCCCTCGTTCTTTTTCCTGATCCGCATCGTTTGGCCTCGTGTCTCCGTTCTTTAACTGCTTTTGCGTTGTGAATTCAGCTTATATAATATATTATATCCATATTGTGATATGAGAGTAGATATCATCTTAGATTTTGGATATGGTAATATGACCATAAGCGCTGTCTTTTCCTGGTTTTAAAGGCTGCTTCTTCTTCTTCTTTTCCTTTCCTCACTTGGTCTTTATATCCACATGACTCATTAATATTCATCACAAAGCTGAAAGTGTAAATATTTTGTGAAAGCACCACTTCTATTGCTCTGACCTTAATTGTGTGTTATGTTGGTTAGCTCGTGAGAAATCCTTTATATTAGAAAAGAGGAAACATAATAAGCAATAAGCTGTAATTTCACATCTCTAATTTAAATTGTGAGAAATAAAAAAGAAAGAAACGTGTTTTTTTTTCTTTTCTGTGCTACAAAAAGGTGTTTTGTGGTCCAATATTCACTTCCTTTTTGCGCTGTTTTGGTCTCCACCATTTCCAGAGAAAACAACAGCTGGCCATAAAACCAAAACAAAGAGCTGAAAGAGGCCTAAAACATATTGATTAGCTTAAATAGTGATTGGCTTTCTCCCCTCTCCCCCTTCTCCCTTCTCCTCTTTAAAAGGCTTGCGGGGTAACAAGTGTGTCGGGGGTTAAGATGACCCCCCCTGGGCCGACAGTCTGCCCCTTTGTCTCCTCCCAACGCCCAGATGCCTCCATTGGCCAGTTTGTAGGAATGACCACATCGGCATCGGTGGAATGGCACCAGGAATTCTTTTGTGTTGGCCCTGTTGTGCCCCCCTCCTCCCCCTCCTCACCCTCCTCCCCCTCTAATTTAATCAGCTCAGGGGAGGAAAACACGCAGCCCCGGTAGGAATGTCATTGTTTGTTCAAAATGTGAGCAGGCAGCTGATGGTTACATGTCTGTGGGAATGTATTCCTTTTTTTTTTTTTTTTTGTGAATGAAAGGACAAACTTTTATGAACAAGGGCAAACATTCCCAAATACCGGGTCGGGACCCACACGTGGGTCACGGGAGGTCTGATTAGGGTCGCCATAAATATGCAGAATTTCTTCCACAGAATAACGTGTGAATGTGTTTCTATAACACACATTTAAAACAAAGATTTATCACACATACATAATGATCATCATAGGGTTGGAACCTCTGCTCGTAAATATAAAATACAGATTTGTATGCATTTTTTTTTTGTACAGAAATCCCCAAAAAGGGTGAGAATGAATGAACAAGCAACCAATGACATTGGTCGACACAAAAACACAAACTGCAGAGAATTTTCTTAATTTTAATGAAGCATTTATTCTTTAAATATCACAGTTTCAGAATTCGGCTGTAACGAAGCTCGTGATGTAAAAGTACTCATGCGTTCACAATCATTCTCATTCATAAACCTCAACGTGGATTCCCCCCGGCAGCGCCGTCATCCTGCTCAGTGTTTGGACGAGTGATGTCACTCCCAGGACTTCAGTCATCATCCGTCAAAACAAGCCTCCGCCTCCCGGTCGCAGGACAGCGGCGACGGACGGCGGCCTCGTGATCCTCTCTGACATCCTGACGGTTGTCGTGTCAGCGAGCCCGACAAAAGCTTCGTGAACGGCCTCACGTGCAGCCCCGATGCACAAGTGTGTGCGTCTCTGAATTGATTTTCACCAGACGTCATCCTTCGCTCGTGTGAAGTGATGAATGGGTGATTAATGCGGCCGGGATACGGAGCAAATCAATTTCTGGTGACCCGCCTTGTAGCGCTGACCCAGAAGGCAAAGCGCGTGGGAGTGTGCATGTCATTGGGGGCACCACCCACCGGGAGCTGCACCTGCATTATAACAGGATTGTTTTTATTGATTGGACCGAAGGAGGAAATGGACCTGCTTTTCGTCACAAAAACACTTCACATCCAGATTGAGACGTATAAACCTCTTTTCTCCCTCCCGCTCCTTCTCCTCTGGATCGGTGCGTCATCCGTTATCATGCACTTAAATACGCGACCCATGATCCAGACCTGCGTCTGCAGCGGCGCTTCACTTGGTCACTGCAGACGCAGCTTCCTGTCCGTCTTCTAGTCCACGTTAGCGTCTTTAGTATTTTATAGTTGCTCTTCATGAACCAACTCTAGAACAAAAACAAGTCAAGTCAGTTATTTTGCTGCCAAATTGTTTGGATTTTATTACAAAAAAATAAAAACAACTCAACTGCAGCGTGGATCATTTCTCCAAAGATATTCAGATTTAAGAAACAAGATTTATCAGGTCTGCTTGTTGAGTGAAAATGTACAAAGGACCCCCCCCTTCATTAACTAGCATCAAGGTGCCCTTGAGCAAGGTGCTTAACCCCCCACTGCCGCGGTGCATCTGCTCGCTGGTCAACCGCAGCTGTTTGTGTGTAAACGACTCTAATGAGCAGCAACATCACAGGAACGGCATGCATCTACAGGCTGAGAACCAGAGAACCTGAGAACCAGAGAACCAGAAAATCTAAGGACCTGAGAACTAGAGAACCTGAGAAACAGAGAACCTGAGAACCAGAGAATCTAAGGACCTGAGAACTAGAGAACCTGAGAACCAGAGAACCTGATATCCTGAGAATCTAAGGAACTGAGAATCTAAAGACCTGAGAATATAAAGACCTGAGAGCTAGAGAACCAGAGAACCTAAGAACCAGAGAATCTAAGGACCTGATAACTAGAGAACCTGAGAACCTGATAACCTGAGAATCTAAGGAACTGAGAATCTAAAGACCTGAGAACCTGAGAATCTTAAGACCTGAGAACCAGAGAAACTAAAGACCTGAGAACCAGAGAACCGGAGAATCTGGGAACATGAGAACCTGAGAATCTAAAGACCTGAGAACCAGAGAAACTAAAGACCTGAGAACCAGAGAACCGGAGAATCTGGGAACATGAGAACCTGAGCACCAGAGAATCTAAGGACCTGAGAACTAGAGAACCAGAGAATCTAAGGACCTGAGAACCTGAGAATCTAAAGACCTGAGAACAGGAGTACCAGAGAATCTAAGGACCTGAGAACCTGAGGATCTAAGGACCTGAGAACTAGAGAACCTCAGAACCTGAGAACCAGAGAATCTAAGGACCTGAGAACCAGAGAATCTAAGGACCTGAGAACCTGAGAATCTAAAGACCTGAGAACCAGAGAACCTGAGAGTCTAAGGACCTGAGAACCAGAGTACCAGAGAACCAGATAATCTAAGGACCTGAGATTCAGAGAATCTAAGGAATCACAGAACCAGAGAACTAGAGAACCTGATAACCGGATAACCTGAGAACTATACAACTAGAGAATCTGAGAACCAGAGAACCGGAAGACATGAGGACTAGAGAACTAGATAACCTGAGGACCAGAGGACCTGAGAACTAGAGAATCAGAGGACCTGAGAACTAGAGAACTAGAGAACCTGAGGACCTGAGAATCAGAGAACCTTATCAGATCCTTTTCATTGAGAACAGCTGCCTGCTACATTGCTATAAAGAACATGTGGACTAGATGGTGCAGCTGGTGAGAAGGCTCTGTATTAATATTAGAATATTAGAATATAGTCTTTACTTTGCAGCGATTTAAACTTGTTCTTCTGTGAGCAGCCGTCGTCTCGATCCGCTCCGCCGCTCCTGTTCACACAAACTAAGAGGGATCTGCGCTGTGGGAGACTATTAATGAGGTTCAGGTACTGATGTCTCCCCTTTGACTCTGGACCAGAACCCCCACCCGCCTGTTCACCACCACCTGGGGTGGGGGGGGGTTCACCGTCATCGCTTCACGTTTCAAGGTCAGGAAATGTAAAAGCAGAGTCACCTCTGAATGTTTCTCTGCTGCAGATTTAAATCAAAGCCGATCAACCGAAGGAAAAATAATAATGTCAGATGAGAATTCTGTGTATCGGCATGATGTGTTTAATGTTAATTTCATTGGCTTTTTAAAAAAGAAAAGTTAGTTTGACGTGACAGCTGCATTCAGATCTAAGATCTAATAATTTTTCACACTGAGGTCATGTGATAATTAGTCCATCAGGGGCGTGACGAGTACACCCCCCCCCCCCCCCCCCCCCACACACACACACACACACACAACCAACACCACACCACACACACACACACATCAAAACAACACACATCACACACACACACGTATTCACCCTGGACCACCTCCGGGGTAGCAGAACCAGGGTGGTCAGACATCGCCATCTGGTGGTGGGAGTGCAGCACTGCATCGTCCTGTGAGTCAACCAACCTGTTTCTCTGCCTTTTAATCTTTCTTTGATCCGTCTCACCTTTGACCCTGATTCATCTCGTTTCACACGGACGGTTGCAACAGTCGCTGCAAAGGCAATACATGAAATATGTGTTTAAAATAGACAGCTCATGCAAAATCTCCCCTTCTTTTCTTACCTCCTCCTCTCCTGCCTTTCTTTTATTCTTCATTTAATTATATGAAATATATAAAGGCCTCCTCAGGCTGCAGAAAGACCAATTCATTAAAACCACTAATAACCCTTCTTTAACAAGGACAGGAGCATTCTCCTCCTCATCCATTATTAATGTGGCTCTTTATGATTGTGTTGATGTTGTGTGATGTGTGGTGTCGTGTGATGTGTGTGTGTGTGGTGTGTGTGTGTTGTTTTTGTTGAGAGATGGTGAAATTCGCTGGGCGATGCTCGTTAAGAGCTGATCAGCTGAGAGTGAGTGAAACATGGCGGTGCTTGTGTGAATGGCAGTGATAACGTGTGTGTGTGTGTGGTGTGTGTGTGGCAGTGCTGTGTGTGTGGGGTGTGTGTGGTAGCTGACTTTGCTGCCCTTGGATGGGTGATGAGTGTGAACGTCGTGAGCTGAAGGTTATGGATATCAAAAAGGGAAAGCCGTTATCTCCAAAGCTGGCAACAAGTGCGGTGAGCCGGCGGTTCGCACGAAGCCGCCGACTTCCTGTCTGAGCGCCCAGCGACGGCTCAGGAGTCGACTTCACACCGATATTATTCCATCACGAGGTCGGCCTGTAATTACATTTTCAGCCCCGGCAGCTTTGGGGGAGAGGAGGAGGAGGAGGAGGGGGAACCTCATTGGTCACATGGTGTCACGTGCACATCCAATCATCACTCATGTCTTTACTTACGCTGACAACATGAGAGACGTTCTGCTCTCATTACACTCCGGATGATTTTAGAGAGAACCCTCTGTATGAAGATGCTCGAAAGACTTCTTCAACAAACAAATCCACACAATCAAGCAATTAACGTCCTCTTATGTGTAGAAATGCTCAGCAGTGATCCCAGACCTGAACCATTTTCTCATAGACTTCTATTCAATCACAGAGGAGTCGCCCCCTGGTGGCCAGCAGAGAGAATGCAGGTTTAAGGCACTTCAGCGTTGGCTTCACTATTTAAAATCACAAACATGTCTGCATGTCAGTGGTCTAGAAAATACCTGAACAATCTATTATTTTATAATATTGTGCGAACATTCCTGGTTCCCAGAGGCTGAATCTTCATGACGTTGGTGATGATTTTTTGACTTTTTTTCCTGCACGGTTGTTGATGATTATTTGCGGAGCCGTGAGTCTTTTGATTGATTATTAAAAATCCTGATTAGGCGGAGCTTGAAGGTAAAAACTCAACGGCGAGGACGTTTTAACGGCAGCGATTAGAGAATGCGTGTGTGTGTGAGGAGGCAGAGAGGATGTGGTTATAACCTGGAACATGAGAGTGAGGAGTGATGAGGAGGAGGAGGGTGCATTAAGGCCGTTTGTATCATGAATCAGAGAATCGATCTCCTCTCTGAGACGACAACAAAGGAGGAAGCAGCCACTTATGTCATCGCTACGAAGCCGCCGACTTCCTGTCTGAGCGCCCAGCGACGGCTCAGGAGTCGACTTCACACCGATATTATTCCATCACGAGGTCGGCCTGTAATTACATTTTCAGCCCCGTCGACAATATTAACGCACGTTGTGTGTTTTGTTTCTATGGTTACGTGGATTCCAGGAGGCAAATGAAGTGTGACATCGCGGCATTTTAATTTTTTAATGATTGCACGGCGATAATCGGCTCGCTTCTCGGGGTTATGTTCTCACATTTCAGAGAAACATTCAGGGGAAATAGTTTGCATATATCAATTATTATTGATATTGGTTGTAAGGTGACAAAAAATGTAATTAAATAAAAGATGACTGCAACACTTTAGGTCCAGATAGCAATACAGAGTTAAAGTGTGTTTTTAATGATTAAATGCAACACGTGACCATGAATCCATCAGCACATATCTCCTTTTTTCTTCTTGGAAATACATCATAGAATCATAGAAAACAGCTGAGGGTCAAAAGTAGAGCTGACGAGGTTTATCTCCTACTGTAGTTATATTATTAGTACAGCAGGTGTGGTAGTATTAGTAGTACTGGCAGTATGAGAGAACACAAATTACACATTTGACCTTTTTTTTTTACCTTTTCTGTTGTCACATCATCGTCTGTTTTTAATGAAATTACTCCAAAATGCCACTTAATGCACTTATTTCTCGAGGAAATGTAAAAGTATGTTTGTTTGTCTTCCCAGTTTCTGTGATTTAAAGCAGCAGATGGAGTACTAATAGCAGTAGTTGTGTACTTTTGGCAGTAATACTTGCAGCAGATGTAAGAGTATAAAAGCAATTTGTGTCCGTGATGCTCTCTTTAATATTAATGAGGCTTTTCAGACTTCAGTTCCCGAGATAAAAAACCCAGTAGACGTGGGTTTATGATGATGTATTTCGTTGAATTTCATTGGCATGTTTAAAAAAGAAAAGTTAGTTTGACGTGACCAGCTGCATTCAGATCTAATGGTCTAATAATTTTTCAGACTGAGGTCATGTGATATTAGTCCATCAGGGGCGTGACGGAGTACACCCCCACTCCCCCCCCCGAGCACACACACTTTCACTGCAATCTGATTCATTATTTACGGGGGATACACTTGACACTACGTGTGTGACACACACACACGTGTGTTGTGTTGTGTGTGTGTGTGTGTGTGTGTGTGTGTGTGTGTGTGTGTGTGTGTGTGTGTGTGTGTGTGTGTGTGTGTGTGGGGGGGGGGGACAGCAGGGACATGGATCATCTCACACTTCACCCTGGACCACCCCGGGGTAGCAGAACCAGGGTGGTCAGACATCGCCATCTGGTGGTGGAGGTGCAGCACTGCATCGTCCTGTGAGTCAACCAACCTGTTTCTCTGCCTTTTAATCTTTCTTTGATCCGTCTCACCTTTGACCCTGATTCATCTCGTTTCACACGGACGGTTGCAACAGTCGCTGCAAAGGCAATCTTTTAAATATGTGTTTAAAATAGATAGATGCAATCAATCTCCCCCCTTCTTTTCTTACCTCCTCCTCTCCTGCCTTTCTTTTATTCTTCATTTATTTATATAAATATATAAAGGCCCTCCTCAGGCTGCAGAAAGACCAATTCATTAAAACCACTAATAACCCTTCTTTAACAAGGACAGGGAGCATTCTCCTCCTCATCCATTATTAATGTGGCTCTTTATGATCGTGTGTGTGTGTGTGTGTGTGTGTGTGTGTGTGTGTGTGTGTGTGTGTGTGTGTGTGTGAGTGTGAGTGAGAGTGTGAGTGAGAGATGGTGAAATTCGCTGGGCGATGCTCGTTAAGAGCTGACCAGCTGAGAGTGAGTGAAACAGCCCGTGTGTGTGTGTGTGGCAGTGATAACGTGTGTGTGTGTGTGTGTGTGTGTGTGGCAGTGCTAACGTGTGTGTGTGTGTGTGTGGTAGCTGATTTGCTGCCCTTGGATGGTTGATCGTGTGAACGTCGTGAGCTGAAGTTAGATGGATATCAAAAAGGGAAAGCCCGTTATCTCCAAACAGCTGGCAACTTGGTGCCGGCTGAGCCGGCGGTTCGCAGCTAACAGCTCACGGTGGGATCTACACCTCGGTATAAGAACCGTGCAGATCTGATCACAACACACACAGAGGGAGTGCTCAGCTAGACGTTACTCCACTGTATCTTCACATGGGTGAACCAAGAGTATGCTCTCTTACGTCTGACCTGTTTTTTCCTCTTCTTTTATTTCACTCTCATTCTCTCTTTATTTAATTTAACATTTTATTTTGTATTTATTTATTTGTATTTTTTCAAATTTGTATTGAAATGGAATATATTATACAGCACAATATATACACCATTTTCTTTTTAGACTGACCTCTGTTGTTGTCTTTTTTTGTACACGTGTGTTATGACTGTAACAACAGGATGGTTGTATTACAACTACCTGTCATTTTCTCCATATTTAATGTGTTGTTTGCCAAGCCTGTGTTGCAATAATCAAGCTGCAAAAAAAAAAAAAAAAAGGCAAAGTCATCACAGAGCTAAAAGAAGAGGCGGAGCTTCAACGACAGACTCGGACACAGGAAGTCTGCAGAGAAAACATCTCATCGTATCTCTTGAGAGACGAATTACAGTAAAATAATATCAGGGTCGTTCTAAACGCCACGCCGAGTCTCTGCTCCGGTGAGTACAGCTGAAGTTATTATTCTACCGGCTTCATCACATCCTGGACTAGTGCACAGTCGGGGTGTGTCCCATTAGTCATTAAACACAACTTGCATCGGTGTGAGGAGGGCAGAGCTCCGTCTTATCTCTTTAAAGCACTAGTGTTAGGTTATTTTGATGTTGCACTACGGACGCTTCGTATCCAGGTCAATTCACACACCTGTGAGTGAAGCATATAAACAGAGGAGAGAGGAGAAAAGAGGAGGAGAGGTAAGGAGAGGAGAGAGGTGGAGGGGAGGAGAGGTGAAGAGGAGAAGAGAGAGGAGGGGAGGAGAGAGGTGAAGGAGGCGGGGGAAAAAATGTCACCTCCTCTTCTCCAACTCCATCCTCGAGGGGAAACACTGGATAGAAAATGTCCTCATGATAACTCTGTCTCTGTGGTGTAGACATGTCTGCAGCCGGCAGGTTCCTCTCTGAAGAAGGCTTCCTGTGCTCCGTCTGTCTGGATGTGTTCACTCATCCCGTCAGCACTCCGTGTGGACACAACTTCTGCAGAGCCTGCATCAACCAATACTGGGACGTCAACGCACCCTGCCAGTGTCCCAACTGCAAAAAGGTTTTCCACCCGAGACCCGACCTGCAGGTCAACACCTTCATCTCCGAGATGGTCGCTCACTTCAGACGGGAAACCAGCAGCAGCAGCAGCAGCAGCTATGACAGGAGGAGGAAGACGGAGGCCGAAATCCAGGAGAGACGACGTAAGATCCGAGAGTTCCAGTGTTCGGTGGAGGTCAGCAGGAAGAACGCCGACCGAGAGATGGAGGACGTGGAGTACGTCTTCGCCAAGCTGAAGGAGACCGTGGAGAGAAACCACGTCGAAGCCGCCGAGAAGATCGAAGAAAAGCACAGGACGACGGAAAAACAGGCCGAGGGCTTCATCGAAGAGCTGGAGCAGGAAATCTCCGAGCTGAGGAAGAGGAGCGCTGAGACCCCGACCGAACCCTCCACCAAGAACTGGAGCGAGGTCCTCGTCTGTCCTCCTTCGTACGAGGGGAACGTGAGGAAGTGGGCCGTCGCTCAGTTGATGAGCTCGCTCAAACGGGAGATGAAGACGCTGCACGCCGATATCCAGTTGAAGAGGGTCCGGCAGTTCGCCGTGGACGTCACGCTGGATCCCGACACGGCCAATAGCGAGCTCGTCCTGTCTGCGGACAGACGGCGAGTCCACCACGGCCCCGTGGAGAAGACCGTCCCTTATAACCGCCAAAGGTTTTCTGATGCCGTCGCCGTCTTAGGGAAGCCGTCTCTCTCCTCGGGGAGATTCTACTTCGAGGTTCAGGTTAAAGGGAAGACCAGCTGGGTTTTAGGCGTTACCAGAGAATCGGCCAACAGGAAGGGGTTCATCATGTTCACGCCCCCACACGGTTACTGGCTGCTCAAGTATATCAACAATAACTGCCGCGCTCTTACCGAGAGCTACAGCGTCTCTCTGGAGGCGAAGCCGGAGATGGTGGGGGTGTTCGTGGACTACGAGGAGGGTCTGGTCTCCTTTTACGACGTCGGGGCTGCGACTCTCATCTACGCCTTCACCGGCGGCGCCTTCACGGAGAAACTTCACCCGTTCTTCTGTCCCTTTTTCCACGACGGACGGTAAAAACTCCACCCCTCTCATCATCTGTCCTGTGCATCAGGCTGAGTAGGGTTTAGTAACGGCTGTTTTCAAATGTCAAAACTTGTTTTGTTTATCTGTATTTTGATGTCATGATCAATTCTTGCATCACGCGGGTCAAAGAGTGGTGTAAAAGAAGGGTTTAAGGTTGGGCAAGCATTCATGACAAATAAATCTGCATCATAAATAAAATACAAAATACACATTAATCTGTGTGATGTGATTTCATATATTAAAATAAAGAACTATATCATTATATATCCCATGGCCTGTTGACAACCCCCTAATAATAAATACAAAAGTTGATTGACCCCACATTATGGGTTAGGTTGGGTACTACCTTTTTATCCTTTGGCAAGTATCGCGGAATGGTAAGTTCATTAGAGACTCGGGCTAAATGACAAAGTGTGTTCAGAAGGGTAGGTCAGACTCCACCCACTCCCGAATATCCACGACCCTGTGTTCCCGACATATAAGCAGAAATATGAAAATTGGGGTTGTTTTTAGGGTTGGGGTTGTTGTTGGGGTAAGGGTTGGAGTTGGGGTTCTGTTTAGGGTTAGGGTTAGGATTGGGGTCGGTTATTTCTCATTTTAATTTATAGGAACAAGAGCCATTAGATACAGAAGAGAAATCCTATCTTAATAAACATCTTAGAATTGGACCACCCACATGTGGGGAAAATGCATCTAGGGTTGGGTATTCCACTGCCCACCAATTTTATTGATTTTGGCTGTATCTCCGGAACAGGATGAAGTCAGCCCTTAGGTAGACAGCTGGCTAAATGCCATCCAGTTGGTGTGTGTCAGACGCGGTAGGTCAGACTCGCACCCACTCCCGAATATCCACACGGCCACCCTAGGAAACGTAGTCCCGAGTCGTTCTTATTAAGCAGAAACTGTAAAAAATTGAACGATAGCTTCTTTAGGTTGGGTCAACTAGGTTAGAGTTAGGGTTGTTGTTCCGGTGTTGCTAAGTGCTATGGAGTTGGGGTTCGGTTAACTAGGACTAAGGGTTCTGTCCTTAGGGTTAACGGGTAATAGGATTTGAAAGGGTTCGGTTCATTTCCGTTCATTTTTTTAATTATATTTAGGAACAAGAGCCATTAGATACAGAAGAGAAATCTTCTAAAAACATCTTAGAATGCACCAGAATGTGGGGAAAATGCATCTACTTTATTCCACTGCCCACCAATTTTATTGATTTTCCTCAACAGGATGAAGCAGCGCCCCCTTGGTAGCAGCTGGTAAATGCCATCCAGTTTGTGTGGTCAGACGCGGCGTTGCACCCACGCCGGGTTCCACACGGCCACCGTAGGAAACGTAGGTGAGTCGTTCTTATTAAAAACTTAAAAAAAACGAACCGATAGCTTCTTTAAATTGACGTCAACAGGAGAGCTAGCTTTTTGTTCCGGTGTTGCTAATGCTAATCATGCTCAGATCAGAGTTAAACCTGAAGACCTCAGACCTGTTCTCCTCCCCAACTGGCTGCATATCAAACCACATAAAAACATATTTGAAAAAGTTTCCCTTTCCATCTCTTCCGGTTTCATTTTTTTTTAATTAATATTGTGCTTTCATGGTGCATATAGCCAAAGAAATTGAATCAAAGTAATTGCGACACAGATAATCTGGAACAACCTTTTATGTTCTGGAGCTCCGGGGTCGTTTATTACCAGTTATTAGTGAGTTTTTAATTCCCCCACCAGGCACATTTGTTTAGGGAAGAGAGGCAAACTAGATCACAGATGTAATTAGAATATGTGTCTCCCTGATGAAACCTCTTCTCTCCTCTCATTGCTTCTCAGAGACACAAAGTGGTCGTTAATCTGGAAAACCACCACAAAGACGGGGTCTCGAGAGGACGTGGAGGAGCCCCGAAGGAGGATCGTCTCGCCCTCTTCCGAGTCGGACTAATCCAACACGACTGCTAATTAGACGGTTGAAGTGTTGTCTGAGGGGCCGGTGACGTCACGGTACCTCCTCACCTTAAGGAGCAGCTTCTGTGGCAGGAAGCAGAGGAGACGACCGGATTTGGGGAGGAAGATGAAGGTGAGCGTCACATGACGGGGAGCGAGCTCTAAAGCTACACATAGGCTCAAGATTCATCGTGGTGAATTTACGTTATCGGGATAATAGTAAACATCCGTCATGGCAGATGAGTGAAAAATACAAAACTACACACGTGTATAAATCAATAAAACTACAAATCAGATGTGACAGGAAGTCAGTATTTCTGTGACTTCCTGTAAATTCTTTGAAGGCTGATGGAAGCACTTTTTTTGATGATATGAGATTTTATTGCAGATCAGGATAAATTATTATTTATACATTTAAAAAAAAAATAGAGGATGCAAAAATATTAATTCATTTCATTATTTATTTATGGGGGATACCTTATGATCCTTTTTTACAATGATTTTATTGTCTTTCACCCAAAAGGATGTTCACAAAAAAAAGATTTTAACAAAATATGATGTGATTCCAGTATATTTTGCTGCCGTTTCAAGAGTTTTAAGCATATATCAATAATTATTGTGATGACGTCGTGAATTGCGATTATGACTGATTACTGATAATTCTACTGGAGCACAGTAACCAGGTAAATGTACTGAGTACTGGTGTGATGGTAGTGTAGTAGTGATGTGTGTTTGTGCTGCTGTTGCCAGCAGGTGGCACGAGTGTGTAGGTAACGGTTGTCAGAGGCTGGAAAAAATTAAAGTATGACCTATCACATACACACAAACACACACACACACAACACACACAACACGTGCTTGTTGTCAGGTATCAGGTGTCAAACTACCAACCACACACACACACACACACACACACACTTGAGGGAGTGTCGCCACAACACCTGAGAAGCTGAGAAACCCCCTCAGAGAGAGCAGGGCAGCACTTTATTTGCACAGATATTAATAATAATAATAATAATAATAACAATGATGATGTTACATTATTAATTATGTCAGAGAGGAGTATAATATAATAATACAAATCATTTTCAATCAGAGGAAATGAGTCCGTCAGGCTCCGTTTTTCACATCCCTTCCACGAGGACGAGTGACGACAGCTACGATTTATCCCGATAATGGAACAAACCATTTATTGCGTTTGAATAGCGATCTGCGATAAAATCCTGTATCATCCCGTTCCTAGTGACAGATTAACTTCACACCTCTTTCTGCTGCTGTTTGGTGCCCAATGAATGTACTCAAACTGTAACCAGCTAACTTACTGAGCTTTATTTTGAAATCCCACGTGTCATTGACGAGCATCGACTTGAGATAATTCATCGATAACGTTGTTTGGTCCGAATGTCCGTTGCTGCGTGAACAAAAAAAAAAAAGGGAGCCCGGAGTTAATCTCACCCACTCAGGCCTACCTGCTGTCGCCGGGGCCAACGCTACAGCCAACGTACTGATTGGCTATCGGCCTCCATTGTTGCGGCCGCGCTTCTGTTGTCTCATACCTCAACAGCTGTAATGAGAGAGGGGGGTTCTCCCTCCCTCCCCCCTCCTGTAGGGAAGCTGTTGAGCTTAATGTTTAATAAGCCACTGGACACAGGAGGAAACCCGATGCTCTCCAGAGGGGTGTGTGTGTGTGTGTGTGTGTGTGTGTGTGTGTGTGTGTTGCATTATTCTCTGGTCAGTGTGTGAATCAGATGCTCCGTGTTGATTGGACGCCGGTTTCTCCCAAACGGACGACTCCCCTTTGTTCCTCTTTTGAAGCTCAACTGATGGAGATTTGTATCGACGCCAAATCAAGTGTTTTAATGTGAAAATCAACAGGAAGTGATCACCAGTTAGCGTGTTTTCAGGCTTCTCAGCTTAGTTACTATTGACCCCCCCATATCGATGGGCCAATGCAGAACCAGAACTTGGATGTGGTCAAGCTAGCGTTGTGATTGGATCTTAGTGGGACGTAAATGACATCATGAGTTTGATCTCATCCGTAAAGTTGAGCTGAAACGTCATTTCAAGAGTATCTACGTTTTTATGAGTAGTGACTGCAATAATTTGATCGTGGTGAATTTTCATTAGCGGGATATTCGTGAATATTGCCATGATTGACTTGGAAAAAGCTAGCTCTCTATCGTGGTAAAGACGTGAAAAAGCATCATTAAGTAAATACACCTAAAGCTACGATTACCAGGATGTAACATTAATCACGCTAACGACGGGTCTCGCTCCTTCTCTCTCTCCGCTGGATAAAACACATCAGCCGAGATAACGTTTCAAGTGTGACGGAACGTAGCTAAGTTATCTAGCTAGGAAGCCGAGCTAGCTCACCGAGCGTTTTCACGCCAAACGAAATGATACGACGACAAACTCGACGTGCAAAATTGTCTTTTAATTCGACCAACATCGTACATGGAATTCAAACGAGACGTATTCTTTCCGAAATTAGATCTTAGCCTCACTAGGGACAGAAATATTACGCATCCGTTTGGAAGTAGAAGTTCTCTCACTCCCCCTAGTGGCTTCAAGATGACACACTTTTATATGCAACAATTTAATTATCTGGTCATGCTGTCGGCTCGCTTGTCCTTTAATCTCCGTCTTTTAAAAATATTAACTTGAAGGGAGGTTGAGATCAAACAAAGGGATCCAGAAAAACCCACAAAGACCTTCGAGCGTTTAATAGAAACTTTATTTTCATGACAAACTGGCGAACGAAGCACATGTTACTCAGCTCAACTCCTTTATTGAGACTGTTTTAATGCTGTCGGGGAGGAAGTTAAAAAAAAGTGAGACTGAAGTGTTATTCTTCCAGCAGCTGCCTGTTGACTCATCCCGTTTATTGTTTCTTTCCATTCGTCGCAGCGTCGCTCCACTTTTACTTCACGATTCATCGCAACCCGTTTTGATTGTTCGAGCTCCGGTTGAAAGACGTTCAGCTTCCCGTTGAAAGATGCATCCTTCTTCACTTCCTTTTTTTTTTATTTGCATGCGCTCCTGGTGTGGTGTTTCCCAGGTTTGAAAAGTGCTTGGATGTAGACTAAAGGTCTTGAAATGTGTGTTGTATGTGATGACATCTATGGTAGAACAGAGAAAAGAAGATCTCCATATCTGAGGGACTGAAAACAGCATTTTCTGACATTTCTTTATGAAAAATGACTTTTGATGATGAACAGATGATGAAAATAGTTGGTGATTATATTTCTGTGGATCTGTTAGTGGAATTAGTTTTCCTTTCATTTGTGGTCCTTCTGTAAAAAGCTGTCTCCAAACATCATGTTGGTTGTTTAGAGGACAATAACATCTCATTTAATGTGATGAACAAGTGACATAATAAGTAGACTGAATACTGACCATTGGATTGATACAAATATGGAGTTAACCACAGCTGGGAGGTGCTGGAAAAGCATGGAAACGCACCTTGAAGTGCTTGAAAAGTGCTTGAATCTGATTTGGAAAAGGTGTAGAAACCCTGCATCACCATAACGGCTAAGTTAAACATAATTGAAGCTGCAAGGAGCGACTTTATGAAGACATATCTACACATTTCTATTGCTGGATCTGCCTTATTACAGTTGCAGAGGTTACAATTAATAATAATAATTGATAGTTGAATTTGAATAATCTGCTGTTTTTGGCGTCCGATCGTCGTTTTCTGCTGAGTCAGACCTCAAACGTCCGTGTCACATAAACGCATCGAAGGTCAAATGACAACAGACACCTCACACACACTGACTGACCTGAGAACAGCCAGCAGATCACACACACACACACACACACTCACACACAGACCGTGACTGCACAGCTGTGTGCAGTGGAGCAGCTGGACGCTCACACATGAGGCTACAGTTGTATCTGAGCTGGTTCGTATCGACCACATGGCGCTAATAACACAGCTTTTCCTCCTCAGCGCTCACACTGAATGGCTATTCTGCCGGTGCCCCCCCCCCCCCACCCCCATGGCCTGCCTCCTGTCCCGGGCCTCGGCTAGAGTTACGGGCCAGCTGAAGCCTCTGATCTATTATTCATCTACTCATGTCAGATATTACGGGGGGACGGGGTGACGTTGGGAGGAGGGGGGAGGCATGCACTGCTGCACCTCAGGGTCAGGAAGTGGACACAAACAGAGAGCCGAACAGGACCCCAGAGCAGGACCCCAAACCAGGACTGTACGGTTCCCGTCCCTCACACTGCATCTGTCACACCAACGCCCCTCTTCCGCTTTTACCACCATAGATATTTCAGATGTAAAGCATGAAAATGCACCTTGAAATGCTTGAAAAGTGCTTGAATTTGACTTTGAAAAAGGTGATTAAAGCTGAGTTCATAATATATTCTATATTAAATCATATTCTATAGTCAAACTTAGTCAAAACTACATCTTAATGACATGTTGCCACATGGACGGACAATCGTAATCCTTCAATGACGGGATCACGTCTTGAACGCCAAATTCTATCTATAATAATTACACCAAAGATTTAGAATGGAATTTGTATTAGCAGCCCTCCCATAACAGCAGTCAAACTGGAACTCATATTTTTTATTTATTCTTTATTATTTTGTTCGTTTCGGCTCTGATTTGGTGATTTCGGGGAACGGTTCCCCGAGAAGAGAAGCACGTCATCGCGGTGTCGGGGCTTCAGTCTGAAAACAAAAACAAAATAAAACAAAACAAAAAGTTCAAACCCGAGCCCGTCCTGTCACACAAAGCCTCAGGGTATGTGAGCAATAATAGCCCTGCCTAAAAATACAAGGGGCAAAATGACAGTGGAGGATACCGTTACAAAGAGCTCCAGTGGACGAATAGGAGGGCCGGCGCTTTGAAGAATCCTCACAAAAGACGGACCACACACTCCCCCCCCCCCCATCAACCCCACACTCCCCCCCCACCATCACCCCCCCCCCCCCCCCCACCCCCACCCCCACTCTGGACTCCCTCCGATCAGGTTCCCATTATCGGCGAGGCCACACGGCGGAGAGGGCAGGAGGGTTTGAAAGGCCTGTCAGAGCTGCTCGCCTGTGTCCGTGGCTCATGGGAGGCAGGTCGACGGACAGACACATCACAGACATCACACACACACACACACACATGCACACGCACACACACACACACATGCATACCTCAATCCATCCCAAACCTGACGAAACTATATTTAATCTAGAATCAGCTGCTTTTTATTTATATATAGACTTAAAAGCTGAGATGATTTATCTTTAGTCAAGTTGTCCGTCTGTCCACCACTCAGATACTGTCGGAGGACATTCCTGGTCCTCAGAGGATGACTCCTACCAGCTTCGGTAAACCTCCAGACTGTTATTGATGGATGTTTTATCGTTTTGACTGAAATTCTTGGACACATTTTCTGGATGGAAGGTGGCGACAAACGTTGCTGCACAGATTCATGCTCCCTTCAGGATGCATCCTCGACATCCCCTCTACCGCCGCCTTCTAGAGTGTGTGTGATGTGTGTGTGTGTGTGTGTGTGTGTATGGAGCGTTGGGGACCAGATGGGTGGAGTCTTCTGTGTTTGAAGCGACTTGTCACTCACAGGAAGGTAAACCGCACAAACTGAAACAATATTTTCCTGCGATTGAACGTGTCACTGCTTTTCATTGTATTCTCTAATGTGCTAAAACCCCACACCCAGTCCACCCAGTCCACCCAGTCAGCCAGTCCACCCAGTCAGCCACCCAGTCAGCCAGTCAGTCAAAGGGATTAAACAAACCATCAAATGTTTTTCAGACCCACACACTGACAGGGCGGTGGACTTGCTGGCTCAATTACAGGTGTGTGTGTGTGTGTGTGTGTGTGTGTATATAGGAGTGTTGGACCAGGTACACATGTCCAGACGTGCCCCCCCCTGCCCCCCAGTTGGCCTCTGTAATCAGGATCTGAGTGTGTAATGGCCCCCCACTCCTCCGTCCGACACGCCAACCACTTTGACCCGTTCACTCGTTTCAATTAGTCCAAAAACAGCAGTGCAGTTTTTTCAAGGTCAAAAGGTCAGCGGCTTTGAGAGTTTGCCATGTCAGATTTCATCCTCACGAGTGCTACTTTTATATTATAGATGTTTATATGACTCTTAATGGTAACGACAAGAACTTTAAGTTATTGTATGGATGATCATCTGATGGATGTACATCATGATGTTATTGGTTGGTACTAGCCGATGTTAGCACGTGTCATATATTGCTTTTAGCTGATGACTGAAATGTTGACAAGTTAGCAGTTAGCATGCTACTGTAGTAAGCTAAGACACTGAGACACAGCTTTTCTGATTCGTCCGACCACTGCTTGAACGCGTGTCGCATCCTGTCGACATGTTTAAACTGAACTTTCGCACTTCCGACATTTTGCTGTCATCTTCAGGTGAACCGTCGTTGCTCACGCGTCTCACCTCTTCAACCGAGTCGCCCTCGCCGCCTGTCATTCGGCGGCCCGTGACATCATGCACGCTAATCAGAACAGTTTGTACCGCGCCGCTCCCCTCTTCTTCCTCCTCCTCAGCCTCGTGGCAGGTTCTTATCAGGCCACGCCAGCCGGAACCACTCCTTCGGTTTTTCGGAACCGGGTCCGGGGGGGAAAGTATAACCCCCCCCCCTCATCCACCCGTTTTCAACACTGCATTGTTGTGGCTGGCAGCGCGCTCCGCCAGATTGAGATCTTGCGAAGGAAGAAAAAATAAAAAAGTGTAATTTCCTTGAGCTGAACCCCCCGAGAGCGAGCGAGCGGCCCACTGCCACCTTCCGAAGAAAGGCGGGAACGTCGGTTTCCCGCCCGTCCGTCACTCAGCACGACGTGACCGCGTGTTAACAATGCTGCCGCTGAGATCCTCAGATACAACACACACACACGAACACATGGGGTCACACAGCTTTGACCTTTTGACCTTCGGCTCCCACAGATTGTCGTAGTCAGACATCACTGTTGTGTTTGTTGGAGATGTGAGGGGGAAACGTACTCTGAATTCTGGATCAACGTGGACCCGTTGAGGTCTAAGTGTGAGCCGGCTTACGCCCATATATGGGTACACGGTTAGTTTTGAGGATGTGACCTCAGCTACCGTTGGCAGCACTCAGGTCAGCTCAAATTAACTCGTCACATGACCTTGACCTCATGTGCAGATGTTTGCATGCATCTTGTAAACTCTTGTGTGAACAGTTCTTTGTCTCTACATTGAATTGTTTTGTAAAATGATGTTCCCGTACGACTAAACAATTACGTTTCCATGGAAACAATTTGAAACGTGATTAAGAAACAAAACAAAACGACAAAGTTCGGGTTTAGAAAACAAAACTACTTGGTTGGGTTGTTTGTCTCATGATGACAAACAACAAAACAAAAAAAGCGACGAAACTACTTTAAGCGGGACACTAACAGCTGTCTCCTTGGTGAAAGTCGCCGCGACCATCGCCCTGCATTTGAAACTGGTTTATGATACGTGAAGAGCAAACGTAATCGGCGACAAAAATCACCAAAAGTGATTTCATTTGGTTCGAATTTTGGATTTCACCAGAAAACTTCTGAAAAGGTTGAATGAGATGAGAATGATGTTATATTTATTTCCATTTAATTTACATTTAATGTGTGTAAATTTAAGGATTTTTTTCTTTGTTTTTGGTTAGTCGTTCCTTCTTTTCTCCATCACTTTTTTCATGATTTATTTAACTTGAACTTCTTCATTTTTTTTTTACTTTTTCTTCAGAAAAACAGAAACAATAATTTCACCCAACAATAAAACGACTATTAACTCTTTTTTGCATCTAGAACCAGTAAAAACACATTAGAGCAGAACTTAGAGGAAATTAATAAAATCCCTCACCCGCGCTGGATGACATACGAGGCCCTCTTAGCTTTCCGATTCACAATGGGGTTTGATGTAGACCTTTATGTGGGGGGGTCCACCCTCTGAAGAGACATATTAACAGGCTGTGACTAATGGATGTAGTGGGATCTCATTTAAAGCAGCGAGGGTATCGAATCCACGCGTGCACAAAGACTTTAAAGGAAGTCCTCCGGGAGGTCGGCGAGTCCTGATCCCCGCCCCCCCCCCATGGGACTGGAGCCGGTCATTATGTTGGATTCAAACCACAAAAAAAGACCGAATATACAGTATCCTGTACCTTTTAATGTCCCCGCAATTTTATCGAGCGACACACATGGGTTGTGGTCTAGATCGCCATCATGTCTCAGAAACCAAGTCAAGTCTTTTGATGTGTGAATGTGTCGACTGTTGTCTCGTAAGTCTGAAGAGAAATCAGTTCGGAAAGTAACGTTGCTATTTTGAGCTTGTTTTCGGGGTGAAGTGTTTACTATTCTAAGTCACAATACAGTTTTTTTGCCATATTGCGATCTATTGTGATTTATTACGTTTTTTCAACTGCAAATTAAGCAGTTTGTCACCATCTGTTCATCTCAGTTCGATCATTTTTATTTCAGTCTACGTAGCCCGATTCCTCCGACTTTACCCACGACCACACCAGAAACAACTCCATCTAGTGGACTGGAGAAGCAATTGTTGCCTAAAAGTCATTTGTTTGTTTTTTTTTAAAGCAAAATGAACTAAAGTTGACGTCCGGGAGAAACGCTGAGTCGCCATCTTTCTGAGCTCAGCTTCCTGTTGCACTATAGAGAATCCCTCTGGTGGCGACTGCTGGTCACTACAACACATCGCATCATTGAAAAATGGGGATTTCTAAACCGCCTCAGACTAACGGCAACTTCTACTTAATTTACTTTTCCCACATGGCGGTTTTATTCCAGAGGGAAATGATTTGCATATCGCTGTAAACTCCCACGTTTCCCTGCATGCCGTTTGTCCATACCCAGCGTGGTGTGTGTGTAGTACAGTTACGACTTTATGGTTTGATTGCCGATCTGCCCCTCCGTTGCCGCCGCCACGCCCTCCCCTCTGCACGCGGATATTTTCACAGGAGGTGGGCACCTGCCTGGCTTCCTCGCTGATTGTTTCCAGGACGGGGGGCCTCTGTGGACATTTTTTGCACTGAGGTAATGTTTCCTTGCATTATGGTCGCAGAATAGCTCCCCTTGTCTATTGTGCTGCACGTTAAAACTCCTTATGGATTCATGAACAGTGATGGGGGGGGGGGGGGGGGGGGATTCCGGGGAATTCCACCAGCATTCCTATCAGATTGCCTTCCTTTTTTTTTTCTTTCAGCATAATCAGTGCAGCTCTGTGGTGTCAAGGCCATGTCACACACACACACACACACACACACACAATATTACAATGTTCATGCATTTGCAGCTTGATGAGCATCAAAATACAACCCTTTCTATGAAGGTCATGTATATAATACATCATAAGCACGTTTATAACTCATTATATTGCATTTATATGGCTTTATAAAAGTCATTGTAAATGGTTGATAAAGTATTATAAGTGGTGGACATTTTGTTATAAGTTCAGTGTTTGAAAGAAGAATCTGAGTCCTGTCTTACACAGCACAAAGCGTTAACATATATGTGTTTTAATGTGAATATAATGTGTTATAAATGTTCTTATGATGCATTATATATGACCTTTGTAGAAAGGGTTACCAAAAAAGTTTTATGTTCTCTAAATGTTTTGGTAATGAAGCAAAAAAAACAAACAAACAAACATGTAAATGTGAAGAATGAGGAATATTTTTTATATATAGTGGAAGGAAATGATCTCATCGGAAAGGAATATTTTCTTTTAATTGGTTTAAAATCAAATCAAATTATTCAATTAAAGTGCGACCACAAGGCAGAGTGAAAAGACTCCACGAGCATATTTGGGACTTGTTTTTCCCAAAACACACGAGTGCAAACACTTAACACTTCGACCACTTCGAGTGTTTTTGAGAGCATCGGGTTTCAGAGCACTCTCCGAATAAAGCGGCTCCTCCAAAGAGACAAAAGAATGAAAGCAAATAAACAGAATCGGGAGTGTGAAGCGTCTTCTGGTCCGTGTTGACGGTAAACAGAGAACAGAGAGCGAGCGCTAATGACGCACCGGCTCGCTGTGTTTACCCGCCGCCGCTCCGTTTCGCTCCACGACCGCCCAAAAAGAGCAAAAACGTCTGATCATCCGCCGACTCGTCCGTCGCCGCCCAGCAGCCGGACAAAGAGTGAGCGTGAAGTGTGACGTTGTTTCAGGGTGGAGCCGCTTTCCTTCGGGTTCACTTCAAGTTTGCGTTGTGGTTCGCTAAACATGAAGCACTCTGGGTTCACTTTGCCCTTTTTTTGTATTTTGACCCTCTCGGGTTGCCGTTAAGCATCCGATCTGCTGCCGAGAGTGGGTTATAATATGCAAATCTGAATATCGGCACTAATCCACATTGTGAACAGGAACTGTGGGTTGAAAGCTCACTCCTGATTGGCTGCAGAACAGAGCTAACAGCTAATGCTAACGGCTCAATTTCCGGACCTCAACCATGATGCTGATGATGAGTCACTTGACGATATTTATCCAGTTTTTTGTTTTGTTTTATTAACTTTGTTATATCGTCCCCTCAGTCCTCCATGATTTTCATTTGAAATAACTTTTTTTAATGAGTGTCCATCATCGTTAACGGCTCTTAAAGTCGGCTAACTTCTTGTTAGCAACCCCGATTGTTCCCTCATCCCTTTTTTATAAATATTAAATATATGAAGCTAAAAGAAGAAATAAGAAAAGTGTCTGGGGAAAAAGTGGACGACGGGAGTCGGATCAGGTCCATGTCCAGGTGGAGGAGGGAGTGTTTTTGAGGCGAAGGCCCCCTGCTTGGACCAGCTCCAGGACCTCGGCTCCACGGCGCGGATCACGGCAACCTTAAATCATCTCAACTCCTTCTCGTGGCGTTCTCCTCTAATCGGTCCTTTAAGTGCGTTCCACATGTGGATTGTGTGTGTGTGTGTGTGTGTGTGTGTGTGAACATTTTCCCACTGCCCGGTTGGAGCCGGCGTTCTGTTGTCGCCGGCCCGCAGCCTCGCTGCTCATTGTATTTGTGTCCTGTGTATCACTTCCTGCGTCAGATTGTGGATTGTTAGTGAAACAATGGAGTGTTTCGCCTTGAAAGGACACCTCAATCATGTAGCGCTCGGCCGTAAACGCAGACGTATACGCCGCTGCGGCGCTCAGACAATATGACCCCACCCCCCACCTCCACGCTGTCAGCTTGAATGCAGCCTCCGTCCACGTCATGCATCATAATTAAGATATGAGCATATACTTGATTTTTACCTCCCTATGGCGACTAAATACAATACAACGAACTGCAACTGGTGTTCCCCATCCAGCTGCAGGGCGCCAGCCTTCTAAGCCCCGCCCACTTCTGTCGATAAGGGAAAGAAACAAAACAACAGAAAGAGAGAGATCTGCTCGGAGATAACGCACGCAACAATCTACGCTTCAAGGGAGAAGCAGATTTATGTCGACTTTTTTACAAAAAATCTGTTTCCTGCGTATTCAGCCGGCTGTGGGGTTATCGCCTCCTCCTCCTTCTGCTCCTGCTCCTGCTCCTCCTCCTCCTCCTGCTGCTGCACTGCGAGTGTTCGTGTGAGGCAACGCAAACATGCCCACCTCCACAAATATGCAGTCAAGCAGCCACTTGTCGCTCCTGGTTGGAGTTGTGGTGATGGTGGCGAAGAGAGAGCGAACGCCTCTTTCTCTCTCTCTCTCTCTCTCTCTCTCTCTCTCTCTCTCTCTCTCTCGTCTCCCGCATCCCGGCTCGCCTCCCACCGAGGATGTTGTTAAAGTAAAAAAAAAAACGAAGAAAGAAAAGCAAAGAAATCTAATCAGCGTGTTGAGAAGTCACTGCATGTCAGAGAACAGTCGAAGTATTGAGTGTTTTTTGTATATATATATATATATATATATATATATATTATGTCTTTACTGCATTTTACAATCGCTTTGCAGAATCTGATTTGTCCATTCAGCATGAGATGAGCTCATAAAATATTTGTCCGGTTAAAATCCTTCTAGATGATGAGAAAATGACGTTTGACTTAAAAAAAGAACAAAGGTGGGACGATGAATACTTTGTTACTGTACTCCAGTAGAATGTTCAGGTCTTTGTACTCTTTGTCCTCCTTACATTTTTAAACAAATATCCGATGAAGAATGTAAAGTGTTCATTCACTCTCACGCTCCGTGGCGGCGAGACGATATCACCTCCCTATCGCCTCCTTATCACATCCCTATCACCTCCTATCCCGCTGCCATCGCACCACCAACACAAAGGCCGCTTGCAGATCGTCTCCGATGGCAGCGAGATATGGACGCTGGTCTCAGGTATGCAGGATCCATCCAGACCCCTTTTTTTCAAAGCTTTCACAGAAAGCCCCTTGAGCTCACGCAGGTATTAATTTGCAGTGATTACCTGGAGCTTCACAGGACCTGCAGACCTGTTGGACACTGTGTGAGGAGGAGGAGGAGGTGGAGGTGGGTGTTTTTGTCCCTTCCTTTATGGCGGAGGCCTCCCCACCCTGCACGGCTTAATGAGATGTTTACATGGAGCTGGGTGTGGGAACCGGGGGCCCTTATGCCGCCATGTAAGATGACAGGGACCGGCTTTGTGTTTGTGGCCTTGAGAGGTTTTAGTGCTGAAATCAGAGCCTCCAGGCCTCCATCGTCCTCCGTCAGCCTCCATCGACCTTGGTCAGCCTGCAGCGAGGTGACAGACGCTCAGCACATTAGTCAGAGTGCCGAGGTGGAACGGAACCAGAGACCTGTTTCGGTTTCACTTTTTAGTGTGTAGACATACTAATGAAGCTAATGCTGGAGTGTCTTCAAACTTGCATTTCTCTGCTGGCCACCAGGGGGTGACTCCTCTCTGGTTGTATAGAAGTCTATAAAAAAATGGTCCTACTTCTTCTTTAGGGGGCGGGGCTTACCTGTGCTAGTTAGCTACTAAGATTACTTGTAAAGTTGACCTTTGGATTATGCAGCTAACTTTTGTCACACCAGAATCCAGATGGATCCAGATCCAGGGTGCTGCTTGTGTTTGTCAGATCCACCCGTCGCTCCTCCACAGTCCAAATATGGTCACTTCCTTCACTGGTTGCAAAGAAAATGGCGACGGACAGACAGACGGACAGTTGTCAATGTTTCAGTCTCCGTCCTCCTGCTGCTGAGAAAGACAATAAACAATTGTGTTATCAGACACACACTTTTGGTTTGGTGCTGCTGCTGCACTGAGTTTCGTGTGTTGCGTGTGTGTGTGTTGCGTGTGTGGGCGGTTGCGTGTGTGTGGGCGGTTGCCTTTGAGGTTAAATATTTGTGGTTTTTCAGGAGAAGTTGTCAGAAATGTGATGTGGTTCAGAGGAAAAACCATAAAGTCCTGACCTTCACTGATGCACATCTTCACTGAAAGTGAAGTCTGGCTGAGCGGGAGGGGGGGCTTTTTGGGGGGTAAAATGATTAATTGAGATCCTCAAAAGCGTCCTCGTCCCTGGAGGAGGTTCCTGTGGTCTAAAAGGAGCGGTGTGGTCTGGAATATAGATTTGGGACACGGCTCACGGTGTTTAATTTTAAACTCTTTTTAAAGACAGACGAGTTATATTTTGCTGTCGTTCCAATTTCAGTTATAATCCGTTTAATTTAAAGTGCAGTCTGATATCACGAAGGGGGAATAAACAGACAAATAATCCCAGTTGATTGTAACGTCAGGAATGTGTCCACAGCCTGCCAGAACTATGCAAACAAGGAAAATATGTGAGTGTGGGTGTGAGACGCCAACACGCCAAGAAGAAGGTTAACGTGGAGAATAACGCTTCGTTGGAGGCACCCATAGGTCCAGATTAGTGTTTGTGTGCATGAATGTGTGTGTGCGTGTGTGTGTGTGTGTGTGTTTGCTTCCAGCCTGTAAGGTGATAATGTTTTGTTTGTGACTTTATTATCAATCCTTGAGCTTCCGTCTCGATTTTCTCGGCAGTTATACAAGATCATATTTGACGTCATAATTCAGCTCCGTTATTCATCCAAACACGACTGTGCTAACGGCTAACAGCTAATGCTAATGCTAGCGAGGATTTCAACCCAGAGCTGTTGTTCTTAAAGTAGCATCATCGGGGCATCCCTACATTTGAGCGGCAAGAACAGACAACTTCATCCATCATCCGGGACCCCTAGTGGGTCCACAGAGTTACTGCAGGGGCTTCCCCCCCCCCCCCCCCGACATGATTTAATCCCAAACTTCTTTTATTCCAGAAATATGTCCAAAAATAACATGTATACAACCTATAATAAGCAAATATAAATCTTCCTGTTTGTTTAATATTTTGTTGAGAAATTGTGATGTAGAAATTCCAAAATGGTATTCCAATATGAATCAACAATTATTACTTTAATGGCTTAGCATTGTATTCATACATTGTTACAGAGTACTGTTATATACCGCACTATAGGCTGTACTACACATTATTATTGGCCCGGTTTAATAAGGAACATTGGGGGTCCTTCGCCAGAAAACGTTGAAGACCTCAGAACCAACGCTCAAACAGCGTTGTTTTTTTCTATATGCGAGAGTATCAAACGCTCAAGCCACCATCATTTAAAGGTGCTAACGGGCTGTTGGTAGCTCGTTGGTGTCACGATAGCCTACGCTCAGGCGGCCTTTCAGGCTCCGCCTCCCAGACGCCGACACTCATCCCGAGTGTGACGCGTTCGTCTCGTACCGACCTGACGTAACCTGAGTCGGTTACGCGACCTTCACCCCGCCCCGCGATGAGCAGCGCTGATCCATCGGAGGGCGAGTCGCTGCATCGTCACCTCCACGTGCCCTTGAGCAAGGCAGCGAGCGTGTGAGTATGTGTGTCCCTCCCCTCCCTTCATTAGAGCTGCTCCTGTAATCAACACAACAGTGGAGTTGCTGGGTTATGGACGGGTTGGCGAGAACAATCAGCCCCATTCTGAGCACATGATGGCGGAGTTAAAACGCCGGCTGCAGGCAAGCTGCAACAGGACTGTCTAAAGTTTACTCTTTTGTCAGATAAGAGCTGCACTCGGCTCTGTTTGCATTCTTCAGGACGGGACTTGTAAACGTTTCTATGGCAGCTCAGCCCCTCAGCCTCTTTGTGTGCAGGAACCGTGGGCGAAGGTGAAAGCGATGGTGGGCTGTTGTTGTTTTTTTGGGCACATCCTTTCCTGATTTTTCAACAAGACCCTCAGAGAAACGGTAGCTCCTGAGTCATAGAAGAAGAAGAAAGAGGTGGAAAGGGAAGTGAAGGAGGGGCGGGGGGGTTCACAAACATTTGAACGCTCTAAAACCAGATTAATGAGTCTTAGATGCACTCATCGGCAGAGTCTTGCATTCAGGATTTGCACTGGGTGTTTTCCAGTAGATCTGGAATATTGCCAAATAAATTTGAGGAAGTGAAAAGAGATTTACAACGGGATGGATGCTAACGATGCCTAACGGGCATTTTGATCCGTTATGTCGTCCCCAAATGACAGGAAAACTTCCCCTTAAATAAATAAATTTGAATGGCTCAGATAACAACACACACAGAGGGAAACTGACTTCATTATCTGCTTGATTAGCACACCATATATTCAGATAGCATATAGTTGTTTGGTCCTATATTAATATTCGCAATGTTGAATTTAGCATCTTTAAGCAGGCGGCACCCTCCGATTCTTAAACCTGCATTATCTCTGCTGACCACCAGGGGGCGACTCCTCTCTGGTTGTATAGAAGTCTATGAGAAAATGATCCTACTTCTCTCTTGATGTATTATCTCAGTAAACATTGTAAACATGAGTTCAAGTCTTCTTCAATCCAGCATGATGTTCATTTCGTACATTATGGTCCATTTAGAGTCCACCAGACCAGAAAGCAGGGGATGCTTTAGGGGGCGGGGCTTACCTGCCGCTAACTTTTGTCACCCCAGAATCCAGATGGATCCAGATCCAAAATGCCGAACTCAGTAGTCCACAAACCAAACGGGTGACGCCACCATGACTACGTCTGATACACCGTCTCTGCCTGCTAAATACTTAATGATAAATGAAGCGATCACGTCCCCGGGATGGAGCAATAAAAGGGTAAAGAAAGAGAAATCGCTTCCTGAGCAGGTCGACACACGCCGGTCCTGGACTCACCCTGAAGACCTGAGTCAGGCCTTCCAACGAGCACACTTCACGTCCACTCACATTGTAAAAAAATACAGTCATCGGGACTTTAATCACCAGGTGTGATCAATGCATAGGAATGTGCGTGAGTGGGATCAGTACCTGAACGCATCACGGAAAACATTAACAGCGTCCAACTATGTTGAGACAGCAAGCCAAAAAAATGTCCCGATTTACCCAATCTAGATCATATAACATTACTTTTGCTTTTCCCACGATTTATACTACATACAGGGTTGGTACAGGTGCTGGAAATCCTTGAAAACAACCTTGAGTTTTTGTGTGGTGTTTTCAAGGTTTGGAAAGTGCTTGGATTAAGACTAAAGGTCTTGAAATGTGTGTTGTATGTGATGACATCTATGATAGAACAGAGAAAAGAAGATCTCCATATTTGAGGGACTGAAAACAGCGTTTTCTGACATTTCTTTATGAAAAATGACTTTTGATGATGAACAGATGATGAAAATAGTTGGTGATTATATTTCTGTGGATCTGTTAGTGGAATTAGTTTTCCTTTCATTTGTGGTCCTTCTGTAAAAAGCTGTCTCCAAACATCATGTTGGTTGTTTAGAGGACAATAACATCTCATTTAATGTGATGAACAAGTGACAGAATAAGTAGACTGAATACTGACCATTGGATTGATACAAAGATGGAGTTTACCACAGCTGGAAGGTGCTGGAAAAGCATGGGAATGCACCTTGAAATGCTTGAAAAGTGCTTGAATTTGACTTTGGAGAAGGTGAAGGAATATAATAATATTTTTTTCTCTTTGGAGTATGTTGGGTGCATCATGAGATCTCCACCATATCAGATGCGGTTGTGACTTCAGCAGGACTTGTTTAGTCTCTGATCCGCATTAGATTCCCCGGCGATGCCAGACGGGACTTTTATCTCCTGACTGAATTTCTTAATCCTGAAAACATCCAACGGCAGAAAAAGGAAAACAAAGATCTCCACGTACCGTACGTTTACAGTCGTGGTCTCTGGTGGTCTTTGGTGGTCTCTGGTGGTCTTTGGTCCAGACTGAAACCTCTCAATGACTGTTGGAACGGATCGGCATTTGATTTCTTTCTAGCGCCACCATGAGGTTGACTTATTTTGGTGTTTATTTTTTTTTTTTTCGGTTATCTACTGGATGCCCGTTCATGATCCCCAGAGGATGAATGCTTTTGACTTTGGTCACCGTGAGTTTGGATGATTTGTCCCGTTTAAGCTACGTCTACACTTGTTAATAATAATTTGTAGGACTTATATGTTCTTTTTTGGACACTCAGAGATACTTTACATTATATTAGATGCTGATACCAGATACAGGAGTTTATTTTTTTAAGATGTTTGGATGTTATACGTTAATAAATTCAACATCATTATTAAATCTTTTCTCCTCTATCTTGAGCTTTGGTTTTTAGCTCCTAGCTTCGTCGGTCCGGTACTTTTGCTTAGTGTGATGTTCCGATGTGCTTTAATGCGTAGACATTCATGGTTCCCAGAAGATGAATCTAATGGTCCACTTCTAAATAGGAAGACTGAATGGGACTCTTTCAGAGTAATGATAGCATTTTGCTCTTTTTACTACGTTCTGCAGCTGCTCTTCCAAAACAAACACGGCTGCGTTCAGGTTGGGGCTAACTGACCGCTGGTGCTCTCGTCCAATCAGAAGCCGAGTAGCGTTTTATGGAGTGAATAATAAACCTCATCACTTCCCCGGTTTATCAGTGTGAGCGCCGCTTCCTTGTCACCGCTGATAAGAGTAAAGAGGTGAACACAAGACGTGTGTGTGTGTGTGTGTGTGTGTGTGTGTGTGTGTGTGTGTGTGTGTGTAAGCATGTGAATGAGTAATATGTACACAAGTATGTACAAATGGCCGTGTGTGTGTGTGTGTGTGTGTGTCTGTGTCTGCACCTGCTTCCCTGGGAGGAAACATCTGCTGCAGGGTGTCAGAGGCCACCTGTCCGACTCCGTCCTGCAGAACTGATCTACTGTCTGCAGAAGTGTGGATGGTGTGTGTGTGGTGTGTGTGTGTGTGTGTGTGTGTGTGTGTGTGTGTGTTGGGAGAAACAGCTGTCTTATTAAGGGCCGCCATGCGAGTTCTCCGTCCAGCAGGAAATGTTGCTGGAAGTAACACGTTGATGGGAGGTTTTCATGTCGGAGGGCTTGAAATTCTTTAAAGGGCAAATTTGCGATCTGAAGCGACAACAATCGCTCGACGAGGAGGAGATGGACTCTGATCGATCGCAACTTAATCGATCGTTCAGTTTGATTTTTCATGCCTGTAGAGATGCGGGTGTCTTTGCTCTGAACGATAAGTTTCGTATTATTGGATGGAAGTCAGGTGTAATCAGTCGTGTTAATATAGATGCAGGTGTATTTGAATAGAAATTATATTTCATCAATCAATCGATCAAAATGTATTGATCTAAATGAGATATAAAAGCCAGTCAAGGTGTTTTTTTAAGTTTTCTTTTAAAGACACACACACTCTCTTCTCCCCTCAGGTCCTCCAGGAGGCCAGTCCACATGCCAGTCCACATGCTGGTCCACATGCCCACATGCTGGTCCTTTGTAGCTAAAAGAGGTCTCGCTGTGGGTCTGAGACCGGACCCCGGGACCCCCTAGAAGCAACCTGTGGTGTCTCACGTTGTGGTTTGATGAAGAGTCCCAGACCAGGATTCCTTTTAGAGGAGATCTCTGTTTATTCTGATGAAAGAGGTAAACTTGTCATGTCATGTTCTAAATATTGACTCAGATTTTTGTAATTAAAAATACAAATATGTACATAACACACATCCTTATTACTGCGTTACTACCAGAGGACCTGAGGGGGTCTGGAGGGTCCACATCAAGTCATCTTAAAGTCTTACTCAAAGTCTCTTCCACTAGTAAACCTGAACAAGTGCAGTGTTTGATGGTCTCCACGTGGCCGGTAGAGGGCGCTAACAGCCGTGTTTCCTCAGAGAGCAGCAGCTCCGGTGGCCTCCACTTAAACGCAACACTCTCTCCGTGTGTGTGTGTGTGTGTGTGTGTGTGTGTGTGTGTGTGTGTGTGTGTGTGTGTGTGTGTTTTTCCTCTTTTATTCCTCACGTCCACAGCTTTCATTGTGTTTTATTCTGAAATCCATTTCTACATAAAACCTGCAACAGAAATATGATGACTGTTATGATTATGGGAAGTCTGCTATTTAAATGTAGAGAGAGATTGACGTGTTGAATAGAATAAAAAGAAACCTCAGTTTTACGGTGTGAGTATAATAGAAGTATAAAGACTCCCGTGTGAGAAAAACTTCCATAATAAATCCATCAGCGGCCACTCCCCCTCCCCTCTGCCTCCTCCCGCCCTCCTCTTCCCTCATTGGCTCTCGGCTGGCGAACGTTCCACCTAGGCGGCGCGCGGTTGGTGCGCGCGGCTGTCCGTCATCGGAGGGCGTGGCTGAGGGGGGAGCAGCGCCCCGGCTCCTGCTTTTGGCAAACAGAGACGCACCGCTGCTCTCCTCCTCTGCGGGTTAGTGCGTCGAGCGGCGGAGGGAAGTGGACTTTCTTGTTGTGCGTCCGCGGACCAAACAGCAGCAGCGGTGGTGCGCGTTATTCCTCCTCCAGAGCCGCAGGCATCCCGGGGAGCACACCGCGCCGTGCCGTGCCGTGCACACCAGGAGGATACCTGCTTTCATTTTTCATTGAGAAATACATACATTTTTTTTGTGGTCATATTTCCCTGATGGTCACCAACACCGAGCAGCCGGAGACATGTGGAATAATCCGGGGAAAGTCTCACTAGCGTGTCTCCTCCTGACGCTCCTCGCTGAGGTGAGAACTTTATCTTATTGATGGTGCGTTCACGGCTCCACTGCAAGTTTCCTCTTTTTCTTTTTAGTTAAAGTGAAATTCCAGTCTTAATTGCATTTTAAATCATGTGATGGTCGGATTTTTTTTAATTTGACTTTCCTTTTTTCTGAAATTCTAAATGAAAGTTCCCAGGTAACATCTGATACACTGAAAGTTGTACAAAGTTGAAGGATGGATGGTTGATATTACGCTGCGTAATAAACGCCCGTGACGCACTAAAAGGTTTGAAATATCTCCACCTGCGCGGAGGCTTTGTCACTAGAGCGGCTCTTTTGTTGGTCCTCCTCTGTGCCAGATGTCTCCACTTGTTCTGGGAACAATGTGAGTCGGGCTCGGTGTGTGGAGGGGGTCCGGGACTGCAGGACCAAGCCCCCTTTACGCAGCTCTGTGCCAGAATGTACAGTAGAGTGACCGCACTCTGCTCCTGGTGGGATGATATCCCCTCTTAGGAGACCTTTTTTGTTGTTGAGGTTGTCATTTAACGGTTCGCGTCTCCCCCCCTCAGGTGTCTCACTCCACCGGGTACTTCGAGCTGCAGCTGGTGGCGGTGGAGAACCCCAACGGGCAGCTGCTGAACGGCGAGTGCTGCGACGCGGAGAGGAGCGCGGCGCAGGGCCACTGCGGCGCGGACGAGTGCGACACCTACATCCGAGTGTGCTTAAAGGAATACCAAACGGAGGTCTCGACCAAGGGCGCGTGCACGTACGGCTCGGAAACTACTAAGGTTATCGGTGGGAATACTTTTCACTTCAAGGGCGGACAGAAAACCGGCGGACAGAACCGGAACCACGACGCCGGGAAGATCACCATCCCCTTCCAGTTCGCGTGGCCGGTAAGTGGACCTCGCTGCGTAAAAACGTCTCCAAACATTCACCTGGATGACTCCGAGCGTCACGTGACGAGAGCATAACGTCGTGCTGGTGGTGTTCAACGATGTGTCAAAACATGCAGAACGATCAGAGTGGGGTTTGGATGTTTTGGTGGTGAATCATGACGCAGCTCGAGCGTAATTGGGCGCATTTGGGCGCAGTCGTCTGTCATTGCGCGGCTCGTTCTTCCCTCCGCGTGGCACACTTTATTTTTTTGCTTCCCTGCATGATCCGACATCTCGTGAGGGCTTTCACATTCCTCTCGTGGAGGTTTTTGTTGTTGCTGAATGTCTTGTTTCTGATAGAGCCGGAGCCCGGGAGCGCGCATGACGCATGACTTTTACGCACGGTTCAGTTTGATGAGTTACTAAACAAGCTGCTGTTTGTGTGGCTTCAGTTACCAGTTACAGTGAGGGGAGGGGAGGGGAGGGGCCGCCGTGCCAGTGTTTGGGGGGGGGGGGGGTTCCAAGCGAGTGCTGATTAAGAAGTGGCAGGTAACTTATTATCTTATCCAAACAGCAGCGGAGCCAATCAGTGTTTGGAGAGCCGGCGTGGGAAACAGGAACAGTCCTGACAATCAGAGCTTTTATGAAAAGCTGCTGTTGCACTCAAGTGATCTGTATCTGATGGCTGGGAGTGTGACGTGCCCCGTGGAGGAAACGTCACAGGTTTGATTCCCACGACAGCTGAGTGAGCTGTCAAAATAAAAACGTCATCACGTGTCCACCAATCATCAGCTTCTGGTGAAGTTAACCAACTAGTGGATTATTACTCTTTAGATAACCAGTTGTTTAACTGAGTTTCTCAACAGCATTTATTTGAGCTTGTATATCATTTTAAAACTCATATTTTCAAAGTCAGGCTAGATTTGAAACATTTTCAAGTATTTCCAGTGGTTTTTCTTGACCGCGGTGCAGCTATCTGTCTGAATGTGTCATCGTTTCCTGATGCTGACACCCTTCTAGTTGATTTTTATTGAAAGAAGGAGAAAATAACTCACTTTTTGGACTCAACGAGGGACAGAAATAACTTGGAGTCGAGGGCTTTTGGAGTGAAATAGTAAAGAACTCCAGGTTGCTGCTGTTCAGTTGAATTGTTCGAAGCCTTGAATCGTCTCCTGGGAGACGTGTGATGGCATTAGTGTCAAAGTTTGGACATTAATAGCTGCACACGTGATCCTATAAGGTCTGGATTCAACGTCACTTTTAGCCGTTTTCTTTGCCGTTTGACCGCCGTACGTATCGGGTGCTCCTCCTCCTCCTCCTCGCCCGGCTTGGCGACGTGACCTCCCCATTCATCACTCCTCATGGTCAGCTGTCAGCGGAGGGGAAGATGGAAGTAGTAAGTCGGGGCCCCGCGGGCGGATACGGTTACCATTAAGTTGTGTGTGACACAGGCGCTGGGGTATCGGTGTCACCGGCTACTCAAACAAGTGAAGATCCGCGGTCAATCTGGGCCGGGGGATGCCTTTACCTCGCCGCCTCTCAGGTTCACGCTCCGCCCGCTTCTGGGTCATTGTTGGGCCCGCCGTGTGTGTGGGGGGGTCAGTATTTTCCACTATCTGTGAGTGTGTGTGTGTGTGTGTGTGTGTGTGAGGGGGCACAAAGGAAGGACGGTATCAGTGTTCAGCAGCTTCGCCTGATGAGGCCGTCAAGGTTGAAGCAGTCGGAAGGATTTCTGTGTGGAATGTCGTCGCTCTTTTAAATCGGAGGCGTTGTTTGTTCGTTGGTTGTTTAATATGTCTATGATCTTTATCATAATAATTTGTGTAGCGGCTGTCATACAACACACGCAGCACAAAGCTGCTTTCAAATAACGGCAGATGGACTGAAAGGGAAAGTGAACAGTCACCGGAGGTCATCTGATTCTTGTTAAAGGTCGGAGAGTAGGACGTCTTGTGCACAGATAGGAGTTTGTCGAAGGTCCTTACATCTGTTACCAACATCTACCAATAACTGATAACAATAATCCGAAATAAAGTTAAAACTCGGACTTGCAGCAGTAAAAAGAAGAGGGAAAATAAAACACGCCCGATAAAATCAGATAAACTAAGATGAATAGAAGGCGTTACTTCAGTGGAGGTAACTTCAGACTCGTAAAACCTTTAACTGGGACAGTTTGACGTCTTGTGCACAGTTTATATTCTTCAGTTAGCATTGAAGGATCCACCCAGGACACCTGCTTTGGGCCGCAACTTGTGACCTCTTGTGAATTCTTTGGCATGAACTGTTGAGGTGTGTTCTTGGAAAGTCTTCCAACGTCTTGTTTTGATCTGAGCAGCTTTTTTTTTTTTTTTGCTTCAACGGATTCAAGATTCAAAAAACATCATTTCTTTATCACATGGTGATAGGAACGTAGACCACATAAAAGCATACTGCCAGACATTTCCATGAATAAGAGCTGCATTGAAAAGCCGTGACCTTGTAGTCGGATGCCTTTAGTCGGTCTCTTGAATCCCCCCGATGGGGTTTCTGGAGAGGATCTAATATCTAATACGAGCCTGTTGACCCTGGAGGACGGATCCCTCGCCACGTTTCCTCCTCCACGGATGACGAAGCGTAGTCCTGGTCCTGGTCCGTCCTCGTCCTCCCCTCAGACACTAGACCGTGTGTGGCCTCTAGCCTCTGGTGCTGCTATAGTGGACTCTTCAGTCTGCTCCAGTATCTGGGCCACTGGTCCTCACATGAATTAGCTGCAGAAAAAAAAAAAAAAAAAAGAGGGACATTGTTCTGCCCTCGATCATTTCCCCTTCATGTTAACCCCTCTGGCTGTTTGGGTCTTTAGTGACATCTCTTTTCATGAAAGGGAGGAGGGGGAGGGAGGAGGGGGAGGGATTGACCGATGGAGCGAGGGAAGGGAAGGGATGGGGGGGGGGCGTAGCCCTCCACCCGGCTTCTTTGTGAGGTTTCTGTCACGAGGGAAGCGTATTTTTAGGATGCAGCAACTTCAGATGTGTTTTTTGTTTTTTTAGTACAGTAAGGATTGAAGCAAAAACAAGCGTTTACTTCTTCTCCTCCTCTTCCTCCCCCCTCGTCCTCCTCACCCAAACCTCCCTCTCTCCTTATGGGGTATTTTTAGAGCCGCTGTCCTCCCCTCACCCCTCCGTGAGTAAATCAAGGATCAGGGGTGCGTACTCCTTCAGTTTCATGGCCCGTTTTCTTTCCCCCTCGACCTGGCAGATCTGAGAGGACAGAGGTGGAACAGCTGTTGTTTGGAGACGATCTCCTCCTCCTCCTCCTCCTCCTCCTCCTCCTGGAATAAATGTTTTAGTGAAATTAGGAAAAGCGGCTATGATTACAGCCGAAGATCGCCTCGCTCGGATTAGTATCAGTGAGCAATCGCAAAGTGCAATGTTGGATCTTCGTCACCGCCGGCGTTCCTGGCTCGTTTGGCTCATTTGTCGAGAGTGTGTCCTTGGCGAGCTCCTCCATCAGCAGCTCCTCGTGGTTTTGGTGATGCCTTTATGGTTGATTGGTTTTGGGAGGAGGCGATGCGAGTGGAGGTGGAGGTCCCAGGGACAATCTGGCAAAAATGGAGAAGGACTAAAACATCCTATTTTTAGGCCGACACATGCAAAACACTTGACCACGACGGGACCAGATGCTGTCGTTAAAAGAGGACCTGTTTTCTTCTTCTTCTCTTTCTTTGAGTGTATTTATAGTTGTTTCTTCATGTGAAATGTCTACAGACTGTCAAAGGCCACAGAAACTCCTCATTTCTTCAAAACTCCAGCCTCCATTCAAATCTTCTCTTCCGTGAAGTGATGATGTCATCAAGTAACTCATGAGTATAATATCTGCCCAGCTGCTAGTTTGGGTCTCAACACGTTTAAAGGTGCAACCGGTGTCTAACCGGCTAGCCTGCCAAGAAACGCTTTTCGCAATCATCATCAAAATAGGCACTTTACATTTTATTACATCATAGATCTTTTTGAAGTGAATGCCAATCAGATAACCACAAATAAGATGATCATGAATCATAAATAAAAGAAGAAATACATTTAAAAAAACAACTTTTTTCACTCAATCACGATATTTATGATTGTCCCGATAACCTTAATTCACCACAATCAACTTATTGTTGGCGATAAAGTCCTCCTCAATATTTAAAACAAATATCTGTTTTGCTGTCCGCTGTCCTACTTCTTATGTTTTAAGAAGTTGTTGCCGCCTATTGGTTGTGTACCTTTTTTTAAAAACTGGTTGCCGGTGGCAACCCTTCCTGCCGAGCTCTGTAATGTATTCAGCTGCTGTATCGGCTGCCATCTACGATCACCTGTCTGCTCTGGTGCATGTTGCAGTAACTTCTATCTGAGCTGCTTCACGGAGGCCGAAGAGCAGCAACGTTCTCCTCCTCCTCCTCTTCGTGCATCAAACCGCCAAACCGAGGAACCTGCTGCATGTTTCTCTGTGGAACAACAACGTTCTCCGTGTTTCTCTAACAAGCCTCGAAGGCTGCAGCCGGCCACAGCAGGGCTCCGTGTGTGTGTGTGTGTGTGTGTGTGTGTGTGTGTGTGGACAGGCGGTTGAAAGCTCGCCGCTCAGTTAACTTGCGGTCAGGAACGAACCGCCTCGTCTTTCCCACGCTGTCGCCGGCCTGTGTGTCAGCTGACCTGCGTGTCCGGCTGATCGATTTGGTGATGAGATGGAGTTTTTTTTGTGTGACCGCTGTGTGTGTGTGTGTGTGTGTAGGGATGGCTTTGTGTGGGGGACATAAATACATTTCTCACAGTTGCATTGTGGGGAACGAAAAAAAGTCTTTTTTGTGAACTGTGGGGTCAGAAACGCGGCCTTCTTTACCCTGATGGATCCTTGTCTGATGGATCCTTGTCTGATGGATCCATTTCTGATGGATCCTTGTCTGATGGATCCTTGTCTGATGGATCCTTTCTGAAGCAAATCCTCCCAACATAAAATTAAAGTTTACGATGACCATGTTCTTTCTGATCAACTGCAGCTGGTTGCTAGGAAACGGCAGCGGGAAAAGTGACGCAAGAAACGGCCGTTCAACAGTTTTCTTTTGCGTTGCTAAGCAACACATAAGTCTAACAACTCCGTCCTCGTATACGAAGTGACGGCTTAAAGTGTAGAGGAAACTCACGGCAGCGGTATGTGGTGGGGGTGATTATATCACGGCCATGAACCAATGGGATTGCTTGATTTTTTTCCACACGTTTAATAGCGCGACCTCCGAACTTCCACCGCCGCCGCCTCCTCCTATAGTCTGTCCTGATATGGATGAACTATGTCTGAGGCGTCCAGGTATACAGTTTCATGTGGACACCTGCCAGCCAATTAGAATGGAGTATTCCCCCCCCCCCCCCACCCCCCTCATAGCTATGCTATATGATTGGATCCTCGCCAAGCACGGATCACTTCCATGTGTTTGTTTACACGTGTGACCTCACATACACCTGGTATTAATAACTCCGTGCGTCCTGTCATCTCGCCGACGACCACACGGGGAGCTCTCTGCTTCCAGCTGATTCAGCATTTCTTCTTTTTAACAATAAGTTACGAGTGTGTGTGTGTGTGTGTGTGTGTGTGTGTGTAGGCGAGGCACACGTAATGAAATGCATGCGTTTGTGAGACGCTGCGGTGATTAAAGCATTAGCAGCTTAATTTCCCACTTGACTCCCAGTAGTTGTTCTAATGGAGCTCAGCTGGACCTCACTGGGCGAGAGAGAGAGAGACAGAGGGAGAGAGACGGGTTATGAAAGAGAAGAGGTGCAGGATGGGAATTTAAAAGAGCGCCTGCAGGTTGTAGGTGACCAAACCCTCCATTGTTGCTGCCCCCCACTCCCCCCCAACGCTACATATTTTGTGCGTTAGGAAGCGTTTGGCGGCGGCGTTCCGGTCGTGTTAGCTTGTTTTGCTAGCCTTGAGGGTGTGATCGCACCGATGCGTTTGCTTTCTTTGGTCCGAGGCGAGCGGGGGAACGTGTTGTTGTATCTGGCTGTTCAACCCAACGAAGACGGCGTGTTGGCTTCCCATCACGCAGGAGGTTGTTCTGCTTACGATCTTTGTGAGTGAGAGGGTTTTTTAAAATGTTTTTTTATGTATTTAAAGCAAAGCATGACAGATTTCTGGGTATTATTTCTGCCAGGAAAGAGGACATGAAGCGGAAGCTGGAAACGGACAAATTCCAAATGCCGCTGTCATTCTTTTCACCAATTAAAGCACTAAACGCTGCAGAGATTATGGTCATGAGTGCTCCCTGACAGATTCGGATTTCCAAAAATGTGTGGAAGAAATGAAAAAGGAGGGCGAGTCTTCTGGTTGGTGCAGCCTGGATGTCCTAACGGTCCTCTCCGGAGGGTTCGGTGAAGGTTCAGCACGGTTTCTCAACGCGGTTACCAAACCTCCTCATGGAGAAACCCCCTAACAGTGTCTGTGTATGTGTGTGTGTGTGTGTGTGTGTGTGTGTGTGTGTTGGGTGTGGCCGATTACGGCTGTTGAAAGTCTCTGAACCTTCTGAACTTTTTCAGAAAATAGCTGCCGACTTGATTTGGTCGTGTCTCTCCTTTATAACTGTCATTTTTCTGAATTCTGTGTTTTATGATTCAAGTGTGTTTCATTATCGGAAAAACAAGTGTCTGATCACGTGGTAAAAGAATAGAATTTCAAGAATTAAACTGATAAATAATGACTTTGAATGCATTTGATATATATGATGTTATAAAGCAAACACATCCCGTCCTTTTGTTAACTGAAGTGCTCGTATTGAGGGTTAGAGGTCGTCGGAAAGAAGTCTGGTTGTATAGAAGTCTATGAGAAAATGGTCCTACTTCACCCTGCTGGACACCAGGGGGCGACTCCTCTCTGGTTGTATAGAAGTCTATGAGAAAATGGTCCTACTTCTCCCTGCTGGCCACCAGGGGGCGACTCCTCTCTGGTTGTATAGAAGTCTATGAGAAAATGGTCCTACTTCTCCCTGCTGGCCACCAGGGGGCGACTCCTCTCTGGTTGTATAGAAGTCTATGAGAAAATGGTCCTACTTCTCTCTTGATGTATTATCTCAGTAAACTTTGTAAACATGAGTTCCATTTAGAGTTCACCAGACCAGAAAGCAGGGGATGCTTTAGGGGGCGGGGCTTACCTGCTGATTGACAGGTTGCTACCACGCTACCAATGCTAGTTAGATGACGTTCATCCGTTCATCAGGCGGATCAACGATAAAGGAGCTGGTGGGGTTGGTTTTCCCACCGGCCTGAATATCACTTTCCCGGGCGGCGCTGCGGGACTACGAGTTGCCGCCTTAACCTCTTTGTCACGCGCCTTTCAGCGGGAACAATGGCTGTACTCCTCGGCCTTTTGTCCACATATTGAGTTATCAGGACGAGCGGAGGGAGGATGAAACGGAGAGCTTCGGAGAGAGAGAGAGATGGAAGTGGAGATAGAGGGAGGGCGACACGCCGAATCAGGTGTTCACGCCCGCTTCAGGTGTTGGCGTCTCGCTTCACACGGAGCTGAGCTGCAGCGCCTCGTGATGGGAGGAGGATGAATATTCAGCATTAGAGAGAGAAGTCTTTGGGGACGTTTGAGACCAATATGTCATCTAATAGTCTTTGTGGGACTTCAAGTTGTGATTTAATTGCGATAAAGTAAATACAAAAAAAGGAATGCCGAATTAACTACGTAGTGACGACGATTAGTAAAGAGTCAGAAGTCGTGCTTTGTTAGTTCTGTCTGCAAGACGACAAGCTAACGACGTTTAAAACGCTTGTTTTCTGGATTGTAGCTGCTACATCAACACTTAAATAACATCATGCAATTAAATAGCAGTTATTTCTACAGTTTGGAATCACCATTTATCATCTGACTCTCCATCGAAGGAGGAAAAACTCCCTGAAAAACACTTTAAACTGGGAAACCAGAAGGAAGAAGCTGCTTACTGGTCCGTCATCATCTGAGTCAGGGAGTCTGTCTGAGAACGTACTTTCCTCCCTCTCTTTGCTCTCACGGTCACTCCGAGTTTATCTCTCCGGTCTGTTCTTCCACTTCGCTCCGTTGACAGCAGCGTTATCCAATCGGCTTCTCCGGCCGAGTGTTTGAACTGGTCACAGTCACATTCCCAGTATGGATTCCCAGTAGGGAGGGGATCGCTCACACGGGCAGGCAGATTGACAGCTCTTGTATGAAGTCATGAAATAACCAGACAGACTTGCACCAATAAAAGTGGCTTTTTCTTCCACTTAATGCCATTAAATATTCACGATTTTCTCTGTTTTCTCTGTTTTTGTCTCAGCGATGCGAGGTGGAAGCCGTTAAGGATGAGACAACATGATCATGTTTCATGTGATGCGTGTTGTCTGATCAGTTCTGACATCACTGGGCTTCGTTTGAAGGCTTCGAGTCGGCGTGAACGAGTCAAACACGCAGGGTAAATCTTCCCCTTCATGTCGTCGCGTTTATCTGTCGTTTCTCTTCAGGTGTGTCGCTGAATCACAGGGCTAACTAATTGATTTAAGGCGGTATTCTTTATGTATCTTTACCTGCCACTCCCTTTCACGCAGCATCATCGATTTTTACCGTCAAAGTTCTCCAAATTCCTCCCCGTGGCTCGGAGGAGCAGAAAGCTGCAGCGGCAGAAATAGAAAAAGCTTTTTCACGCGTTCTGGTGTTAAAAAAAAAAAAACAAGTGAATTGGGTCATTTTTTTTTCGTTCTGCAGCTCCATATAAAGACCTGATTAGATTAGCTTTGATTAGATCTGCTGTCTGAACGAGGCCTCTTGGGAGATGGGGGGGGGGGGCTCATCCTGTTAATAATGTGCTAAATTAACTCTCTCTCTCTCTCTCTCTCTCTCTCTCTCTCTCTCTCTCTCTCTCTCTGTCTGCCGGGAGCAACATGTTTTATTCATGTCGGGAGACTAACAGGTGTGACACGACAGGTGTTGCTCCTGCTTTTTTTTTTTTTTTTTTCCTCCTCTGATCACAACTTGAGAAAAGTTGTTAATTGGGTTTCTTTCTCTTTTTATTTATTTATTTTTTTTCTTTTACCATTAACAATCCACCTGCTGCTGTGAATTGAGATAAAATCCTGCATCATCCCATCGGTAGATATGCCTCCATTGATTGATTGATTGATTGATTAGTGGTTTAATGAATTGATCAGCCTCAGAACCTTAGAAGTAAAGAACCCCGTCATGCTTGAGGTGAGAGACATGGAGACATGGAAGTAGCATTGGTGCAGAAGATGAAGTCTAGTCGGCGTTGTGTAAAAACATGTGTTTCCTGTGAGGAGCGGTGAGGAGCGGCGAGGAGCGGCGGCTGTTCCTCCTCTAATTTATTCATTGAACAGGTGAAGGCGGCGAGCAGCGGGGCCGGCTTCTCCTCGCCTAATGAAAACTCAAATCCCTCCGACTCCTGTAAATTGGTTAGGAGGTGTCAAGTGTCTCCCAACGCCCCTCCCTCCTTCACAGACACACACTCCACATCACTTCATCACACACACACACACAACACATGGAGTCGACTCATAAGGTCGTCTCACTGAGGCAGCAGGGACGTGACACTTTGATCCTCCAGCTCCCGTCCTTCAAGGACACACACTCTGCACATGTCACACACAGACACATACACACACACACACACAGACACACACAGACACACCACACACAGACACACACACACACACAGACACACACACACACATACACACACAGGCTGCTGTGTCGTGGGACAGCTCCATCTGTCTGGGAGCCGGCGGCCGTGACATTTAAAATTGATTACAAAGGGAAAGATTGATTATGATGATGTCCACTTATTTCCACTCATCACGGAGTTGTGCGCCGCTCGCCGCTGGCCTCATAAATCACCGCCGTCCGCCGCCGTGTCATGGTGAGCCTCAGAGTGGCGGCGGTGCCATCCTCCGGCTGACGGCGTGGATTCGTTTTTTCTGGGTTATTCGTGTAAATCTGAAGATGTTGATATGAACTTTAGTTTTTTCTTTCACGCGTGCAGCTGCCGTCGGAGACCAGAGACTAAATATAAGAAGTGGGCGTCGCCATGGTGACATCACACGTTGGTTTCTGGACTACGGTTTTGAAACTTTCGAAATGTGCATTTTGGTCGTTGCTACTTTGGAGTTTTTGCAAGCAGTGAAGGAAGTGACCATATTTGGACTGTGGAGGAGTGACAGGTGGATCTGATTAACACAAGTGGCAGAGCAGAGACCTGACTGGATCTGGATCCATGTGGATTCTGGTGTGAAACTGATATTAAAGTTAGCTTCATAGGTCAAGGTCACAGATTTAAAGTCATCTTCGTAGCTAACTGCATCGGTAGCGACCTGTCAATCAGCAGGCAGACTTCTTTTCTCGGCACTTCAGCATTGGCTTCACTTTCCAGAGTAGCTGCTCAGCTGTGGCTGTATGGTAAAACATGAACCTGCCTAAAAATATCTACTGGATTTAATTCCATGTTAATCCACCATGTGTGTCTGAGAGTTGGTCCAACTCAGAGAGGAACTAGGGGAAGGGGATACACTGGACAGACCATGTGTAGACCCGTGTGGGTTCAGAGGCGGGGGGAGTCATGATGTCATTGGTTGGTACCAGCTGATGCGAGCACGCCTCTTGTTTCCCAGGAAGAATTAACATGCCTACACCTGGCCGGGATGTGATCGAAAAAGGTTTTTTAATTTCACCTCAAATATATTGCTTTGCTGTCGGAGACCAGTTCTTGAGAATCTTTGTTTTTTTTAGTCTTGATATTCAGCCAGCAGAAACAGCAGCAGACCTAGAAAACAGGCATTTGGCGTCCAAATTTCAAGATCCTGCCTGATGTTTTTCCGGTACTTTCCGACATTTGAAGAGATGAAACAGTTTGTTTTATGATGTAATGATGATAAAAAAAAAAAAAAGGTTCCCACCGTGAGATAATTTCTGCAGGTTTCATCGTGTTTCGAATGCGTCCGTTCTCACGTTAAAGTTAAACGCTGCTTTAAACGCCTCCGAACCTGCTTGTTTGTGAACGTGCCCCAAAGCAACACTTGTGACAACACGGCCCCACCACTGACTCGTGATGTTTCGTCTTTTTCCGCGTCTAGTCCGTCCTTTCCTAAACCCGCTAACGCCCCCCCCCCCCCTCCCGTTAACGCTGCAGTAAAGCACCTCTTTGTTTCATGTTCCTGTCATCTCCCCGTCTCTAATCTCTCCCAGCTCCACTTTGTAACCTCCCCTGTAATCTTCCCTGCAGCCCTGCAGTCGCTCTGAGTCACACTTGGGTCATGGGAACTCACAGCTGCTTGTCCGACCCATGCAGCTGACGGACAGCGAGCTCCGTGGCCGTTTGTTTGCTGATGCCCGTGAAAAAAAAAAGAAATAGCCCCGCACCTGAAACAATCTGGAGGTTTAGAGTTTGTTGCTGCGGAGTGGCGGGGTCCACCTCCTCTGGGAAGTAGGCCACAGTGTGCAGGCGTGCTGCGCCTTTAAACACAGTATCCTCAGAGTACTGCATCACAGTACTAAGTGGTGTAGAATAATCAACGTGATGCAGGTACTCTTTAACTTTGTCACGGAAAACACGCAGTGACTTTAAAGTTATTTGTTGTTGTTATTAAACCACGTAACTTTCAGTAACAGTCTCTGAATATACTATGAGATGTGCTGCCCCCAAAACACGGACAGCAGTCTCCTGGGTGAAAGTCCTGTGTTTGTTTGACCACATTTATCTTCTTTCTCACGTTACATTATATCACATGGCTTTGAAAAAAAGTTTGTTCGTTGTACTACGGCGATCGCTCTGACCGAACGGGAAACACACGTTAATTCAGCGCATTCGTCGTTCGCAGAAATGTAGGCCATCAGTTAGGTGATAAAAGTCGACTAAAATTTATTTAAAGTTGCAGTTTGAACACGTAAGTGTAGCTAATCATGGTGACACTTGAGGAAGCGTATAAATGCTAGCATTTCATGAGTGTGTAATCACGTGAAACAACAAATCGTCATGTCTTCGTTAGCGGAGAATGAGTCTTTCCATCGGGAGCTGGTCCTCTTCATGGATACCGCCATGTTTCAGACCAACCAAACTGGCTACATGCTAATGCTACATGCTACCAAATCCTGCACACTTTCCCTTTAATTTAACATATTTTTTTCTTTTTTTTGAAGTCTAATAATTTCCTCTCTTCATAGTATTGATTCCACCTTCCCAAGCATCTCGCTGCCATTCGTAATGAAAAGACACAAACGAGTCCAGATCCCTGTGGAGAAGGCAGGAAAATGTCCCCCCATCGGAAATCAATACATTAGCACACAAAGTGCCCTTGAGCAAGTCATCAAGTCCCCGCTAGTTCCCGGGGTGCCGAAGGAGTGATGAACGTACGTCCGCCGGGATCGATGAGAAGGGATCCCTGCCTGGTCCAGAACTGGATTGTAGTTGTTTTCTAGTCTCTGGAACTGGATTCTGGTAGGAAAGCAGTTAGTCTGGTGAGAGATGAGAGATCTCCAGGTCTCCAGGTTTCCAGGTCTCCAGGTTTCCAGGTGAATGTTTTGTTCGTTGGCAGAACAGCGGCTGCACTCGTTAACCGGCCTCGGGGTAGAGCGCCGCTAATCAGTGACAGCGGTGTGGGAACGGACTCGCTTTCCCATCCTCGTCCACCGTTCAATGCAAAATGTGTTGAAACTTGTGTGTGTGTGTGTGTGTGTGTGAACTGGTGTGTGTGTGTGTGTGTGTGTGTGTCTGCTTGCAAGTGACGGCAGCTCATATCTGAGTTTCTGTGTAAACGCCACATCATGTGGACGTCTTGAAGTGGGCCTATCTGGGTTTCTGGTTGTGTGTGTGTGTGTGTGTGTGTGTGTGTGTGTGCGCGTGTGTGTGTGTTGGCGTGCCCGGTGATAACCCCCCCTCCCCCTGTGTGTTTCAGCGAGCGTACACTGTGATGGTGGAGGCGTGGGACAGAGACAACGGCACACACAGCAACGGTAAGGATCAACCCGACACCACCTCCTGCTTTAAAACGCTCCATCCAATGTCATGGGGCTCACTATTTTGCCTGGAAGTCTGGTTGTTATGATCAGTCTGATTTATTCCCACGTAGAGATTATTTTATTGATTAATCTAGCGATAATTTCCCCGATTATTCGGAGGGGAGGGGTAACGATTAATAATTCAGTTCAGCTTCTTTATTTGGAACCGAACTGAACAAAAATATATACAAATACAAAATAAAAATAAAAAACTATCAAAATATCCTTCAAATGAATTCTTTAAGTCTGATAAGGACCCTGATGCTCACTATAAATGACATGGTTTGGATCTGCTCTGTTTGAATTCTTTAACATTGGACCCCCCGCTGCAGAGATCTGATGATTGACAGGTATCTCCCCCTCCCACCTTCTCCCCCTCTTCAGGGTCACTCAGACTGCTTTTGGCTCTCCTCTATATTAAGCCTGTGAGAGCATTGCATCGTTGAGCCATTAATTACCCCCCCCCCTCCCCTACGTTTCCCTCTGATGTCTGTCTCCTAATTAGCATCTCGACAGCTGTCCAGCTACCGCACGCCACTTCATTACCCAGAATCCCTGTGACAGGTTGGCATCCACACACCGCCGTGCCTTCGGGCCGAGAGCGGCATTCTGCGGTGGCGGGACGCTTAAAGGCTCCGCCCCCTCTCCGTCCCGCCCGGAGACGCTCGCTTCGGAGGCAGTGACAGGCGGGCGGGACGTGTTGACGTCTCGACGTTGTCCCGAGGATTTTCTTCCTCGCCGCACGACCACGAGTTAGATTTCTGTAGTCCGTCGGCAGCCAAGTGTCCCGTCAAAGTCAAACACAAGTCAATATATATATATATATATATATATATATGTATGTATATGTATATATATTTGTATGCATGCATGTCCGTGGAGGCTGGGAGATGCACTTAAGGGATATTTAAGTGTTGTTATTGCGTCTCTGTTTGTTTACTTTCACTCCGTTTTGGGATTTCCTACATTTCCTAACGCACGTCAGCGAGCAGGCAGGAACCCGTGGAATCACGGACCCCGCAGCCTGATTACAGAGTCTGACACACGGGGCCAGGTGTGCACCCCATAAAGACCTCTGACGGTCTGTGTTCTTACTGGCCGGGGGTCTGCTGCAGGATCTGATCAACCAATCGATCAGTTATCAGCTGGCAAGAAAAACAAGATTGTTGATTTGTCATTAAGGAAAGAGGATTCGCCGCTGCTTCTCAGTTCGGCGTTTTTTTTTTGCCGTTCATTATGTCCGAAAATGTTGAAATCATCCCAGATCTGATTTTTTTTTTTTTTTTTTTTTCACTCCTGATACCGAGACCTCACTGTTGCCCCGGGAGACGTCATCCTTCATCAGCATGAAAACAAACGCCGTCCTGCTGCCACAAATACTCAATAAGTAATAGATGTGAAATAAAAAAGTAACCACGGCTCAGGTGAATATATAATATCAATAATTTATGACAGTGTGGTTAATTTGCTCCCAGACTCCATCGCCAAAAACAACAGAGGCTTCTTGAAAATGGTAAAAGGAGTGGGCCTTTGACCTCTGTTACAAGAGGTCAAAGGTGAGACCAGAAGTGCCGCAGCCCCAAACAAACGTGCTCCAGTTACTACTGTAAAGCCTCGTCGTCTCCTTGCACGCCAATACAGTGGCGTTGCCGTGGACGCGATCAGCTGCTCCCCCCCCCCCCCCCCCCCCCCCGGTCAGGTTATGTAAGCTGGTCTCATGTAGCCCACTCTCTCCCCGGTAACAACGGGCCCCCCCTTGGCGCGTCTCCTCCAGCACTCAGGGAGCTCGCCATTGGTCCATATTTTTATATCTAATTGCTGGAGATGAGCAGCAGCAGGGAGGGAAACGACGTGTGTTAGAAAATGTGTTAAGCTTCAGCAGCTATGAGAATACAGCAACATTTATAAAGAGCTAATTCTAGGGAACTATATGTCGATTATAATATTTTATGAGGAAATGGTCCTTGTTTCTCTTGATGTTTTATCTCAGTAAACATTGTAAACATGAGTTTATGGTCTCAATCTCTAGTTTCAAGTCTTCTTCAATCCAGCATGATGTTCATTTAGTACATTATGGTCCATTTAGAGTCCACCAGACCAGAAAGCAGGGGATGCTTTAGGGGGCGGGGCTTACCTGCTGATTGACAGGTCACCCCCGTGATTTTAAATCAGCACAGCATGGACGGCTGGTCGAGGATGAGTCGTTCCTTTCAAGCTCCGCCTCCCCGGGTCGCACTCTGCCCGCCGCACGCCACAGCAGCAAAGCATGCTGGGTCACTATTCTTCTGTTCCTTGAGATCAAGCTAAAGGGTCTTTCCTATGTCGCCCTTCCTCGTCTGTCCCACGTCTCTTATTATTTCCGGCCTGGCTCCGATGGAGTCGGGGCCGGATATCCTGAGGGGGGGGGAAGGGGGGAGTGGGGGAGGGGCATTTGAGCGAGCAGGAAAACTGAAAAAGCATTTGGGTTATCACGACCTGGCAGACCCGGCTCTGTTTGTGCTCACTTTTCCTGAATTCTCCACATTCTTGGAGAAGGTGACACAAACGAGGCTTTCATCTTTTCAGCTTGTCAGGGTCCAAACCCAGAACCGGATCCAGGTCCCGATCCTCGGCATGTCACTCACAGTCACAGTGGTTTAGACTTCCCTTCCAAACACTTGACCCATCGAGTGTTTCTTACGTGTGATGCTGTAAACCTGACTGTGTGTGTGTGTGTGTGTGTGTGTGCAGATGAGGAGCTGCTGGTGGAGCGAAGCATCCACAAAGGGATGATCAACCCCGGCGAGGACAAGCAGACGGTGGAGTATAAGAGCGCGGCGGCCCGGTTGGAGTACACCATCCGCGTGCGCTGCGACGAGCACTACTACGGCAGCAAGTGCAACAAGGTGTGCCGTCCCCGCGACGACTACTTCGGCCACTACGTGTGCGACCAGCTGGGCAACCGAGGCTGCATGGAGGGCTGGACCGGACCCGACTGCAAAATAGGTACCAGGACGGAGACCTCCACCCGGCTTTACGTTGGATTAAAAAGGAGGGGAAGAAGAAATGTAAAGATTTACACGGTTAAATCCAATAAGTGGTCAGAAGAAACTGTGTTTTGGTGTATTATTATTTTCCCTTAGTCTACTAGGAGAACAATACTCACAGTAGGGCTGCCTAATTATTCAAATATGGCCTGAAATCGCAGGAATTCTTATCAAAATGCAACAATCCCAGTGTCGTCCTCTCTCTCCCCCCCTTATCCATCCTTAATCCGTCCTGTCAAATAATATATACATCATCATGATCTGGAAATAAACAAACAGTCACAATTAGATGTTCTTTTTACTTACAGTAGTTGACAGCTCAGAAAAAGCTCCTGAAAACATTTCAGGATTATGCAAAACATAATCTCCAAGCAGGGAAATCAATAAACTAAAAAGTTGTCGTATCTTAAAGATCGTAGTTTTTTTTACTTCCCGCTATGAGTGTCCAAACTGCTCCCAGGTCTGTGACTCACGGAGCCTCTTCTGTTTTTTTCTCCCCTTATCGGAAAAAAACACTTTGCGAGTTCATCTCGGTTCGTGTCAAGTGTCAAGAATTCAGAGAATGTTGTGAAACGCCGCTCGCCACTGGAGACACCTTCAGTTCTCCGTCCATTGTTGCCACGGCGGCAGTGGCAGCGGAGACCCCCCCCCCCACACACACACACACACACACACCTTTATATCACAGGAAAAGAAAAATGTTTTTAAACTGCTGATGATGATGAACTAACATCGCGTTCTCTTTTCCCTCGAAGCCATCTGCAAGCAAGGATGCAGCCTGGAGCACGGGAGGTGCAGCAAGCCGGGGGAATGCAAGTAAGCCCCGCCCCCTCCTTGTTTATTATTGATTGATTGTTTGTCAGATTTCACCTCAAGTGATTTCAAATCTGCTCTTGTTTGGATGGAAAACGGCTGAGTTTAATGAGGATAACAGGCGTGTACGGGGGGGGGGGGGGGGGGGGGCGTGTTGTTGATAACATACCAAGCATCACCCCCCCACCCCATAACAGCTCTGTTAAGTGCCCCCTCCATCCCTCACCTCCATCCCTCTGCTCCACTCTGATCCAGAAGCCATTGTTCTGCTTCCTGCCCACACACACACACACACACACACACACACACACACACAGAGCCTGTTTTTCTGCTATATGTTTCCTCCCTCATCCCCCCCCTTTATAATGTCTGCTGCCCACATCACCTCTTCCTTGTTATGGCTGCGGTTCAGGTTCATCCTGATAAGAGACTCAAACTAAACGACAACCCTAATCCATAAAAGTGTAAACATCCATCCATTAACCCAGAGGTGGAGAAATAATCTGAATGTTTGAGTCCAGAATGCAGCTAATAACTCGTGATGAGTTCACAGAGCGACCGCCAAACTGTCCATGTCGTACAATCACGATATAATAGTTGAGATTCACGATATTATCCCGATAATCACGATACAAATGTTTTTATTTCATCACAGAAAAGACCTTTTGTAAACCTTTTTAGTTAAAAAAATAATCTCAAATTAGATCATAAATCATAATGTCACCATGCTTAAATAAAGGATAAATACATTTAAATAAAAATAAATGATAGCGATGATGGAAAAAGTGTTTTTAATGCGTGATCTGCTGGTCCCTGGAGTCCGGACCAGGAGGAGGACGGCAACGGCAAAACAACCAAAAGGGCTGAGCGGGCGTTTGTTGCAGCACTGTACATTTAGACACACACACACACACACACACACACACAGTGGCATGTATTTGGAAATAGAAGGGGGGGGGGGGGGGGGGGGTTATACTGAGGCAGGTTTGATTTAGTTAAGATCTCGTAAAAAAAGAAAAAGACATTTTTCACTGGAAAGGGCCGGAGGATTGGAAGAGAGAGAGGAACACTCTGGAATGTGCCTCAACATGTGATTTGGAGCTTCATTGCAATCAGTGACACACACACACTCACACACACACACACACACTCACACACACTCTCACACACACACACACTCACACACACTCACACACACACACTCTCACACACACACACACTCACACACACACACACACACACACACTCACACACACTCACACACACACACTCTCACACACACACACACTCACACACACTCACACACACACACTCTCACACACACACACACTCACACACACACACACTCACACACACTCACACACACACACACACACACACTCACACACACACCACACACACACACTCACACACACACACACACACTCACACACACACACTCACCACACACACACACCACACACACACACACACACACACACACACACACACTCACACACACACACACACACACACTCACACACACACACACACTCTCACACACACACACTCACACACACCACACACACACACACACACACACACACACACACACACACACATCCAACCAGTGGTTGGAAACGTGGGAATAAAAAGCTTTTTTTGTTTTTTTCATATACGTGAATCACGACATTGATGCTAATCATCATGTGTGTGTGTGTGTGTGTGTGTGTGTGTGAATGCAGCTGTTAGCGTAGCCGCTAGTTAGCTCCAATTCAAACAGGAAATGATGACACAACTCCAGTCACCTTCTAGAGATGATCTTCATTGAAAAGGCCACTTACAGGATTTTATTGTGCACTCAGCTGATTTCATAGTTGTTTGCTCGGTTGTCATGGAGACGGCCAGGCTGTCATCATGTGACTTAAGTGTCAAAACATCAGCCGCGTGACTAATTTCTGAGAAAATGAGAAAAGCAGATGGAGACGATTTTTGTAATGATCCTGAGGAGGAGGAGGAGGAGGAGGAGGAGAAGAGTGTGAGGACCAGGATGAGGAGGAGAAGGAGGAGGAGAAGAAGAGTGCGAGGGGGAGGAGGAGGAGGAGAAGAAGAGTGTGAGGACCAGAAGGAGGAGGAGGAGAAGAGTGTGAGGACCAGAAGGAGGAGGAGGAGAAGAGTGTGAGGACCAGGAGGAGGAGGAGAAGAATGTGAGGACCAGGAGGAGGAGGAGAAGAAAAGTGTGAGGGCCAGGAGGAGGAGGAGAGTGTGAGGACCAGGAGGAGGAGAAGAATGTGAGGAGGAGGAGGAGAGTGTGAGGACCAGGAGGAGAAGTGTGTGAGGACCAGGAGAAGGAGGAGGAGAGTGTGAGGACCAGGAGGAGGAGGAGAAGAATTCGAGAACCAGGAGGAGGAGAAGAGTGTGAGGACCAGGTGGAGGAGGAGAAGAGTGTGAGGACCAGGAGGAGGAGGAGAGTGTGAGGACCAGGAGGAGGAGGAGGAGAGTGTGAGGACCAGGAGGAGGAGGAGGAGAGTGTGAGGACCAGGAGGAGGAGGAGGAGAGTGTGAGGACCAGGAGAAGGAGGAGAGTGTGAGGACCAGGAGGAGGAGGAGGAGAGTGTGAGGACCAGGAGGAGAAGGAGGAGAGTGTGAGGACCAGGAGAAGGAGGAGAGTGTGAGGACCAGGAGGAGGAGGAGGAGAGTGTGAGGACCAGGAGGAGAAGGAGGAGAGTGTGAGGGGTTAAAGAGGGAGACAAAGAGAGTAAAACCTCCAGACTGTGTTTGGTTTCTTGTTTCTTTACAAACATTCACAACCTACGCTCCTCAGTGACACGACTGAACACGTCGCTAGGCAACAGCCGGCTAAGTCCGTCCGCTGGAGTTTGGGCGCGAGGCTCGCCTGTAAATAATACACACACACACACACACCGGGCCCCTCCGACCGGCCCCTGGCCCCCGGGTGTGGTCGTCTGAGGGCCAGGCGGCGGCGGCGGTGTAGGGGTTTGTGGTCAGCCGGGATATTTTGGGCTCCCGGCTCGGTCCCCCCCTTTTGGCGGGCCCCTTCCATTGATGGGACGGCAGCGGCCCGGTGACGGGGCTTGTGGGTAATGCCACCCTTGGCCTGCGGCTGCAGGAAACCATTTCCCTGCTCTCCCACACTGCAGACAGACAGACTGTCCACGCTGCCACCGCCGCCGCCGCTCACTGACAGCGTGCAGCGCAACGCCGCCGACCACAGCGCCGGTCAACACACACGCTGTAGTAAACACACACACACACACGTCCAGTCAGAGGGAGTCCAGGCATGAAACTAAAGCCATTTAAATTATAAAAAGAAAATAGGAATATCTGAAAAACCTGCAACAAATCAAAATGAACCTTTGCACCTTTAAAAAACGTAGCGACGGCGAGTCCAAACGAACGTCAAATTTAAACTCTGACGAGAGTTTAAATGAAACTATGAGAACAAATCTCTCAAATCAGAGCCAGAGGACCTAGAACGCAGAAAACGTAACGTGGATGAACGTGTTGGTCGCTGCTGTACGACGGTTTGGTCGGCGTCCATTTTGATGTGTTTGAGAGGGAGAGGAGAGACGGCGGTAATGGGGGGGGGGGGGGGGGGGGGTGTTCCCTAAAATAGCCCCGACAGAGAAATGACAGGACAGGTGGAGCAAGGTTACCACTGGCCTTGGAATAACAGAGTGCTGCCATAAACCAACAGATTAGCTAACCCTCGCCCCCCAACCCCCCCCCCCCCCCCCCCCCCCCCCCAGACGACGACTAACCCGCCGCTCCACAGACCCCCCTCCCCCCCACTCATTCCAAGAGTGACCTCGGCGGGTGGGGGGGGGAGAAAATGTCATAGTCAGGTGGAGATTTGTTCGTCATCCGAGTGCTTAATGTCTTATTTTACAATAATACAAATAATAATAATAATAATACATGAATCATTGTTGGATAAAGTTTAATTTAAAGATGTGGAACTTGGGACTTGTAATGGAAATGTCACATCATTTTAATAATGAATATAATCATTAACTGCAGCCATATTTCATTCGTGGAGTTTCCACCTTAAATCAGCTTTTTTTCTTAAAAATTTGCAGTTTATTCTTAAACATGTTCAAATAATCTGGAAAAAACAAACATTTTAGGCTTCAATTATTGGCAGAAAAGCTTTAAAAAAAAGTCCAGTAAAAGATCAGCAGTTACATGTGTTGTAACACACACACTCACACACACACACACACACACACACACACACACACACACACACACACACACACCTGCAGCAGACATCCATCACCCTGACGGAGACGTTCTCCTGAAGACGTCTCTGGAACAGGAGTTGAAACGTTTAAAAACATTTCCCCTTCTTTCTTTTTTTCCTTCTTCCTCGCCGCCTCCATCATCATCATCATTCCTCATCATTCCTCACCGCCAGACGTTTATCTGGCTCGCTGCCCGGCGTCGAGCCCACCTCGGTGTTTTCCTGCGCTGTAAAAGTATTAATTCACATGTTATTAAGTGCTTGCGCTCCCCTCGGGGGGCCGAGCTGTAAATATGAACACATACTCAGTTGTGAAATAATAACAGACCATTTATTTGAGGGAAAAATAAAGTCAGCCACCGTTGCACCCGCTGAACTCCCCGCGGTCTGTTCTCTAATCACTACGACCTGGAAGCACCAATAAAACGGCAGAAAACATGATTAATACATTAAACGGGTTTCGTTAAATATCCTGGTGAGGACGTTTGGTGCTTTTGTTCTTCCTGTTTGGAGTTTCAGACGCTTCAGGAAGGAAATGAGAAGAGGACGGGAGGAAGACGTGCATTAAAGATGTTTACCTGTGTTTGTGTGTGTGTGTGTGTGTGTGTGTGTGTGTTTTGCAGCTGTAACTACGGCTGGCAGGGTCCGCTGTGTGACGAGTGTTTGCCGTATCCCGGCTGCGTTCACGGCACCTGCAGCGAGCCGTGGAAGTGCACCTGTGAGAAGAACTGGGGAGGTCTGCTCTGTGACAAAGGTCAGTCTCACAGGGTTTACACGATGCACCTGAACGCACCACCATGCCCCTTACAGAACAACTGGGTTTAAGTTCTTGACCTGGTCTCGAAGGCCAATACTTCTAAATGAGCCTTTTGTTTGATTCAAACACTGTTCGGTCATTTACCGTAAATCCTCTAATATAGGCCTGTATTCTAACATTGGCCGGTCTTGCCGTCGGCGGAGGTTAATAAAGGCCTGGGCCTATATTAGAGGATTTACGGTATATTTGATATCTGATGATTTCAAGTTGAACCAAAAAAGTCTGTCGTGAGTCAGCAGGAAGTTGCTTCAGTTGTTATCGATGTGGGGGGGAGAAAAAAAAAGTCCCAAAATAAGGACTTACAGGAACACATTGTTGTTGTTGACTCGGTTTCACAACTGGAACTATTTTTAAAGAGTTTGCATAAAAAAAAAAAAAAAGGAAAGAACATTGAAAAAGTCTGACACACATAAACACAACATTCATTGTGAAGTCTTTATTTCCAGCACATGGAGCTGAAAAACCACCACCATGCTGCTTTTTACAGCTCCGCGTTACAACACACCGGCTTTCTCTGTCAAACATGCTCTTCCATTGTGTTGCTTGTAAACCTGCAATCAGAAGCTTCTGGAAGGCGAAGGCAGCGATGACATGGAGCCAGCTTGTGTTTCAGCTGATGTTTGATGGTCTTTGTGGTCCTGCAGACCTGAACTACTGCGGGACCAACCGGCCCTGTCAGAACGGCGGGACCTGCATGAACACGGAGCCCGACGAGTACAACTGCGCCTGTCCGGACGGATACTCGGGCAAGAACTGCGAGATCGGTGAGTCTCTCTTTTTACGTCTTGTTTGGGTGCCACGTCACGTTCAGGGGAGCCGGATCGAATGGGATTCACGAGCGTTCCTGCCTCTCTCCCTCCAGCCGAGCACGCCTGTGTTTCCAACCCGTGTGCCAGCGGCGGCACCTGCATGGACCTGGAGAACGGCTTCCAGTGCCTCTGCCCTCCACAGTGGACCGGCAAGACCTGCCAGATCGGTACGGCTGCTCGGGTCCTGGTTCAAGTCCTGGTTGCATGTGTGTTTGTGTTGCTGTGTGTGTTTTAACCAGGAGGGGTTACTGCACTAATTTCCAATGAGAATGTGTGTGTTTGTGTATATGCACCCCCCCCTCTCATCTGCAACTCGAGCCAGGTGACTTGAGTAAAGCTAAAAATAACCTCCCGCCTGGCAACTGCTCGGGACAGAATACACTCCAGCGGGGGTCTATCTTTGGCCCCAGACTGGGCGTAACTGGGTGGTGGTGGGGGGGGGTTGTATGTATGTACACTACGGCGAGGCGACGCCCTCACCCCCCTCGACCCCTGCCAGGAAACGCTTCAGAACCTGTAAACATGCGCCAGCAGCACCGAACCGCTCCGTTTTGTGTTACGGATGATTCTCAGAGCCTTTCAGGGAGCGGCTGGTACCTGGGGGGGGGGGGGGGGGGTGGTAGTGTAGGGGGGGGTTGGGTTTTTGGGAATGGGTCGGGGTGTTTGGTTTCAGCAGGCCAACAGGTGCCGCCTACCTCCTGGGAGTCGTATTAATGCACTGTGTCGGCTCGGAGGGAGCGTGGCAGCGTGGCGGGTGCGGCCCAGCGCCGCCTCTGAAACCGACCACTCGGAATGCTGCAGGTCGGCCTTCTGGGAATGCAATAGAGGGGGGGGGGGATGGAAACCCTGGCAGACGTGAACTTCACCCTGTCGACCCCCCCAAGTTGCTACAGAGAGACTTAAATATGCTCTAAATGTTCCACGCTGTAAAAAATGTCTGTTATTATTGTGGTTTCTAACACACGGGGAGATTTCACGACTTTTACAGACAATTAGTCGACATCAGATGAGCTATTTTTAACGACCTCGTCCTCGTTAAGGATTTTGTTTTTCCTCCTGAGGAAGAATGAAAACACTTCCCGCCGAAAGTCAGACCGGCTTTAAACGGTTGTTTGTCGCTGCGCTTGGTGACGGGGCTTCTGGGATCTGGGCTCGCTCTGATTCTCTCTCTCTCTCTCCCCCCGTCTCCAGACGTTAACGAGTGCGAGGCGAAGCCTTGCCTCCATGCTTACTATTGCAAAAACATGATTGGTGGATATCTCTGTGGCTGCTTTCATGGATGGTCCGGCCTGAACTGTGACATCAGTTAGTATCAATCTGCCCACGTACTCAGCTTCTTTTCCTGCTGCTGCTGTACCTGTCGCACCTGTCGGGCCCTGTCGCACCTGTCAGACCCTGTCGCACCTATCGGACCGGCTAGCCTCCTCCGTTCCTCTCTTCTCATTTCATGTCATCTTTCTGAAATATTTCCATATTCTTGTAGCTTATAGACATAGATTTTCTTATCTCAGTCTGATCCGCATCACGTCGGTCTAACTCCTCTCTTCTCTTCCTGACGTGTGAATCTTCCTGGGGTTCTGACTTCCACGATCGTGGGTTCTCTGCATGTTCTCGCCTCCTCAATCTGGCGTTTCCCTCGGGGGCTTGAATCCCGTTCCCTTAAGCTGCATGTTCCTCTTCCACCCGCGTGCCGAGTTTGATCCTCATAATTGTTTGTTTTTCCCTCTTCAGACGCGATCAGCTGCCAGGGTCACTGTCAGAACGGAGGCACCTGCAAGGTGAGATGTTTTTTTATTGCTCCCCTCGCCCCCCCGAGGGCTGATCTGGATGTATGTGTTTAATGTAACGGGACACGATGGCGGCGGTAGATCAACGCGAGGTGTCACAACATGGAGTCATGTGCTGGAGGGCGTTGTGGGTGTTACGGTGGTTAAACGGCGGCTGCCAGTGTGGGATGATGAAGTGGAGCTGTCAGGAGGATTTAAGGGGGACCGATTAAATGTTTTTCACTCAAACCTTCCAGATCCATCACGTCACCCGTTTATCTCAAACATCAGCATCATCGTCGTGAACACGGCTGCAGGATGAATCAAAACGATCCACAAAAACGAACCCTTCCTCATATATATTTATATATATATTTATGGTTGTGTATTGAATGCAATGAATTCATGCGAAGGAGAACCCTATTTTAAGTCTCATTTTTTTCAAATTTCAAATAGAAATTTAGAGTACATTATACAACACAACATATATACATAATTTTCTTTAAAAAATAAATGAAAAAATTAAAATGAAAAAGAAATATATAATAATAAAAATAATAATAATTATATATAGCTACATATATATATATATATACCACACACACATACACACCAGCATGTACACATTCAAACATACAGAAATATAAATGAAGATTTGAAGCACGTGAAAGTGAAAGCTGTGCTCCGCTTCTTTAAATGTGAAAGTGCAAGAAAAAGCCTCCGGCTACATTTGGCTGAAAGTCAAGAATGCTTATTATCTCCTATCTCCTATAGTTGCTCTTGAATGCAACATCCAGACTCTCACATTTGAAATGAAAGTGATATACTTGCTGGAAGCGGCGTGATGGCGTGCGAGTGATATATGCCTTTGCGTTGTAGGAGGGATCGCGAGGCTGTGTCTGCCCGCCGGGCTTCGTGGGCCGCCACTGCGAGCACCAGCGGAACCGCTGCGCCAGCGGTCCTTGCAGGAACGGCGGGCGCTGCCACGCCCTGCTGGACGGCTTCATGTGCGAGTGTCTGCAGGGCTTCGCCGGCACCACCTGTGAGGTGAGGACTAGATCCAGCATGTAAAACAGAAAGCACCTCATCTCAAGGATGCAGGGCGAGAAACCCAACCTCTGCCTCTCCCTGCAGGTCCAGAACGACCCCTGCAGCCCCAACCCGTGTCACAACAAGGCCCAGTGCCACGGCATGATGGGGGATTTCTACTGCAGCTGCCCCGACGACTACGAGGGCAAGACCTGCTCCAAGCTGAAGGACCACTGCAAGACCAACCGGTGTCAAGGTGAGAGCCGGGGCCACGATGGCGTCCCCAGAATCATAATCATAATCAGCTAAATGTGATTAAAACTCCTAAAACGCACCGGGGTCACTTTGCATTTTGTCACAGATCACAGATCCTTATTTAGTGAAAGAAACAATCAATAATATAAAAGAAGATGATCATAAATCAATCACCTGCAAAAATAAAGGATACATTAATAAAAATGTTTTGAGTTTTTTTTTTTTCATTAAATTATTTTAAAATCAAAATTGGATTACATTATACAGCACAACATATATATAATTTATTTATTTATATTTTTAAATAAATAAATAAAAATGACAAAAATAATAATATTCGAAAATTATAGTAGTAATAAATCTGTTATCAACTGAGATTTTTTTTATATAATAAATAAATAAATGAAAAAAAAAATTGTATCCTGTATTTTTTCTAATCACTTGTGACATTATTCCTGATTATTATGTTTATTTATTTATTACATATTGGAAATAATTAATATAATAATCACCTTAAATCACCTTATTGTGTGATCTGCGTTAAAAGCCTGTATCGTCCAATCAGCAACCAGGATTTCTATTCTGACTTTACAACCCTGCTGATGGTCTTTTTTCCCACCTTCTATGACCCTTGAAGTGATCGACAGTTGCACCGTAGCCGTGGCAACCAACGACACCCAAAAGAGGGTGTGGCGCATCTCGTCCAACGTGTGCGGTCCCCACGGACGCTGCATCAGCCTGCCTGCCGGGAACTTCAGCTGCTCCTGTGAGCCGGGATTCACCGGCACCTACTGCCACGAGAGTGAGTCATCACACACACACACACACACACACACTATATTTATCACCAGTTACCATCACTGAGAACCACATGATTGTTACGGTAACTCAGACTCCAGCTTCACTAATCATCACGGTCCTTTAGGAAATCCGTTTTCGTGCTCCTGCAGGATATTTTAGGGATAATCCTGAACTTTTCAAGAAGTGATTCGTCACAAAACATGATTATATCTCTTTTATTTATAACATATTCACGTTCCAGTAGGTTGAGCACGAAGTTCATCCCACAATGTAACCACAGAAACCAAAAAAACATCTCAACCAAATAAAAAAAAAAAGAACAACATGTGTGCATCCAAGAACAAAACAAAAAAGGCATGAAATCAAGAATTAAATGTCTTTTGTTAAATTTGGGGTATTTTATGCATTTTGAAAATCTGACAATAGTTGAAAACAACATAAAAATCTCAAGTAACGGACTTAAAACTCAATTAATTTTTGATTATAGGATGTGGAGAATTATAATATGATATGACTAGTTCTTATTATAAGGAGAATAAAGTAAATATCTCTGGTCTCTCTGCCTGCAGACATTAACGACTGCACGTCGTCGCCCTGTAAGAACGGAGGAACGTGTATCGACGGGATCAACTCCTTCCAGTGTTTCTGCCCCGACGGCTGGGAGGGAAGTCTGTGTGACGCTGGTGAGTATCCGTGTTACTGGAACAGGCAGTGAAGCCAACCCTGGAGTGCCTTAAAGCTGCTGGCCACCAGGGGGCGTCTCCTCTCTGGTTGTATAGAAGTCTATGAGAAAATGGTCCTACTTCTCTCTTGATGTATTATCTCAGTAAACATTGTAAACATGAGTTTATGGTCTCAATCTGTAGTTTCAAGTCTTCTTCAATCCAGCATGATGTTCATTTAGTACATTATGGTCCATTTAGAGTCCACCAGACCAGAAAGCAGGGGATGCTTTAGGGGGCGGGGCTTACCTGCTGATTGACAGGTCCATTTAGAGTCCAACAGACCAGAAAGCAGGGGATGCTTTAGGGGGCGGGGCTTCCCTGTTGATCGACAGGTTGCTACCATAAAGCATGAAGGAGTAAAGGTGGCGTCTCCGTTCCAGACGTGAACGAGTGCAGCAGGAGTCCGTGTGAGAACGGCGGCCGCTGCATGGACCTGCTCAACGACTTCTACTGTAACTGTGTGGACAACTGGAAGGGGAAGACCTGCAGCTCACGTAAGTCCATGGTTTATACATGGTGACGGGTAGTTCACTAAACCTTCATAGTGCTTATAGCTCTGTATAAGTACTCCTAATGCTTTATAACAAGAATCATAACACATTGTTGAGCATTTTATTATGATTTGTAAGGTCATGTGTTATTTCTTGCATGGATCATAGTGTATAATAATTCCCATAGTTGTAACACATTATAATCATTTTGATAATACATCATAAAGTGACTTTAATTGTTGTTTTCTTGCATAGATTTAATAACATTTTTTCACTTTACTTAATGTTTTTATTAGATTATAACACCTAATAGTTGTGTTAATAATGTAAGAGTAGACTTGTCCTCGCCGTTCAGGCTGAGTCAAATGTCTGAAACCTCTTTTTTTTCCCATGATGCCTTGCTCCAGGTGAGAGCCAGTGTGACTCCAGCACCTGCAGTAATGGAGGGACCTGTTACGACCACGGGGACTCCTTCCTGTGCAGCTGCCCGTCAGGCTGGGGGGGCAGCACCTGCAACACAGGTCAGGACCCCCCCCCCCCCCCCCTCTCTACACACACTGCTAGTAGTGATGTCATAACGGGACTCAATCAAAACGTTGTGTTTTTGTGTTTTTGCAGCCAAGAACAGCACGTGTGACTCGGGTCCGTGTGAGAACGGGGGGACGTGTGTCGGAGGAGGGGGGGACGCCTTCACCTGCATCTGCAAGGACGGCTGGGAGGGAGCCACCTGTGCCCAGAGTAGGTCACCCTTAGGTGCCCATGTCCCCAGGGAGGGAGGGATGGGAGGGAGCAGGACTTCCTGTTTGAGAATGCTAAAAAGGCTGCAATTTACCATTTGAGCCATTGAAGTTGGGTTTAAAAGTTCAACCTTGAGTCATAGAAGCTAACTATGTTAGCAGCTTCAACACCAGAATCCACATGGAACCAGATCCAGTAAGGGTGTTGCTCTCCTTGCTCGTGTCCATTAGATCCACCCGTTGCTCCTCCACAGTCCAAATATGGTCAATTCCTTCACTGGTTGCTAAAAATCCAAGAACTCAAAGCTTCAAAACCCAGTTATAATGATTATATTCATGGTAATGGTAGCTCCGGTCCAGGCTCCTCCCACAGCGCCGGTTCATCATGACCTCAATGTAACTATAAAGCAACTTTACTTCTACGAGTGTTTTTGTTTCCTCACCGGTTGTGTGTTCTGTCTTGCAGACGTGGACGACTGTAACCCTCATCCCTGGTGAGTTATTAAACATACAAACACACTTCAGCAGAGACACAGTGTTGTGACCTCTGTGACCCCGTCGGTTGTGGATGTGTGTTCATGGACGTCCACTTAGAAAGCTCGAAGTGGAGCTTTATCGACTTGACCTCCCGTTCTGAGGCGAGGTGGTCTGGACCGTTCTGGTTTATCTCTCTGCCGGGTGTGGCACCGTTAGGCTCTTGTTTGGACTTGAGGATGTGAAACCGAGCGTTGGAGCGGATCTACAGGGTTTCCCAGAAACTCTCCCCCTGCAGATCTGCTCTCGTGTTCCCGGACTTTCCCTCCAAACATCCAACACGTCCACTTCAGTTTCACTTTTTGACATTTTTATTGACAATATTGGCACAAAAAACAACAAGTGGGACTCCCCAGGACAAAAGACACCCCCTCCTCCCTCCTCCCCTGCTGAATGACTGACAGGTGGATTAGTGGTGGTTTGGGGTTTTGGAAGAAGGCGGTTTGAGGGAGACGGGGGCACCGTGCTCGACCTGGGGGGATCTGTGAGGACCGGTGGGGGTTAGGGGGGGGGCTCAGTATGTGGTCAGCAGGGATTTACATATGAAGTCCAGGACATTGATCAGGGATCAGCTTCAGCCTCGTCTCGCTCCTCGGACTCCACGGGGAAATACAAAAGGGGCTGATAGATTAGTGGCAGCGGAGTCGCCGACCTCAGAGCGACGAGAATGTGATGTCACGTTAACATTCTCGATCTCATCCCGATGTTTTTAAACACGTTAATCGGACACTTTTTAGGTTTTAAAATGGCAACATTGTGTTTTTATTACACGATGATTCCTGGATTTCTTTACGACATCGAGTGATGATATTTTTACGATCATCCCGATAATGAAAATCCACCGTGATCGACTCATTGTGTTTCGTATAGATTCTTATATTGTCTCTAGTGGACTAAAGCAGCTTCCCTTTCCTTCATAATTCACCACGAAGCCGTCGTACCATGAGAAGTGTCCCTGAAGGGGTCGTAGAGAAGTGAAGTACCTTCTGTTATTAGTACTTGTACATCATCGGCTTCGACATGAAGATTGCTATTTAATTGCTGCTTCTCATACGAACTCCTTTAAAGGAAACAAACAACTTATTGATTTACAGTTTTTCTAAAAGCTCACCTGCAGTCGAAGAGCAGCAGAATGTTTTTGCCTCTGGGGGGGAAAAAAATCCACTTTTATGAGATGAGATTCACTTTTAATGCGTTCTGCAGTTTCACAGACGATAAAAAGCAACGTTACATCAACCCGTTAGTGAGCTCTGGGGAGGACCCTGATCCGGATCAGAGTCCAGGATGTGAGTTTTGTCTGACGATAAACTTTTTTTACCCTCCTTTTGAACTTCTGCTTCTTTGTGTTTTTCCTGCAGCTACAACGGCGGCATCTGCGTCGACGGCGTGAACTGGTTCCGCTGCGAATGCGCTCCGGGATTCGCCGGACCGGACTGCCGCATCAGTGAGTCCCTGGGAAGCGGAGGAGGGGGGAGGGGTTGGCGGGGGTCAGAGAGGTGAAAGGTCGCGGCAGGGGGAGCGTGACCCTATTGTTTCAGGGCGACAGATTAGGAAGCCTTTAAGGAAAGACGGTCTTAATCTCTCCCCTCGGAGCTGAACCCGGGTCAGCGCTGGGGCTCGGCAGACGGGCCCGTGCGCTTTCCCGCGGCCTCATGGGAGAAAAAAAAGCCCTTTCAGAACCCCAATTGAAGCGTTTCAAACCAAAACCGCCCAATAAAGCCATTGTGCGATGGAGGATCGTCCGAAATTCCGACAGTCATTGAAGGTATTTGAATGTAACATTCAAAGGTTTCGTTAAGCTTCGGGAAGAAAGAAGACGAGCAACAAAGAGATGTGTGTGAAATAAAACCCAGCTGTCTTTCCTTCGCTGTGGTGATGATGATGATGATGATGTCGCCGTTTACATCTCTCTGGTTTGTCCCGCAGACATCGACGAGTGTCAGTCGTCTCCGTGTGCCGACGGGTCGACCTGCGTGGACGAGATCAACGGCTTCCTCTGCGTCTGTCCTCCGGGACACGCCGGGCCTCGCTGTCAGAAGTGTGAGTAGAAAAACAACAACAACCTCCGACGCCATGTTTGTTTGTCACGTGAAGATGAAAAAGGTCGCCAACTTCCTTCCTGTCTCGCAGTCATCGGCCTCGGGAAGCCGTGCCGCCACGCCGGCCTGCAGTTCCCTCACGGCAGCCGCTGGGAGGAGGAGTGTAACGGCTGCCAGTGTGTCAACGGATACGTCCGCTGCTCCCAGGTCAGTCCCCAGGTCATGTGACACGGCTCGGAGGGGTGCTGGAAATCCTTGAAACACTTAAGTGTGGTGTTTTCAAGGTTTGGAAAGTGCTTGGATTTAGAATAAAGTGCTTGAAATGTGTGTTGTATGTGATGACATCTATGATAGAACAGAGAAAAGAAGATCTCCATATCTGAGGGACTGAAAACAGCATTTTCTGACATTTCTTAATGAAAAATGACTTTTGATGATGAACAGATGATGAAAATAGTTGGTGATTATATTTCTGTGGATCTGTTAGTGGAATTAGTTTTCCTTTCATTTGTGGTCCTTCTGTAAAAAGCTGTCTCCAAACATCATGTCGGTTGTTTAGAGGACAATAACATCTCATTTAATGTGATGAACAAGTGACATAATAAGTAGACTGAATACTGACCATTGGCTTGATACAAATATGGAGTTTACCACAGCTGGAAGGTGCTGGAAAAGCATGGAAATGCACCTTGAAGTGCTTGAAAAGTGCTTGAATGTGACTTTGGAGAAGGTGGAGGGACCCTGCATCTTGTTTTAAGTTGAAACCAGTGAATGACCTCGGCCGTGTGTCCTCCCCCAGGTGAGGTGTGGTCGTCGGCCCTGCCTCCTCCCGCAGGCTCCGCCCCCTCCTCTTCCTCACCCCCCTCCTCCGGACGCCGGCTCCACGCCGTCGTGCCCCGGAGGTCACGAGTGCGTGGAGCATCAGTTCCTCACCTGCTTCTCGCCGCCGTGTCACCAGTGGGGCGTGTGTTCGTCGCCGGACCCGCCCACACCCCTGCACACCCAGTGTGAGCCCAACAGCGGTTACCTTGACAACAGCTGCGCTCGCATCACACTCATCTTCAAGAAGGACAAAGTGCCGCAGGTGAGATATCAATACTGTAAAAACACTTTCTTTCTATTTTTTTGATACATTTTCTGGGATGTTTGACAATATTTGAATCAAATTTTATATAATAAGTACACAAAACATGTGAATCCAAAAGTGTTCTAAATGTAGACACGTGAACAAAAGATTTCTAAACAAGTTATTTGGAGGATTTTATAGTTTTTGACTCAGTTTTATGAGCAGACTGCAAAGACGTTGCCAGTTAACGTAACGCAGTGATGTCATCACGAGTGACGGCGTGAAAAGACAGAAGCCTCAACTTTCCACCAATCATCTGGCTCTTCTGGTTTTTATTCCAGACCTTGAACACATCCTGCAAACAAGGATCCGTTTTTTCACTTATTTCTTTTTCGGTATTAAAAATATATATAAATCAAAAGAGGAGGACAAAATGGGAAATATATGACCCCACAGCCGTAAACCAAATAATGGGTGTTGCTTTAAAATAACTTTAACGAGAGAATGACGGCATGCCGGCGCTGCTGTGAGAGTCTGAAATGAGACGGTCTCAAACCGCCGACTGCAAACGACTTCACATCGCTGTCGATGCGTCGTGTCATAACAATACATTCAGAACCGTTCTCCCTCCCACGCCGGATTGTTGACATTTGATAATTGCTGGGTTGTTGACAATCCGAGGTCGTGGAGAATGAATCACACACACGTGTTCAGATGAGCCGGTTTCAGAGTTTCTCGGTCTCATCGTCCGATCCGATCTTCTCCACGAAGACGACTTTGTTCGGAGAAAAAAAAAAAATGTATCCATTTTTAATTTTTCTCTTTATGTTTTTTGTTTTATCTTTTCTCCGTGATGAGAAAACAAGCCTTCAAAAGTCTTAAAAAGACGTAATTCCGACCAGGACGTAAGCTATGTCTGGTTTGTGTCGCCTTTGCTTCTCCCGTTGCCTAGCAACCAGCTCCGGTTGAGAAGAGATAACTTACTATATCTGATGAAGATGAAGCCAGAAATCATATTTGACTCTTCTTTATCTGATGGAGGATGTGCTTCATGTGAGTGTATACACGTAGACCGCCGTGTTGATTAAAACCGATGAACTCTGGGATCAGTTTGGACCGTGAAGGATCCATCGGTGGGATCCTCTGGATCAGGAGATGAAGGCTGATGAAGAGATACATCCTGTAAACGTGCTCTGATCTCCTCTGTTGTCGTGTTCTTTCCTGTTTCCTACTGTATCACGAAGACTTAACCGCCCCCCCGCGGCAGGTCTGGATCAAGTTTTATGAATGGAAACGGCTCCATTCCTCTGATAAGATACTGATCTGGGATCTGAGAGTCCCCCCCCCCCCCCCCCCCCCCCCCCCCGCTGGGCTCTGATTAGCTGCATCTGAAAGCGACTTAGGAGGAATTAGACGGCGATTGTTCCTCGTCCCAGTGCAGATGCTAATCTGTGTGTGTGTGTGTGTGTGTGTGTGTGTGTGTGTGTGTGTGTGTGTGTGTGTGTGTGTGTGTGTGTGTCGCAGGGCACCACGGTGGAGAACATCTGCTCCGAGCTCAGGTACCTCCCCGTGACTCAGACGCTGGCCGAGGAGCGAGCGCTGCTCATCCTCTGTGACCTGTCCTACTCCAACAGTGACGCCGTGGAGGTTGCCATGGTGATTATTGCACACACACACACACACACACACACGGATGGATATACAGTCTTGGTGGTGCATTCACACCAAACGCAAAGGGAATGTTTCATACATCCATTTCAACAAGCTGGATTCACTGGATTAAGCAACACACATCTGCTGGTTTACTACAGCTGGAGGAACCTAAAATAATACATTTATTTGTGATTGAACATCAATAACCAGATGGAAATTATGCTGAAATAACTTCATCATGATGGTGATCAGTAAAAAGTGCTGAGTCATGCTTTGTTAGGTCTGTCTGCAAGACATCAAGCTAAGTACTGTTAAAACGCTGGTTTTCTGAATGGAGTCTGGTTGATGGGTGCTAGGCTACGCTAACATTGTAGCTGCTCCATCAACACTCCATATAAGGTCATCTGGACATAAATACAGCAGAGACCTTGTTGTTTGGACCACAGACAGTCTCTGGTTCCCCACATAGTCTGGTCCGGTCTCTGGACTAACGTTGACTACCATCTAGACCTCTGGGGGACCACGGACCTGGTTTGATATATAAATCCTGATTCCGTACTTCATGCGGGTGATTCCGTTTGAGGACAAAGTAACACTTTCCATCTTTTCTTCTCCCACTTTGTAAAAATCGCACTCAATTTGTCCGTTTAAATGGTTTCCAGAGGAGCTCTACTTTCTGTCTCTTCCCTTCCTTTCTCTGTTTAAACGAGAGAAACAAGAAAGAGAAGGAGGACGAGACAGGAGGCGTTTGAAGCTTTTAGCAACATCTGGATGAGATTTAGGTTTCTGTTGGGACACCTTGCTGATCTCTGCTGGCCCTCCTCTTCCTCCCTCTCTCTCTCTCTTACCTCTCCTGCATTCATTTGCTTTCTTTGCGGTTTCTTTTTCTTTGTTGCTCTGTCTTTCTCTCTCCCCTCAGCCTCTTCCTCTCTCGGCCACCCAGACTCTGGTTGGGGGGGGGGGGGGGGGGGGGGGAATCAGTCACATCGGGGCTCTAAGCTTTTAATGGAGGGGATTAGTTCTCCTCCCTCTTGATGTTTTTGAGCGACAGATACAAAAAAAAAGGAGCGGCGAAACCTGACGTGCATCCAAACTCCCAACAACAAGGCGTTCATATTAAATATGAAAAATCAAATAAATAAAACAAACTCCCACTCTGCTGAAGCTAAATGTCAGCGCTGGTTTGTGTGGGTGAGATCTGTGTAGACCAGTTTACTCTCCTCGCTGCCATGCTGGAAACAAGTGGTTCAATATGTGTGTGTGTGTGAGTGTGTGTGTGTGTGTTCATCTGGACATGTTGAAGCTGACAAGTAAAGTCAACAGATCTTCAAGTAGTTGTGTCAAAATATTTAGAAGTGACGTTGAGACGTCAGTGAGGAGCCGAGCGAGGGTTTTTTTTCCCCCCATCGGCATCCTTGAATCTGGAGGGTAAAAGTGTTCACACCTGTCGGTGGGCAGAGAGGCGGCTTTCCCACCGGACTGCAGCCCTCGAACGCCCCCCAACATCTGGCTCGTCCCCGGTGGGAAAAGGTTGAATCCGGAGTTTATTCGTGAAGCTCACTGTAGTGAATGTGTTAACGCCCAAAATGTAAAATTAAGTCCTTTTACCTCGCTGGTCAAACGGAGCACACTTTCACTCAAAATCGACAGAAACAAAAAAATAAAACCTGTAATTCATCGTCTTAAATGTATATCCTCAAAACCACCAGACTCCATTGACGAAAACACAAATTTAACTACGCCAATCGTTGCAAAACAGCCTTCATTTATTAGCCTTTCCACCAATCCCCAGCCCTGGTCTGGTCGAAAACAAACCCTTAATTCAACAGAAACAGTTGTCGTAGGTTCTCCTTTTAAAGCCACCAGACTCCATTTACCTCAACGATGAAACACATTCCTTCAACCCTCAATCAATAAGGAACCGATCTATAACCTGCATTTAAACATGTTCATTTTGGTGTAAAAGGGGTTAATAGAGAGGGACGAGGAAGCCGATCAATATCTGGAGATATTACAGATATTATATTGGAGTCGTACGTGCAGAAAGAGACAGAATCGCTTGTGGAAAAAATTCAAAATTCAGACCTGCGTGCTTTCTCACTTTTTATTTTAGGTTTTGGAAAACCTACAAAATAAAATAGTTGGACACATCCAAAGCAACTCTGCGGCTGAAAGCTGTGAATCATCACTCATGAATCATACTGACTTATTTCTGGGCGATATCTGGAGTTCCTCTCGACCCACACGATCCCAAAACATGTGATCCAACAAGCCAATCAGATTCAGCTCCCCTCGTTAAGACGAAACCAACCCCAGAGCTTCAGAAATACCTACGCAAAAAAAAAGGCGCCGCAAGCCAATCAGAGCGGAGCTTCTTCTTTTTTTTTTTAAGGAACGGCTCTTAAAGAGACAGGCACTAAAAAAACGGTGGACACCGAATGAACGTTAAGGTATGTAAACGTGTTCTAGTAGGAACCCTAAATACGAGGAGGAACCTCTAAATGATCTCAACGTGTCCCCTTTAAGACTCCCTTAAAGACCTCCTTTAAGAACCCCTTTAAGAACCCCTATAAGACCCCTTTAAGAACCACTTTAAGACCCCCCTATAAGACCCCTTTAAGGTGTGAACCACGTTATTCTCCCGTTTCCTATCTATCTTAAAAAAGCAAAAACATAATCATTTAAATCAAATGAAACATGACAGGGGAACTCTGAATCATTGTGGAGACACAGTGAGGGGTCGGGTACTCTCCGTCGCCGCGGCGATGCGGTGTGTCAATCACGGCGGCGGTGGGCGGGGCTTAGAGGTGTGTGTGAATGGGCTGCTGGTTTTTCTCAGGAGAAGAAAAGAGGAGTGCCGGTCCCCCCGGCCGAGCGAGGAGCACAGCTGGCCTGTTCTCTATTGTTTGCTCTAATTGAACTGCACAGCACACAGCTAATCCCCCCCCCCCCCCCCGCCTCCCTGCCCTCACCCTCAGCACCTTATTAGGCAATTAACTCCACCCTCTGTGGTCTCAGCAGGGGGGGGTCCGCAGCCTGCCAGATGTTAGGATGAGAATCTCTTTTATTCTGATGAATGTGGTATGTGGTCTCTCTCTCTCTCTCTCTCTCTCTCTCTCTCTCTATTTGTTGTCCTGCGTCGCCTCAAGCAACATCTCTGTTGACTGTTTCCGTCCCCGCTGATTGAATCTGTGCCGTCAGGTTGCTTTTTGCACGTTTTCAAGCTTTTTTTCCTTTTAAATAATTGCAGGTTTTAAATTTATTTATTTTTTTAGAGTTTTCAGGGTTCATTTTAGTTCCCGTGAACCTTCAGATGCTCAAAAAAACAAAGTGAGCTTGAAGTCACATCAAACCCACAATCCCTCCTGATCCCTAAATGTGGTCTCAAGCTGGTCTCCCTTTCTCTAACCCTGATAATGCAAAACAAATTGATTCCTGTCCTCTCTCTCCCTCTCTCCCTCTCTCTCTCTCTCAGTCCTTCGAGGAGGACGTGCAGGACAGCGACCGCGGGCAGATCAAGAAGGCAGCCAGCGCCATCATCGGCGCCCTCTCCAAACGGCCCAACAGCACCGTCATGCTCGCCGTGGTGGAGGTCAAGGTGGAGACGCAGGTGGTGCCGCCGCCCCTCGGTGAGTCGCCGGGTCCGATGATCTAAACCTGCAGGGAGATCATGTGTTCAGTCGTGTGTGTGTATCCGTCTGTCTGTCCGCGGCGGATGTCACGTACTAATGAACCCGTCGGCTTAATGTTTTCTGGGCTCCATCGTGACTTCACGCCCAAGGACCTCTGATGGTTGCATTTTTTCCAATTAAAAAAAAAACATTTAATTGGCTGTTTTTTATACGTCATGCGACTGCTTCAGTCACAAGTCAGCGAGGCTCAGAAACGAGCCCTTCTAGTCTAAACATTCATAGAAAAGTTCGGCCTGATCTGCAGTGTCTGCATGTGTTTCTTTATTTCCTCTAACATGTCCCCCCGCCCCCCCCTCAGGGTACCTGGTCCCAGTCCTCTGCGTCGTCTTCGGCGTCCTCTGGATCTTCTGCATCGTGGTCTGCATCTGGTGGACGCGCAAGAGGAAGAAAGAGCGCGAGAGAGCGGCGCGCTGCGAGGACGCCACGGTCAACAACCAGCTGGAGCCGCTGCGGAGCCACGGCCTCAAGGACAACCGCGACAAGGACATTCAGTACGAATGCAAGAAGCTGATGGGCCCCGCCTCCGACAGGACGTGCGACGGGGCCGAGGGCGAGGAGGAGGACGGGGAGGAGGGCGAGCGGCGGGAGGACGGCGAGGAGGAGAGGGCGCCGCTGAAGTGCTCCGTGGCCGGCGGGGCGGCGCAGGACAGGGGGCTGATGGGTAAGGGAGGGGTCATCTGTACGTCGCGCAGCGGACCGGTGAAGGCGCCGCACCGGACGGCGTACAGCCCCAAAGACAACCGGTGTAAAAACCTGAACGCCGCCAAGCTCAGCGAGGACATCAAAGACCACTATGTATGAGGAAGAGGAGGAGGAGGAGGAGGACCTGAATCACTGAGGGGAAAAAAAACTGCGATGTCTTCAACGTCACTGACTCTTAAAAAAGCACCAAAAAGTGAAGATTACAGATGTTTTTATGTTTCTATTTTTATTTTGTCACACCTTTTTATTTAACTTTGTCTGCAGCTCGAAGGCTTATTTTACCAAAAACCAAAAAAAAAAAAAAAAAAAATGACATCACGGCTTCTGGATTTTCTCGTGAAATTGCTGGAATCAAGAAAAAAACGCTCCTGATTTTGTTTGTTTGTTTGTTTTCTGTTTACAAATGTTTGTTTGAGCGAACGCCATCGGCCGGCAGCTGTAAGCGTTGTTAGCATCTGTTAGCGTTGTTAGCATCTGTTAGCATTGTTAGCATCTGTTGGTGTCGTTAGCAGCTGTGAGCATTCGGCTCCCGGATGCCTTAGCCCTCAAACCCGCGGGCCTTTATTTCTACACTTTTTATAAAAACAAAACCATAAAAAAATGATTAATATTAAAAGACGGCACAGAGAATCCACTGTTTGTTACCCGGCATGAGCATTTTTTGTTTTTGTTTACATTCATAAACATCTTCCATTCTGGCTTCATGGTTTGATAATAATAATAACAACGTCGCTGCTTCCTGCGAGTCCATTCTGATTCTTCAGTATTCGCTTCGGTAGAAAAAAGTGCCTTCAGCCTTTTATTTCTCCCTTTTTCTCTCCTCCGACAGAGTTTATGCAGAATTTAAATACGTTTAAAGGGAACGACGTCCGAGCAGCAACTCTTCTTCTTCACCACACAAAGGTTATTTTCTTTGCGATGTACATATGTAAATATGAAGAAAAAAAATGGCTGTGTATATTTGAATTTTAGTAACTTAAGTGATGCTTTGTATCATAGTTAGTCTAAAGACTGTTGGTTTTTTGTGGTTGTTGTTGTTCATTTAGTTTTTTTTAATGATGTCATTCCGTTTATTCGTGTCTGTCGACGCTACGACAGGTTTTCTACAGATTTTTTTCCGGATCGTGTCCCGCTAAAACACGAGCGTCTCGCTTTAAAGAGGAAAACAGATTGTGATCGTTGTCTTTATGTGTTGTTGTTATTTGAGAACACAAATACAGAGATTGGAGAGTTGTTGTTGTTGTTGTTGTTGTTGGATCTCTTTCCAGCAGGTTTTTTGTTCCACTAAAAATCAGATTCACCTTTAAATTATTAAATAAAAAAAAAGCTTACACCTGCACATTTTCATCTTATGGGCCATTTAATTTTCTGTTTTTTAATCAGACTAAATTCTGGTTGATTTCTCCACATTAGGTGCTGGTTGTTTCTCGTCCTCCTGGCTGCATGTAGATCATCATAAAAACAGTTGGCAGCCGACGTCTGTTGCACAGCGGAGGGGAAAACCCAGGCAGCGGGCCGACGCTTTTATTTTGTAAAGATATTTTGTCTTCCTCCCAAAAAAATCTGAACAAGTTCAGTTTTGCTGGAATCGAATCCTTTTCGTGATTCACGGCTCGCTTTCACCTCGAGGCGATGAAAAATACAACCAAGTTAAAGAAACTTTATTTTTCTGTACTTTTTCTGCAAAAAAAAAAAAGGTTTGATAGAAACACCATGAAATCCATACGACGTGATATTTATATTTAGATTTATGGAAGCTCGAATAAAACTCCACACATCCTTTGATTTTAGTGATTTCCCAGCGTCCACTTGGTTTCATCATCGCCGTCCCCGTTTCATCGTTTTGTTTTTGTTTTTATCCCGTCACCACATGAAACGCTCCGCTGCAAGCTGCCTGATCCATCACTCGCTCTTAATTAGCGACTCCGCCATGCAGTAAAGCATTCTGGGTCGTAAACCGGCGCTGATGCGTCTACTTTCCCTTCGTTAAAAAAAGCTCTGCTGCCCGTCTCACTCTCTATGTGTCTCTCTCTCTCGGTCTGCAGCTCTGTTTTACAGTTTGTTGACAGTGGAGATGCCACGCAGGGCAGCAGGGTGTTTAGTGGTCTGAAAACCCTGCACCTGCACCCCCCCAACCCCCGAATCAAAGAGGTTAAGCCACGCCCCTCCTCGTGTGTCTATTCTGGTCTAATGAAGGGAACAAGTTGTGTTGTTGTTTTTCTAACGAGTCTGTTTCTGCGAGAAAGAGGAGAAAAAAAGAGTCAAATCATTTCACCATCTGTGGACATTTATGTTTTTTTTTGTTGATAAAGTTGATTCAAATCATGTACTACCACGTATTCATATCCTGTCAGTAAGTCTAACGATGGTGTGAGTCTCGGCCGAATGTGCAGAACGTTGTCATAATTTTGTACAAAATTTGGTAAAAAGTCTTGGTTTGTTAGTGGATTTTTTTTTTTGTTCTTAGAACAATTCTTTTATTTATTAAAGTATTTTATACCAACGTTGGATTTCTTTTCCTTTTTTTAAAGGTGGAGACGTGAGAGTGTTTTGAATTATTTTATTTCAGACACAAAAGTTCGATCATCGCCAGATTTCAGCTAGCTGGTTTTTACGTTAACTGGGAGGGGGATGAGAACTCTGGTGGACCAGGACCCTGAAGAGGGTCTGAAAGCTGGACTTTACTGTAGTTTCCCTCCTCCGTCATCTAGAATAATTTAAGTAAGCAGCCTTAATGTTTGCAATGTACGTTTCTGCATCGTGTTGGACCCAAAGTCCTGCAGGATATGTAAAAATCAAATGAACAACTTTCACCCAGGAGGCTGCTGTTCTTGTCCCGTGTGAAACCAAAAGCAAACGTTGACTTTTGTTATAAGATACTGTTACGTTTGCTACAAAACATTCCATAAGATGTTAAGATTTGAACGGTTCACATGTGGCAAACTTTTGTCGAGGACTGTTTGCGAGCGGAAAATGTGGAGCGTGAAGTAGCTTTTACCGAATTTCATAAAATGTATTTTAGTTTTGTGGAAAAACAGGAAAAATAAACTCTCATGTTAAATTAAAAGCATGAACAGATCTGCCCTTTTGCCGATATAGATACAGTAATTACAATAAAACTCTACATTTAGTGTTCTTCTGCGTAGCCAATCAGCTAGCTCGCTGCCTCCCGCCACCAATCTTCCGCATGCCGCCATCTGCCCGTTTAATGACACTGTGGGAAATGATTAACGCCGGCCCGCCGTCGTCTGAAAGCCCTCCGGCAGCCGAGCTGGACCGCCGTAACGTTCCCGGGACGTCCGTGTTTGTTCATTAACCCGCCAGTTGTTTGGCTGAAGAATGGGAAGCGTGTCTGGAATCCCGGACAGCGCTCTGGGGTCACGGGCACGCTGCGGCGGCGGCACGGCCGCTGACCTACTTGGAGAGAGAGGGAACACAATGAAGGAGAGCGTGGCGTGCAGTCCCACAATGCAAAGTGTCGTCCCACAATGCAATGTGTAAGCTGATGCCGGATTGCAGTGAAGGCTCGTCGCTCCACTCGGGTCGTTCATGTCCGTTTGTTGTTGGCAACTCTTGATTTATTTACATGAATGCAAAATGTATTTTTATTGAGTTCTTTTCTGTTAGAACAATAAAATATTTTAATATTTTTATCTTAAACATTTTTATTTAAGTGATCGTTTATTATTATTTTTTATTTATGATTTATTTTTTTACTTATTTTTTTATTTAATTGATCATTTATTATTATTTATTTATGATTGATTTGAAGATAAAAAAGGTTTTATCTGTAACATTTTTTACATTTTAATTGATAATTATTATTTATTAAATATTATTTATGATTTATTGATGATTTATTATTATTTTATACATTATATTTGTATCTTCACATTTGTTTTTATTTAATAAATTCGAACAGGAAAGCTGTCAAAAAAACCAACTACCTGCATAACATTTGAAGGCAGCACTCAGCTCATCGTTCAGGTGTGTGTTCATTCATTGGCTCTCCGCAGGGCCGCTTGGCCTCGGGTTAACCAATGAACGGCAGAACTCTGAAACTTCCGGAAGTGACTGATTAGCAAAAAAAAAAAAAGAAAAATCGTCGCGTGAGGAAGAGGCTGGAGGTCCGGAGACGCCGAGGACGAACCTTGGTGAGTTTCCGGTGAAGTTTCACGGTTACATGACGTCACGTAATGTGTTGGTGTTGATTGGGAATGTCCTTGTGTGACACTGTTGTTGCTTGGTTACTTCCATTAGCATCGTTAGCATCATTAGCATCGTTAGCAACGTTAGCATCGTTAGCACGGACTGATTGGTTGAAACTGGCAGCTGAATATCCTGTAAAACAAATCATGCAGTTACACTATATATATTCAATATGGAGTCATGTTTATTATCTCATGAGTAAAACAGTTATTTAAGGCCTTGGATCCAGATCACACAGATTTCAGCTCCAAACACCCACCCAGATTTATTGATGATTAGCTGTTATTCTTTGTAGTTTACACTTCCTTTCTAAGATTTCTGGTAATTTCTCTTTTGAAATATTGCTCTAAAAACCCACCAAATTCCATAATTTCAAAGCAGCAACTCCGTATTTTAGATTATAAACTGATTAGATTACAATAAAATAGAAATAACCGTCCTGAATCCAACCACAGCTTTGTGACAGGACGTCGCGGTCTCACGCCCCATTTGGCGCCCGTCCTCCTGGATCACTAGACTGGATGACACAAAGCCGTCTCCATGGTAACGCGGTGAAGTTTCTTTTTTTTTGGCTTGATGTTTAACTGAGAGTCTCACATTTTTCTGCGTCCACACAGACGAGTCGCTGTGGCAGATGATGGATCGCCGCCATGTCGTAGTCTCCACCGGATCCAGGTAAGAAGAACCAATGGGCTGTGATGATGGATGGGGGGGGGGGGGGGGGGGGGCTTAGCACAGACGCTCCTCTAACAGTAACAAACCCTTTTTGTTTTCCGTAGTTAGAAAGCAGGTTTACGGTGCTTCATATATAAACATAAAAACAGAAATGAACTCTGTGTTCAGGTACTGTGCCTTTAAACGAACCACTGGGACTTCTGTAACGTTGTGATGTCACAACACACCAGTAGACTAGACCAATCAGAGCAGACGGGACTAAAGAAGAGACTAAAACGGTTTCAGACCAAACGGTGAATATAACTACATTCAGACGGACGTATGAGGAAAATAATGTTTGTTTTTCAACTTTTATATACATATATATATATATATATATATATATATATATATATATATATATATATATATATATATATATGTATGTATACAGCTGACTCCTCGTTTCTTCTTTGCTGACATTGGTTGCTACGGCAACTACGTCTGCGTGTGAAACGCCTCGTAAATAGCCTCTAAATCAGCCATTAGAGGTTTTGGTCTGATAAATATATTATAGAATTACTGATTCTACTCTATTGATTTATGCCGATAGGATTCCAGTAGCACGAGTTTCTACTTTATTCAGTTAAATTACGATCCGGCGTCTGACGCCGGCTGCGTAAAACTCGGTTCGCGCTCTGAAGGTGGTGAAGGTGATGCGTTATGAAGGCGAATGGCGGTGTGAGGGAGATGACGGAGGCAGGAATGCTCGGCGGAGCTCCCTCTGACAGCAGGAGCGGCGGATTCCTCCTCGGAGCGACCACGCCTCGGCCTCTCAGCTGGCGGCGGGCCCTCCGACTCCTCCCGGGGTTCGTCAGGGCCCGGTCCACATGTTCAAACGGAGATGAAAGGAGCCCGGTAGGAAGGTTGTCTGTCTGTCGCTGCCAATACCAACCGCCTGCCAAGGGAGCCCTGCTTAGCGGCGTTCTCCCAGATGTTCCCGACACTGAACACCCCCCCCCCCCTCCTGGACGAGGAGGGAGCCTCCGCTTGACCCCTCACATCAAAGTGTGGAGGAGGACTCAAAACAATGAGCTGTGTGTGTGTGTGTGTGTGTGTGTGTGTGTGTGTTCTGTCTGTTTTCAGAGATCGACACACACTTTGAGTCCACCCTGCTTCCTGTAGCTTACCTTTCCATTCATACTATAAACATGCTACACTGTAAATGCATGCTACACATGCTACACTCTACAGTGCACATGCAGTAGTGAAGTGTATATTTCCAGTACATTTACAAACACATTAGTGTGTGTGTGTGTGTGTGTGTGTGTGTGTGTGCTCGTGCATGCGTGTCGAGGTATTTAGTTGTGTTTAATAGAAACTAATGACGTTGATTCGGTCGTCCGTGTCGGCTCTTTGTCTGATTAAACAGGAAAAGTTCGTCCCCTTGATCATCATCTAGTTCCTCGTACTATTATTGATCTCATTCATCCTATTGGAACGTTGAGGCTCGGCTTGTTCCCGAGACACTCGGCTGACTCGTCTCATCGCCTTCTTGAAATCTAAAACAGTTTGATAAGTCGGCGGCTGGCCCACACGTAAACCCCCCCGAGGCTACGCATTTTATAGACAAGCCTGAACGGAGAGAGGAACGCCACCATCATCCACCTATTCATCGCAGCTAATGGGCTGGATCTGTTTCACGTCGGGGTTTAACACACAGGAAACGAGGGAAAGTGGATCTTATTGTGTTGCATTAAAATGCATTAACTCGATCCGCTCTGCACGCCGTTAATTGTCCAACGATGTCGGTCTGTGAGCGTTTTTTTTTTCTGATGATGCCTGAAGGTGAAAGAGAAAGTTCAGCTCCGGTTGATGGTCGTAAAAAATAAAAATGTGGTTTCCTGCACTCGCATAGACGGACGCCAATGTTCAAACATTTGTTTTTACTCCCAGTAAACAGAATAATAGGAAACGCAGAGGTCATTATGGTTAGAAGATTTAAAGATGTTCCAGAATATGTGTTTAAAATATTTATTATTTTAACTACTACTATTTAAGATATTATTATATATTATATATTTTTGACTATTTCTAACATTTGAACATAAAAATGTGCCAAATATATATAATGTAATAAAGACAATAATTAAATTAATTACAAATAAATAATATTATATTATAATGATGATGATGATGATATTAACAAAATACGAATTGTGTTTATATATTTACAAAATTTTCAAATTTATATATATATATATAAAATGTATAGACAGATTACATATTGTATAGAGATAATATAAAATGCAAATTGCATGCACATACAAGAATTATTGAATAATATACTGAGTATATATTATTATTCATAAAGGAATCATAGGAGGCAAGTTACAATCAATATCTTTCAATATTTAACAGTATGAATGTATATTATAATCTCGCAATTTCTACCCTGCATTATCCTTAGAATACAATAATAATAAACATTCGTATTACAATAGAGCTTTCGCAGCCCAACCAGTATATTTATGCATATTAAAAAATATACAGATATTGTATGAAACTAAATGCATACAAAATGTATTTATGTATGTCAGTTTAGTACAGAAAAATATCGTTTAATGGGAAGCTGCAGTAGACTGCATACATGTTCATATTTTTATTTTTTATTTGGATGAAACCATTAAAAACATATTCTATTGAAATTCCCATCAACTACAATTTTATTTATTTAATTTAATTTATGTATTCCTTTTTTAAATAATGTAAAAAAAACATTTTTATATATCCAAGAAGGAAGATGGACACATAAGTAATTATAAGGATGATGAAAGTAAAAGTGTGATGTATTGTTGGTTTGACTTTCAGCTGCGTGAAACTGACCACAGACGGACTTTCTGACCCTCCACACACACACACACACACACAAACACACACACACACACACAGGCCGGACCTTACTTCATGCAATTTGCACGCCGTGAGCTCGATCCCCGGGCCGTCAGCGGTGAGACAGAGTGACGGACGGACCACTGTGTCATCAGTCGGCCGGAGGTGCAACAATAAGACTTAATGCGTGATTAAGTCCTCCAATCAGCTCTCATTACCAGTGAGCACGTCAACCGTGATCCAGCACGGATCCCTTTCAGAGAACTGAGCCCTGCATCCAGACCCCATCCCCTCCCCCATCCTCTCCCCCATCCCCTCCCCCACCCGGCTTGGCTCCACCAGCTTCTGCTGTTTTAGTATCTCTGACTCGGCATCTGTCTTCTCCTGATACTTTAACTCACTTTCCATGAGTCAGCAGTTCTCGCTCCGGCGGCCGTCATGCAGCTGGATGAACCGTTGAAACGCCGACGCCCGAGGGCAGAAAGACACCCGCCCCCTTGGCTCCAGCCATCACACCATTAATGACATGATCAGCCACGCTCATGTTTTCAGGATGGCTCCTAGAATTTTATCAGGTTTTGGCTAAAAAAGACTATTTTTAACTTCTATGGAGTACAGTTGTCAAAAAAAATCAAAAACTCATAAAATAATCGGATACTAAAAATTTGTATCGGATTCGAGCAGGGAAAAGGCTAACGATGTAAACAAGCCGATATTCCGAGTAGCACAACAACGTTGGCGAAGCACCTTCGAGACCGACACCCCTGGTTTTTATCGGGAACTAAAAGAGTTCGTAAAGCTCATGTTTCAACAACATTTAAGTTTTAAACGGTTTAGTCTGTTGAGTTATCGTTACGCTAACGGCTAACGGCTAATGGCTAACAGTTTAAAACGTAATGCGGGGCTATAGGCTGTAAATACCCTACAGTTATGTAACTGTTTTCTTTTTCTCACTAGGCCAGACGACTTTTTAAAAAGTGGTACTGTTTCTATTGTAATCTTCATTTGAACTTTTTGTAATTTTCTCCCAATAGTATCGAAAATTGGTATTTTCCTGGGTATCGGTATCGAGTTTGAAATTTTAGTATTGTGACAACCCTACTATTTATTGTGATAAATAAGCATCTCAGAGGCTAACTGATGCCTTGATTTAAAAATGAGGATGCCATTTAGTAAATATCTGCAATATTAGCTTCCTACATAGATCCATTATAAAATTTGAAATTTCTGCGAAAAAGTATTTTTTTTCCAACTTCGGGAACTTCTTAGTTAATTCTGAAACGATGAGGAATTGAAAGCTAATATTTTGGACATATATAGTACTAGTATGCGTGGAATGAACCTAAAGTGGATTATAATTACGCAATCTGCTTCCGATCTCCCGCTGCTACATTCTTATGAACATGTTGCAGATTGTGAAATTCATAAATGCCTAAAATATCCTCCCAGGTGTTCACGTTGTGAAATGTCACCTGGTTCAGGTGGGTCTTGTAGTCACGTAGTCATAAATTATAAGCTTTTATGGTTATTATGGTGCTTTTTATGGCAGGAAGTAGGTTTGCAAATGAGCTCAGGTTGGAAATGTCGTGGCTTGTTCGGGAATCGAACGTACGTAAATACCGTCAAGTATCAGAAAAAACATCCTTTTTAATATTCTGAGATTTCAACCATATCACCGTGTGTCCAACATTTATTGTTCCATAAATCATGGCGTCATTATCAAAGAGATCGCCACGGCGACGTGCTGAATGTGTCAGCGTTGTGTCAGTTATGACGGACGGCGTTCTGGACTGATTAATTAACGCAGCACGTCGGCTTATCTCCTCATCATCAGAGCTTGTTCTTCTGTCGACGTTCATCACGTCCAGACGTCGCCTGAAGAGGAATCGAACACCTGTAATAACCGCATCGTCCGGTACATTTTACTGTGTGTGTGTGTGTGTGTGTGTGTGTGTGTGTCGGCCTCCCGCCTCGCCCTCACACTTTCATCAGACTCCAACGTTGAGGACCTGCCAGAGTTCAGGCCGTGCCAGCCAACACCTCCGTGACATGAGATCAGCGGAGCTCGTCAAGTCCACGCCACGATGAGATCAAAGGGCCGACGCAATGATGAACCAAGCTTTTTTTTCTCTTTTTTTTAAAGCTAATCATTAGAAAAACCTCCTCAGCTTCCCCTCAGGGTTTTTTCGGAGGTGCTGAATTGGCATTTTTAACAATGCAACGTGTTGAGATCTGCCTCTCCGGGTGCAGAGCGAGTTTGCAGCAGATAATTCGGGTGATTCTTCATGCGTTCGGATGATTGATTGCTTGTCTTCGGGTGGAGGAAGTGTGGAGGTCTTCGGGGGGCCGATGAACGCTCCTGTTCTAAATATCAGAAATGTAAACCCCCACCCAACATCAGGGCAACACTTGAGATGGCAGATATAGATGTAGGACATGATGGATCCGGACCACATTACTGTAAGAGGCCTGATCACCAGCACGTGTTTGTTTCTATGTTCCTGCTTCCCTGATCCTGGTCCAGGTTCATGCATGATGGGACTTTTCTGCACACAAACAAAAACACGCTGTTGGTGATGATTAACATGTGAGAGGCTTTTCTGTATCCCACCTGTGACACGCAGATCTATAGGACACAAGTACACACAGTACGGTGTACTACTACCAAATGTTCAGTGCAGTCCAGGGTCAGGAGGTACTCAGGGAGTTCAGTATGAGCTTCTGAAGGTTAAAACTCCACAGTAAGTAGGAGTTTCTCCACATCTAGACCTGGACTAATGTGGGCTACTATCGTAGACCTCTGGAGGACCACAGACAGTCTCAGGTTTATATATAGATATATATATAGATGGATAGAGATATATAACCAGAGCAGATGTCCAAGTAGAGAAGACGTGGTACATAAACAGGGATGTAAATCTGCTCGCACTTCCTCCGCTTTGATGTCCCACAACAGGACAGACCTGTGTTGTTCCACCCTGCAACTGAAACCAAAGACCTGAGCGGACTTTTGGGGGGGAGGTGGTCCAGGACTCGTTTCTGCTGACCTCAACTCAGGAACAAACCCCTTTGAACTAAACACCTCTTAGTGGGCTTGTTGTCTTATGGATGGATGGATGGATGGATGGATGGATGGATGGATGGATGGATGGATGACTTCCCTTGAAGAGAGCGAGGTTCACTGCTGCTCAGAGGCTGCTGAGTGGCTCCTGAGAGGAGGCGTCCAGACGGAGGTTAATGGGCCACTTCACCTCTAAGTGTCCAGGTCAGATCTCCAAAAAGATCAGCTCTGTGACCGACAAGCCCCCCCCCCAGCAATGAGCTCTTCCTTTCTCTGAAAGATGGGAATCCCTCTCACATAATACCATCCTATCAATGCATTTAACCAGCACACGCAGCAATACTGGGTCTGGTGGTGGTTCCCCCTCATGTAAACACGGTTATCTCTGTCAGGTTGCTGGTTTGTACTGTTAGCACTGTTAGCTGCAAACTGCCGGCTGAGACGTCGCCCTGTTGCCAGCTGATGAGAGGCAATGCTCCTTTGGCTTTCTGATAATTGAACTCTTGCAATGTGAATAAGTCACTCCGTGTTCATGCTCCGATTACGAATCTTCCTGCTTGAATCAGATTTGATTTCCGATCATTTTCAACGGTGTCAAAGAATGTCTTCCTGGAACATTCAGATCTTTCTATGCGTTTTACATGCGCTTCGACATCGTTCACCGCCGCTTCCACACATAAATAACTAGGTTTCATCTTCTAACTGCAATGGAATTTTAATGCCCCTTGTAAATGGGATCCATGTGACATAAATCATCATCTCTCGCTGCTTCAACATGGAAACATGTGGATCCTGAACATCCCAGCAGCGCAGAGGAGCTGGGCAAAGAGAGAGAGCGAGTGTATGTAAATGGGAGCATATTTCTGTACTTCCTGTGTGATCTCCACCCCCCCTGCAGCCATCCTACATCTCAGCCCGGCCAGTGCAGGCAGGTTGGTGCGTTGGCTCGCACTTCAAAGCTCCGACGTTTGCTTTTTACCCAAAGTCTGACAGCGAGAGAGAGAGTTTGAGTCCCAGATGCTTCTTGTGGAAGTCCAGCAGAGTGCCAGGGGATCTGAGAGTAACGGACGGACGGACAGACGGAGGCACAGACGCTCCAAAGCTCCTTGTAACGCAACTCTTATTTTAGCGTCGCGATCGACACAGAGCTTGTAACATGAGACGTTCACTGATTTGTTTCCAATGCCAAATATATTATTACATTTCACTTCAAGTTAGATTTTGTTGTTTTTTAATAATTTGAATATCCAAAAGATTACTTGACATTACGTGAATCGTGAAGAGGGCTAATTTCTGATTAGTTGGCGTTGCTTTTATTACAATTAACACTTTAGGCACGTAAAACTGCAGGTAACCACGACAACTCAGAATAACACTGCTCAAGTCACTGCATCTTCACGTTGTATCTCCACGTTGTATCTTCACATTGTACCTTAACGCTGTATCTTTACGTTGTGTCTTCACATTGTGTCTTCACTTTGTGTCTTCACCTTGTAGTTTCACGTTGTAGTTTCAAGTTGTATCTTCACGTTGTAGTTTCAAGTTGTATCTTCACGTTGTGCCTTTACGTTGTATCTTCACGTTGTATCTTCACGTTGTGCCTTCACGTTGTATCTTCACGTTCTATCTTCACGTTGTGTCTTCACGTTGTATCTTAACATTGTATCTCCACGTTGTATCTTCATGTTGTATCTTCACGTATCTTCACATTGTGTCTTCACGTTGTAGTTTCACGCTGTATCTTCGCGTTGTAGTTTCACGTTGTATCTTCACATTGTAGATTCACGTTGTATCTTCACATTGTAGATTCACGTTGTCTTCACAGTGTATCTTCACGTTGTGTCTTCACGTTGTAGTTTCACGTTGTATCTTCACGTTGTAGTTTCACGTTATGTCTTCACGTTGTGTCTTCACAGTGTATCTTCACGTTGTGTCTTCACGTTGTAGTTTCACGTTGTGTCTTCACGTTGTAGTTTCACGTTGTGTCTTCACGTTGTAGTTTTACGTTGTGTCTTCACAGTGTATCTTCACAGTGTATCTTCACAGTGTATCTTCACGTTGTGTCTTCACGTTGTAGATTCACGTTGTGTCTTCACAGTGTATCTTCATGTTGTGTCTTCACGTTGTAGTTTCACGTTGTATCTTCACGTTATGTCTTCACGTTGTGTCTTCACGTTGTAGATTCACGTTGTGTCTTCACAGTGTATCTTCACGTTGTGTCTTCACATTGTAGTTTCACGTTATGTCTTCACGTTGTGTCTTCACAGTGTATCTTCACGTTGTGTCTTCCATTTGTAGTTTCACGTTATGTCTTCACGTTGTGTCTTCACAGTGTATCTTCACGTTGTGTCTTCACATTGTAGTTTCACGTTGTGTCTTCACGTTGTAGTTTCACGTTATGTCTTCACATTGTAGTTTCACGTTGTGTCTTCACGTTGTAGTTTCACGTTATGTCTTCACGTTGTGTCTTCACGTTGTATCTTCACGTTGTAGATTCACGTTGTGTCTTCACAGTGTATCTTCACGTTGTGTCTTCACATTGTAGTTTCACGTTGTGTCTTCACGTTGTAGTTTCACGTTATGTCTTCACGTTGTGTCTTCACGTTGTATCTTCACATTGTAGATTCACGTTGTATCTTCACGTTGTAGTTTCACGACACCGGCTTCCATTTAGAAAAACGTCCCTGTACCTTGTTGCTGTGTTTGAACACGCTGCCACAGTAAACTTCAGTTAAGTATTTGTTTGGCCATTTCTAAAAACGAAACTAAATAATTGTCTGTCAGCGATGGAATTTAATGATTAATAAACTATCCGACATGACTCAGTCGGTGAAGCTGCCGTACTTTCTGTTCTTTTCTCTCTCGTTGCTTTAAAGTCTGCTGGCACAAGCAGCAAACTCGACATACATTATAAATCAGCATGCGGTGCTTTTTGGCATCCGACGAGCACGTAAAGTCGTGGATCTGTTATCTACCCTTCCTAATAATAATTCCTCATCTCGCTGGTACCTGAAACAACTTGCCCCCCTCAACCTGGCGACGTTTAAATGCAGAGCCACGTGGGATCTCAACGCCCACTCGTGCATTTTTTCCTAAATGCTGGAATGCCTTTTTTTCTTCTTACATTTCAGCCCTTATTTTTAAGCCTTCAAATATGTTGGTTCCCCCCACTTTTATTGATTTCAGGGACGTGTGCTGTTTAAACTCACCAGAAGAGCTTTGTTAGGAGAGCTTATATGCAGGGTTGTACGGGTGCTGGAAATCCTTAACACTTGAATTTTAGTGTGGTGTTTTCCAGGTTTGAAAAGTGCTTGGATTTAGACTAAAGGTCTTTAAATGTGTGTTCTATGTGATGACATCTATGATAGAACAGAGAAAAGAAGATCTCCATATTTGAGGGACTGAAAACAGCATTTTGTGACATTTCTTTATGAAAAATGACTTTTGATGATGAACAGATGATGAAAATAGTTGGTGATTATATTTCTGTGGATCTGTTAGTGGAATTAGTTTTCCTTTCATTTGTGGTCCTTCTGTAAAAAGCTGTCTCCAAACATCATGTTGGTTGTTTAGAGGACAATAACATCTCATTTAATGTGATGAACAAGTGACAGAATAAGTAGACCCTTGTACTCAACGGGAAACGACGTTGAGCGATCCAGCTTCCAATATAAACAGCTCCATGTCTCGGTCTGCAGGATTGTCATCGATATGCAGGGTGATTAGCGCCCTCGTTAGGAATGCTGCATCTCTAGCAACCGAGTAAATGTCGGGTATCATCTGATATGAGCAGTTGCAGCTCTGGTTTCCAGACGGTCACCTTCCAGATACAGCTGGACACCAGCTCTGCACCATTTCTTTTTTACCATGCTAACACACACCTGCTTCTGATTCTCACTCACACACACACACACACACACACACACACACGTTGCATTGGTGATGATCTCTGGCAGGACTGTTTGCTCACCCTCCCAGAGAAAAACCTCCACAACGGTGGATGCCTGGATCCACTCATGAGGAGGAGGAGGGGGGAAAGAAGTCTTTTATTTCAAAGCCCGATCCCTTTTCAGGGATTCGTCAGTCAAAACTTCAAAGATGCAGATGACCGAACCTTCAAAAAATGCTTTCACTGTTAGTAAATGTTTTTTTTAAAACATGAAACACTCGCGACGTTGTCCAAATGTCTTCTGGTCCTGTATTCTGATATCAATCATAGATATCAGAATATGGGATGAGAAGGTTAAGGGATTTGAGGTGATTTGAGGTGATTGAGAGATTTGCCTCCACACGGCTCAAAGCACAGCGACGGCTGAGCCGGCGGCTAGCAGCTAGCAGTGCAAACCTGATGGGAAAGCAGAGGGTGGGAAAAATGAAACCCAATTCATATGCTCAGAAATGAGCATATGAATTGGGTTGTGGCCAGCAAATGTGTTCGATGAGGTACAGTGACCTTGACCTTTGACCTTTTTGACCACCACATTCTAAAACAGTTCCTTCTTGAGTGCAGGTGGACATTTGTTGAAGCAATTTTTTGAAGCAGTTTACTAAAGGACGTCCCTGAGATATTGCGTTCACAGGAATGGCGTGGATGTAAGGGCAAGGTGACCTCTGACCTTTTTGACTGCCAGACTGCCTGAATTCCCTCAGGTGGGACATTTTGTCTTGAGGTTGGAGCTAGAACGGTCATAGAATGAATAAAATTCAATGGCTTTACCCTCTGGGGAGTGAGAATGTGCTCTTTGCAACCTGCTAGTGTCGGGAAAATGGTCTTACAGGTATTTATTTACACCTTTCGGACTGTTTTAAAAGAATGTATTTAAATAGAAGTAAAGTACTTGGTGAGATCGAAACTGATTCTTTATAAAAATTGATCTGGACTAATCGTGGTGCGTCCACCCTGTTCAGACCTCTCTGGTCTCGTTGACACACCGACATAAAAAGTCCTTTTTATTGTTCCACGTGTGAATCCCGTCGAACAGGAAATAGCTACCAGATCCATGTGGTGCGGAGTGCAAACATTACAAGCCGCCGCGGCTGCATACCTCTTCTGATGCCGAGCGCCGTAACAGCTGGAGGCCGAGCCTCCGCATCAAGTGTCATCATGTGTCTTTTTCCTTTCTTTATTTTTGTCATTTGATGTGACGACCTTTGACCTCACAGTTATTCCTGAGTGGATTTATCTTCGCCGGCGTATCCTTATCAGTCCTAAAAGGAGTTGAAAGTAAAGTTGCTCAGGTTCATGATATGCAGCGATTTGGGGAAACCGTACTTTTGAGAGCCTGGATTTAAAAACTTGGGCCTCAAACTGTCGTTCTCTCTGCTGTTGCTCTACTTTCTGTGCCGTTTGTGTTTGTGAGAGTTTCAAACACTGCAGAGCCGAGAGAACGACACTCACATGAACACCAGTCAAAGGACAGAGACAGTAAGTGTTTGTGTTTTGGACGTAGCCGACCATGCCTGATTTTCCATGCTGTTCCAGGCAGCAGCTGTTCTCTGAATGTGTGTGTGTGTGTGTGTGTGTGTGTGTGTGTGCGCGCCTCACAACAGAAGTAATCATGACTGGTTGGCTGCGGTAATATTTCTTGAACTTACTGTATTGAACTTTCTGACTCAACGCCGACTAGACACAAGTCATCGAGTCATCAGGCGTTTTCCATCAGAGACGTTTTAATGTGAGCTCACAATATTTATATGAGAACGTTGTGCTGAGATGTTTAAGTGAAGTGAGGTTTGTTGGAACGGTGCATTCAAGGACAATCCGACATTGGGGGGATTTGAGTGTAGGCTGCCAGAAAGCATGACATCAGAGGACCAAAGAAAAACACTCCATTTTAGAGAAGAAATAAATAAATCAGAATTCGGTTGGTTTTGCAATAGTTTGATCACCATGGATACGACAGAGTGTAAATCAGCTTTACTGTAACGTGTTTTATTAACATTGTGACCGTTTGCTCACCAAACACTTAAACCAGACAATCGGCCAAAACCTCTGCATCGCCACTAATCCCGCCTCGCGTTGAAACTTCCCAGAGAGCGGATTATCTGATTCTGTTTGGATCCGTAACCTGGAAACATTACAGGAGCGCCGATCTGACTCCAGATCTGCCCGTCATCTTTTAGAAAGTTGTTAATCAGACGGAATGAAAAAGAAATCACTTTCGCTAACGTGAGTTTCCAGGTGAACTGATTCATATTAAGGAGTCAAAAGCCAGAGAAGCTGCTTTTAAAAAAGCACTAAATATTAGTCTTCGTATTGTGAAATTCTAGTTAATCATGGGAAATCTAGTCATTGTTCCGACAAGTGTGTATTCATCTACTAATTACTCATCAGTCTCGCCCCAACAAAGCTGCACTGTGACGCACCGAACATCAGCGACATGTGTGGGAACCAGATTTTTGGCTCATTTTGTTAAATATCCAGACAAACAGTAATTTTGATGTTTGCAAATCTGGTGAAACCGCAAACAAATCCTCTGAAATAATTCACTAAAACCATATTATCCATTTTTGTAGATAGTTCAGGAGACAAAAACCATATCAGTGATGTTTTTTTTGAGATTTCACAAGTGGCTGCAGACTGGAACGTCATCAGCTCAGATACGTGGAGATGATCAGAGCGTGGGAGACGTTGTTGTTCTTTCTTGAGCTACTGATTATCCTTTATCCAGCAGACACAAACCTGAGAGGTTCTTGTAATCCAAGTTGCTCTGCCGTGTCAGGGGATCTTTTCTGATGCTCTTTTCTTTCTTTTTTTTTTTTTTATGAATTCTTGGCCAGAAGGTCCACAGCTGAAGCATGCAATGCATATTTATATAAATTATGTCAATTTCAGATATTATGTTTCCCTAAAAACACTCAGGCCTTCTTAAATACAAACATGAACAAGACCGACGTTGATAGCCGAGGTTGTGTTCGACTTTCTCCTTCTCTGACATTTTGACTGAGAGGTGTTAAATTTAAAATTAAAATTAAAATTAAAATTCAGGCGTAATCTACCCGTCATTCTACTTAAAAGAAAAACGCCAATTTAACAGCAGCTTCACACCAGAATCCAGATCCAGTAAGGGTGCCGCTCGGGGTGTCGCACTGCCGCCTGTGTTCGTCAGATTCACCCGTCGCTCCTCCACAGTCCAAATATGGTCACTTCTTTCCTGGTTGCAACAATTACAAGATGGCGAACTCGAGGCTTCAAATCGATAAAACAAAAAGCTACTTTGAAATTGCTATCGGTGTCAAAATGACGTATTCCTTTCATATATTTTCCTCATTTTTAAAATAGTCGGTTAACGTGACCTCTGGTTCCAAATCAGCTGATAATTGAGTGACTGATGGCTTCTCATTGTTGAACTGGAAAAGAAAAAGACAACACAAACACACAACGTTCAAAACAAAGAAAATCAACAGTTAGAACGACTTTGAAAATGAAATCAAACATTTGTCTGCCGGCCGTAAAAGAAGTTTTGAAATCGCATATTTCCTGTCAGCATCAGAATGTCAACAACCGGAGGATGCGTGGGAGACGCCGCATATTTCAGTATTTCTATGGCGTCTGTATTAATCTGATGATTACCCTCATGAAACACTGTTCCAACACAAACCCCGTCGCAGCCCAGAACGCACTCCCATCAAAACCGCTTTATTCAAGTCGGCTTCAATCCTCCGTGAAAGAGGCGTACGGCTCGGTGGACGGAGACCTGTGAGTGATTAATACGACGAGGTGTGCTCCTTTTGTTCCCCCTTTTGAACATTGCTGTCAGCGAGCTTAAACCTCCTCTTCCCTGCCGAAACACGCCGCCTTCGCCATGCCTACCCGAGCTTGTCCGGGCGAAGACGGCTGGCGTTCGACAATGATACAGCAAAGGGTGAAATACTTCTTGGCACAGGATAAACTCCTCTTACAACGTAGCCGCGGGGCTCCATGCGCTGCTGGAGTGACTCAACAAGAGAACCTGCATGAGTGGGCGATTTTGGCTTTTTCCTCCCTCTCTCCTGTCTTTCTGAAGGAAAGAAGACACTACCGGTGCCAAGCCCCTATCCGAAGGTTCCCCTGGTATTGAGACGCCCAAGGAATGGAAGAAAAGAACAGTGCTTTAAACGCTTTGACCTTTTGTTTTTTGTTTTTTTTGCTGCATGAAAGACATTTCAGGTCACATAATCCTGTAATTCATTCCCGAGATGTTATCTCTCTGCACGTCAAAGAGTGCAACGAATGTCTAGAACATCTGCGGATGCTCGGGCGAACCGTTTGACATTTTCGCCTCTTTGGCGATGTTTTCATCTGCGAAAGGTCACGAGATTATCTGATGGTGCAGATAACCGAGTAAAGGTCTTTTTGTGGCACATGATCTTCCATATTACAATCCTGCACAACAGAAAACTGCACTCCTGAAGTCTTTATTGCTGCATATTGGTAGATTCTTCATAGTCTTGATAGTCGCTGTGTCTCTTTGTTGTCTCTTTGTCGTAATGTTGCTTCACTTTGTAGTTGCTTTGGCCTTTTTGTAGTAATTTTCCATCTGTCTTTGTTGCCATGTTGTGTCTCTTTGTAGTTGTTTATTGTCTCCGTGTAGTTAAGTATCCACTTGTTGTCATCTTGTGTCTTCGTAGTTAAGGTGTGATCTTCAGACTTTCTTTCTTGACAGTAAATAAAATGCATTGTGCAACCCTGGCGTCTTTACCGAAAACAAATGAAACCATGCATGAGATGCCTCCGTCTCATACCTGTGGTTTCAGTGATAGTGTTTCTCACAAATGAACAACACATTCCTCATCAACCTTGGCTTTACATCATCTTTTCTTTCTCAATTTGCATTAAATGAAGAACAGAAGAAGAGATTGTGGGATTGATCCGAGCACCAATAAGAGACATGAGATGTTTGTAGGTGTATTTACTTTTCGGCCATCGCCCTCTTGGAGTTTTTGCAACCAGTGAAGGAAGTGACCATATTTGGACTGTGGAGGAACTACAGGCATCCCCTGCTTTCTGGTCTGGTGGACTCTAAATGGACCATAATGTACTAAATGAACATCATGCTGGATTTAAGAAGACTTGAAACTAGAGATTGAGACCATAAACTCATGTTTACAATGTTTACTGAGATAATACATCAAGAGAGAAGTAGGACCATTTCCTCATAGACTTCTATACAACCAGAGAGGAGTCGCCCCCTGGTGGCCAGCCGAGAGAAGACTTCTCAATAGGACTAGTTGTTATAGATCCCAAAATAAATCAGCACAACCATTAGGAGATGTCCTCTTGGGTGGGGTGGAATAAGGCACTGATCATCACAGTTTAAGGCACTTCAGCTTTGGCTTTACTTCATCTTGCCACCTGATTCTCACTGATTAAACGGCACCATCTTTCTGTTTTCTTTGTCATAAAGCGGTTGAGTATCTTCCCAACAGCATCCCTTCACTGATACGGAGTTTAAACTGTGGTTTCGAGGCTAGAAAGCCACCATTGTTTCCGCCTCCCTGTCATTGAGTCCAGAGCAGAAGTTCCCAGTGGAAGAGGACCGCGGTGTCGAGTCCTGTGGTTCGGAGGAATAAAGTTCCCACCTTTTTTTGTGCTGCTCTGTAATGGTCTCTTCCACTCTTGTTCTCACACGTTCTCTTTGGTTCGGGACTCAGGGAAATTAATGGGCACTTCCTCTTTTTTGGACGTAAAGTGGAGAGCAGAAGCGCCTGCTTCTTCCGGTGGTTTTAGTCGGCAATCATCACCTCGCCATGATTCTGAGGAGTTGCTAAGCGTCGTGTTTGGAAAAACCACTTAACTGCATCATTTGTTCCAAAACTCTCTGTCAAGTTTTAAATTCAGTAAAGATGGGAAGCCGGAGGGAGGGGAGGAAGTGTGTCGTATCTTGTCAGCGAGCCTGAGTGTTGTGTTATCCACATTAACAGTATATTTCAGCAGCTCTGAGTGTTAACATGTTTGTGCATGCTGCATATCAGTGTATGTGTGTGTGTGTGTGTGTGTGATCAAAAGTGTGGAAGTGTTACTTTGTCCTTATGTCATCCAGGTTATTATACAGTAGCTGTGTGTGTGTCAGGTACTCCTGTCGTTGTGAGGACCTATTTGAATTATACCTTGAGAGGGAGGACGTTTTGAAATAAAATCTTTTTTTAAATATTTTTGGAGAATTGCGAGCGCAGGGTTTTCAAAAATGTTTGGAAATTGAACATGTTTTTTGAAAGTTGGGGCATTTTTACAAAGTCGGCACATGTTTGAAGGCAAGCATGTATTTGGGAAGATGGGGACAATGTCAAACAAGGACATGTTGGAAAGTGCATCTTTGGGAAGATGGAGACATTTTTGAAAGCAACTGACCTTTTTGGAAATCTTTGGAAGACATTTTGTGTGTGGACCTTGAAAGTGGGGACATTTATGGAAAATGAGTTTTAAAAACTCACCTTTTCACCAACAAGCTTCTATTGATTTATTGATTTGTTGTTGTGTGTTTTACTGGTTGGATCTTTTTGTTGTTTCAGCTTGTTTGTTGGCACTTTGAAACAGTGTTTTACATACAGAAATGTTTTATTATTATTTTGGAAAGTTTTATTCATACATGTTTTAGTATTATTTCAGAAAGAGGGGACGTTCTTCAAAGGTTACACTAATCTTACCCTTAACCTAATTCTAACCATAGAATTATTTTCCTGAAGGAACCAGGGAATGCAGAAGTACACTGTTTGTTCAGAGTAATCTCAAGGTGAAATTCTCACAAACACAGTCGTGATAAGTGTGTGTGTTTAGTGTGTAGATTGTGTCTCTAACGCAGCGTTGCCAGCCATTATGGAACCATTACACCTGTTCAACTCATCAGGAGGTGCTGTGACCTCTTATATGTCAGACGTTTAGATGTTTAGCTGTCGATCAGTCCATTCACACATTCTACTGTTTTAGTAAGTATTGTATAATACACAACTACGTATCTATACATAGAAAAAGTGCCACATGTCTTGTACTTGTAATCACACTTTAACATGAACTAAAAGGGTTCAAACTAGGGGTGAGTATTGGCAAGAACCTCACGATACGATACGTATCACAATATTGCGATATAAATAAAGATGAAAACACAAGTACCTGTATATGTACATCAGATGATATTGATCAGAGGACAAATTGAGTCAAAACTATTTAATTCAAAACAGCCTCTCCATCTTAATTCCCATGAAATTCACTGGAATAAATATTGAAAATAAAATGAAAAAGGATAAAGTACTGCATTCACAACGCGTCTAAACATGAATCTTTAAAAAAAAAAAAATAGATCTTTGGAGTTGAAAAATCGATACTGTATTGGGCGGCAAAGTATCACGATATATTGCCGTATCGATATTTTTACCCACCCCTAGTTCAAAATCACATTAAGTATATTACCTGTTGTGTAGGTTCTCATCCACTGTTCACACTTATACAAACAATAAAAGTAATAGTAGTAAAATAATACAGATGTAGCATGAAGAACGAACATGTGACTTTCACCCAGGAGATCGTATCCTGGGTGAAACCACCTTACTTTTTGTTACATAACTTGTGTCGTTATATTATGTAACGTGATCTTTTCCTGAACTTTTAGATTACCCGGTCATATCGTACATTTATTCAACAATATGCGGAAAAAAACGAGTAGTTTTGTGGGAGTTTTGTGTAGTTTGACATTTCTCTTCAACACAACATAGAAAACTTGGAAACAACCTCACGGTTAATAATTAACACATAATTTTACACCAACATGCAATTCTGACATAATTTTGTAAACCGCTAAGGAGTTAATTTATCACCGGTTGGAGAATTCCCCGTGAGGCATGTTGTGTACTTGGTAGCATCCAACTCAGTAGGTGGAGCAGCTTTTTGGTTTGGTGGTTGAATCCAAAATGTTGGTTAGATTTTTATTCCATAGAAAACACAAGTCATTAGTATTTTATCAACACATCTCTTTATTTATACCCTGCAGACAAAGTGCGGTGCGATAAAAGCTGGTGGAAAACCGTTCACCTTTTTATTTGTTTTACAGCTTGGCAATAAAAAAAAGTGCTTGGAGAGCTCCAGTGTGTCTGTGGGAGTGTCTCACACACACACACACACACACACACACCATTTCCTCCCTCTCATTATCGATGCTCTCTGGCACCAAACTCCAGGTAGGAGAAGACCAAAGCAAAGCTCTCATTACTATCTGAGGCTAATGCAGTAACTACTACGTGTGGTCCCTTTGTCTCTCCGAGTCTCCGTCCCGACCTCGGCCGACTCCACCCTGCCGGGTGTTATCACGGTGTAGTTCTACTTTCATGTAGTCGTTGCCACAACACCATCACAGGGAACGCACCGCGAGAGGCCGGACCATCACACTTATTGTTAAAGTCCCAGTCGGCAAGTCCGGCAGACCGAGGGCACATTTTGAGTGTTTACAACTCTCAGGCTCCTCCCCCACGACCACCGATCTCCTCCCCCACGACCACCGAGCTCCTCCCCCACGACCACCGGGCTCCTTCCCCTCGACTTCGTGCCCTTTGAAATCCCTTAGATCACGCCACCTTTGAAACGCGGGTCTGATGTTGACTCTGGTTTTATCACGGTCACCGTCGTTATCTTTCTTTTTTCCCTTCTTTTCCACCGGTGTTTTCTTTTCCTTGGTTGTTTTGGACCTCCTCGTTTCAGGTTTTTAACGAGGAATTAGAAGCTTGTTGCTCCTTCCCTCCGCCTCCCCCCTGTGATAGTGGTACGACCCAAGGGGGGAGGGGCTCTGTGTGTACACGAACACAGCCCTGCGTGCTGATTGGACAGGATGATCATGGCGCTGTCGATTTTTGCAAATCAAACAACAGCTCTATGTGCACGTAGAGGCACACTTTTTTTTCTAAAACATGATGATTTATGTTGTTCTATCGGACAGTAGTGTCGGCTTCAGTGAATATGATCAAAAAATGTTCAACGACTTTACTGAAAGTTGAGCACCGACAAAGAGATGCAAACATTGTTTTGTTCACAGCTCATCAAAACCTCATCAGAGTTGGTGTTAACTAAAATACTCAATGTTTTCATCTTTGTTATCTTCTAATATGGACATACATTTCTGACATAAGTGTCAGTGTTTTCAAAAGACTGTTGATTTTATCGTACTAAAGCTGACGGAGCAGAAGCTGTTATTAAATTTTAGAGCAGCAAATAGTGAAAGTGGCTAATCTGACGGTACATTTTTTTGCCATAAAAATGTCCCGATTTGAAGAGCTATATAATAAACACTTAAATCATAATGCTTGATAATAGTAATAACCTCCAGCCTACTAGGACTTGTTGCTGCTTGTCACTTTCAAAGCCTTGCAATTAGAGGTTTCATAGATTTGGATTCTGTGGTTTTGATGCCTTTAAAAAATCTGCCAACAGGCTAAAACTAGTGGAAAAAACATATGTACATGCATTTTCAGCATTTAACATGTTCATGTTATATTGAGACAAATTGGAGGAGGTTGAATTTTATGGGCGATTTAATAATTTGAAATATAGACATTTTGCTTCAACTCAATGAGCATCAAACCTAATAATTAATTCCCAGTTTATGTTCATGTCAGTTTGATTTGTGGCATGAAACTCAGGCCTGTTCTTTAATCAGTCTGATTTGAGGTGTGCTTTAATAACATTATTGCCCCAGAGCTTTCGCCCAGATCCCATTAGCAACGGTGAAAAATATTTTAGAAAATTTGATTTATGCAGGGAGAGAACCAAACCGCCCATTAAGAGGAAAATTCCCCCCTCGAGGGCTCATTCTCTGGTTGGCTCTATTGTGTTCAGGCACATAGTGAAACTCCTGATTTGTGGGGTTCCTCCCCTCTAGTGCATGAGCTGATAGGGAAACAATCTGAGCTAAAGCTCTAGACGACTGATTTAATTCTGCTGTGACTGATCTCAAGTTCATCACATGGATTACATTAGTTATAACTGTTGCATTAAGTGACTTCAACAGGCGATGGAGCTGTCACGCCCTCCATCTTTATAGACATGCGATGTTAAAAACTATGTGGTTTGTATATTTTTACAGGATGTAATGAAGCTAACACATGACACAGGACTTTAAATAAATAAAGTATTTTAAGATTAAATAAATAAAGAATTTTTAAAACTTTTTAGATCACATCCGTTGTCATATTTCTTTGAATTTTTATGTTATTTATTCATTATTTATGTTACGCGCTAACATTAAAAGTATTTAAGAAATAAATTGTAGAGCTAACGCGTGCAGCGTCAGCGACATACAGAAATTCATAGTTTCCGAGTCGTGTTATAAATGCATTGGACGAGTTAAAAATTTGATCTGTTGGCGAGTGATGAAAGTTTGTAAAGTTTTATAACCGGGCCAATAGTTATTGTCCTGTTTCAGTGTACTTTCTACCAAGTTATTGAAGCTAACTAGCCTTAAAGTTGTAGCCTCTTGGCTAGCTAGTTCTGTTAGCTAAATTTGCGCTCCGTTCTGTGAACATATAAAAAGCTTCTGACCCTCCCGAGTACGACGCTGTAGGTCAAACAGACATTTAATCTTCTGTGTGTGTGACTACAAAGCGTGAGAACGCCGAGGTTATCATCTGCTGCTTTGTAGATGTGATTTCTTTTTCTATATTCTGACATTTAAACAGCTAAACAGCCCTGGTGGAGGTCAAATAGTGTAAACACAAACGGTGATTTACTCTGTGTGTTGTGTGTGTGTGTGTGTGTGTGTGTGTGTGTGTGTGTGTGAGAACCTGGAGGCCGTCATTTCACAAAACCACATGACGGCCGCTAAAAAGGACGAGGGGGGTTAAAGATATTGGATATGGTAAGAAGTCCTTGAAGGGTGGTTATAATTGTCAGATATACCAGTCTGACTCATTGTTTACGGCTCGCGCCCCCCCCCCCGTGTGTGTGTGTGTGTACTGTAGCCTTCCATTCATCAAGCTACCATTTACTGATTAGGCCTGTGCTGAGTTATGGTGGGAACCAGTAACGTTTCCTCCCTCATGTGGACCCGGGTTCCTGCTGATAACAAAAAACAAAACGCACAAAGACCTGGTGTGTGTATGTGTGTGTGTGTGTGTGTGTGTGTGTGTACGTGCACCACAACCTGTGTTGTGTTTTTTAGAGCGGTGCACTGGTTGCATTGGTATTGGCGGGCGGGGGTATTAATAGGTTTATGAGACATGGAGGACCCTTATATAAACCAGGAAATACACATCAGAAGGAGGTTCCTCTCGGTGCCACTTATTCTATTTTCTGTCGGCTCCCGGTCGGCGTCAACGCGTGGGCGAACTTTCTGAGCGTTTAACTCCAGTTGTGGTTACGATGCTTGTGCTATTATTAAACGCAGTATTTCATTCTGTACATGACTTCCTCTTGATATTTTTATGGCATAATGTTTCCCAGAGATCCCGCTCTTTTTAAAGGGACAGTTCACCCCCAAATAAAAAATAATTTTAAAAAAGCATACACGCATATTATTATAAATATATTATACATATAATATATATGTTATCGTGAACAGTTTCAGCTGTTGTGAGCGTTGTTTCTTTCAACCGTAGTTCCTTCAGTTGCCCGTTGTTTCAGTGACCCCCGGTTCATATTTAAAGGAGTTTCCTCGAAGTCGTAAGGAGTCTTGTTTACGCAAGACAAAGAAACTGAATGTCAGAAATGTGCAGGTGACGGGAAATACGTAGGAAAGAGACATGCAACACAGATCCCAGGTCAGGTTCAGTGACGCAAACCCACAAACCGGCCCACAAAACATCTGTTTTTCTTCTTTTTTTTCTACAATACTGCTACTACTATACTACTATACTATACTACTATGTATTTCTGTGGATGGTGAGATCAGATAGTCGGTCTGTCAGTCCACCTTTTTTAGTCCAAGTTGAAATATCTCAACAGCTATTGGACGGATGGTAATATAATTTGATCTTTCAGGGTTTCCAGAGGATGAATCTCAATGACTTCTCCTTTTTCCATGAGGTTGACATTTTTAATTTGCTGCCTTTTATACTTTTTCACAAAATTCTTAAATGAGTTTGATGGTAAAACAATAATATTCTGAGAAAGAAAAATCTAATAATTAAAGTGGAAATTTTCTACAAAAAGTAGACTATTATCTGAGATTAATGTTGTACGTCTCCTGGAAAAAAACATTCGCAAGAAGAAGAAAAAAGATTATTCTCTGATATTACAGAGTGAGAAAAATTTGGTAAGAATATTTGGAAGAAAACATACTCAATTTAACGTGTTTTTCCTGTAAATTCAAGAATTTAAATTCTTAATATCTGCGTTTGTTTTCCTTACTTTTTTACTGACAATGGCCTGAATACTGTTGTATAAGTACTTTCTGTACGTAAATTCTCATCCATACTTTTATTTATCAGACTTTGTACAACACAACCGTGTATGTGTGCTTAATATTTAAAATATGCATGTGAAGAAACCATACATTCTAACAGTTTTATGGCTTGTTATATTTCATTTATTTCATTTATTATTTCATTTATATGATATTTTTATTATTATATTATTGCTGCACTCGGTTGCTGCATTGATATATTTTCATCTCCTGCCTCCTCTGCAGCTTACAGGCCGTTTCTGTGCGTGATGATACGTTTCTTTCTCAATCTGCCAAGTTAAAAATCCCTGTATTCTGCATTAATGAAGACAAATGGATATCTGTGTGTGAGCGAGCTCCTCTCTGCTTCCTGAATTTACTGTGTTTGGTTTGGTCTCCAAGCACCCAGATCATGTTTGGCGGCGGCTTAGAAAGAAAAAAAGAAAAAAGAAATCTTAGCACTCAAGGTGCTTTGGAGAGGTTGAGCCCTGTTTGTTCACCTGTGTTGTGTTGTTTTGGGCCTTTCGGGTGCGACAATTGCTGCAGTGTCTGCCGGCAAAGTTGGCTGAGATCGTTTGTAAACCCGACTGATTTCCAGGAGCAAAAAAATCAAACACAAAGCGTTAGTCAGTCGTTAGGATTTGATCACTTTCTGCATAATGATCGACTAGTGTACAAATGATTTGATATTATACTAATTTATGGGAATGTACAACAGAATATGGCCAAAGCAATATACAAGAATACGTTAAAATATGTTATAAAAGTCACTGGTTTTAGGTGGGCGGGGCACTGTTGGGAAACCAACCAATCACCGATCCAAATCCAGAAAGGTTGCTTAATCAAATTCACCTGTAACTCCTCCACAGTCCAAATATGGTCACTTCCTTCACCGGTTGCAAAAACAGCCACAAACCAACAGGCGACGCCACCATGACGACTGTTTAGATTCTGGGTGGAATTATTTAGATGATATGCATTGATATGTGTATTGATTTCATATTTTCTTCCCACTTACTTTCTCTGTCTGAATCCTCAGTCCTCAAAAAAAATTAGGCGTGAGATAACAAGATTATAAGCTGTGTTAACTATTGTTCAACCGGCAGCTCTTGTGTATGTAGGAAACATTAAAGTCTATCCGCCGTGTGAGAGAGGAAAGTACGCGGTTGTGTGGCGGTAGCGGTTAACAACAGGACAAGGCCTGATTAGCAAGACACAGAGGAGCGCTGGCTCTGCATTCCCAGCTGCCTCCGTCCCGAACACACTGTCAACAGCACATCAGCAAACCCCCCACCCTCCCCAAATCACCCTCCGGAGAGGTGACACACATCCAACCGTCCTCCAGACCTCGGTGGTTACAGAACAACTTGTTCCCGCTCTGCCCAAGTGCTCCTGAGCAAAGAGAGAGACTTTTGAAAGAGAACCTTTTTCTTGATAAGAATCTGATGCTTTGACTCATTTCCGTTCTGGCATGAGGAAACGGCATCCTTGACGATATTCACTTTGGGCAATTTAACCTCTCAGTTGTTGAATGTTGTCAGCTAATTGTGTTTATGTGGTGCAACTTAATTTCTCTGAGCGCACAATTTCTCCTCCTCCTTCAGGCAGGATTAAATGAGGCGGCAGTGGAATTTGGCACGAGGTTTGTTAAATCAGAAAGTTAAAACCTCCACTGTGTACAGTGGTGCGGTTCTACGTAGACGACTCCCCGCTAGTGATTTCAGATACGACGCGAGTCATTTATTCTTTTGGTGCATTCAGTTTTCTCACCAGCTTCTTCACCGTAAGCAATGGTCTCCTATATGGAAACACAGTTTTTTATATTAGTGGGAATAAGAACAAAGTTCCGGTGTGGGTTTACTTTACTATTCAAAACCTCCAGTTTATCGTGGGGTTTGTCGTAGCATTGTTTAGTATTTTGTGAAACTGCACTCTGATCTAACGTCACAATGCCGTTAGCATGGCATGCTTGTTAGCGACCTAGCTAGCTAGCTTACATTTATGTGTGGAACATGGCTAACGTCACCTTAGTCGATGCGTTTTGACCCGTTGTTGATCTGATAAACATTACATCCTGGTACCGAACACACAGACATCGTAGCTTCAGAGCTTCATCTTTTTTTTTTTTTTGAATTGTGATTATCTTAACGTGTAAAATTATATTTTAATTAAAACTGTCAAAATATTATTTGTGTCTGGCCATTGACTTCTGTACATATTTTTGTTTGAATGGCGGTCCACCAAAAAGGGGCGGGACTTAGCCTCACTATGTAGTCATGGACAGATTAGTGAGATTAAAACAAATCAAAAGTAACGGTAGAAAGTGTTTTTCACACTCTTGTGGACCACGTTTCCTCTCCATCACACAATGATGCCCCCCCCACCCCCACTCATGTCATCCTGCCAACCTGACAACTTTATTGTCCGTCATACTGACGACATGTGGCGCTCCGTCTCTGGCGGTTTGAAAATAGATTTAAAAGCAAGGGACTGACAGATTTACAGTACGTGACATAAATAACGCGACATTCTTACAAACCCCTCCGGACCCTTGTCCACTCCGTGTTCGGGAGGCTATCTGTGCAGAATTTAATAGATTTATTTTTAAATAAAGCAAATTCTGGATTACAGGCTTGACCAAATTAAATTTTTAAAATGGCTTTTTACGGCAATTGGAACACAATTCAGATCGATTTCACAGCCGAAAAATAAATGTATTGTATGTAACATTAAGAGCCAAATAGTTAATGTATTGAAGATTTTGTATTAGTATGGAATAGAGGTGGGACCAGAAAAGCAAAGTGCTTCTTCCTACTAAACATTTATTTACAAATTTGTGTTGTTTATTTGTTTAATAACATTATTATTAGCTATCTTTTTGTCCAAAAGTAGGTTAAATAAAGGTTAAATAAAATAAATCTTGTTTTATTTCTTTTTCTTTAAAATCTATCTTTTCCTTTTTAATTGTTCGAAATAAAGTGTATTCCAGTCTATAATCCTGACCGATAGTTGCTCTCTGTGTGTGTTTCTGTTGATCACTCAACACGATGACCTGAAGGATTCATTCATCAGAAGAATCACTGTGTTGTTCTTTGTCAGTCACTTGTATCGGATGATACTCGCGCACCAGGATGCTGGTTGAGACATGAAACTGGTATTTATTGATGAAAGCATGAAAATGCACCTTGAAATGCTTGAAAAGCGCTTGAATTTGACTTAGGAAAAGGTGTAGGTACCCCGATTGTGACCCTAAAGAAAGACAAGGCCACACCAGGCGACGCGTGTTGGAAGGAGTGAAATCTAAGCCTGCAGCAGGCTGGAAACCCGCCGGTCGCCTCGCTCTCGTATGAGGACATGTGGGACCAGCTGTTGGTGTGTTTGTTGTCTTCGCCTTGCCGAGCGCAGGAAGAGAGCGATTCTCCGCTTGTTGGCTGCAGACGGTGCAGATCGCCAGTCAACGCAACCTGGCAAAGCAGGTCGTCACGTTGTGGTTTGGCTGCGTCATGGCAACCGTCTCTGTTTTCTCCCGGTGGCGGTTCATTGCTCCCGTCGTCTCCCTGATGGTCGTGATGCGTTCAGGCGTTGCTGGTTAGCCGCTACGGTGAGCGAGTTAGCACTTTGCTGACCCGTCAGCGATTCGTCCTCATTGTTCAGACTCAGTACCTTCCTCTCACTGGCACGTTTCCTTTTTAATGACTCATAAAACTCAACAAAGATCAAAATGAAAGCAAAAAATCTGAGCTAATATTGTGCAGAAATATGATAATAACCAACAATGGAGCAGAATTAGTCACAAGAATGCAACAAACTCTGATACATCAGTAACACAAAGGGTTAAATGTGTTTGTTAGACACCTGCTGTCTCTCCTTCTATATAAATGACCACCAGACTAAATATACTGTTTTTCCAATGGAGTTCTTTGCAGCAACAAAAAGGATTTTAATGGAAAAAATGCTGTTATTAGACATTTGAGTATAGAAGACTTGCACACAAACACACACACATACACACACACACATGATCACGTCAATGCAAGCATGCAGGAACACACACACACACAGAGATCTAACACTGTACACATTTTCCAGAGAGCTCCCCTCTGACGCCGGCTGTAAATAGCTGCATCTCCTCGGTGTGTGAAGTGTCCAGGGCTCTCGCAGCTGATTGTGCGACCCGGAGAGAGAAACGCTGTGAGGCTGTCGAGGGGCCGAGAGCGCCGCCGCCACCAAAACTTTCTCTTAAAGGAAGATTCCGCCCTCTAATCACTCTCTCCGATACCGTCGAGTCTCGGCGCTCGCTCTCAACTGTACATGGGTCGAGTCGGTGTTGACTTCTAACTTAAACACACACATGAATGCAGTGCTAACACACAGTTTATTGTGTGTGTGTGTGTGTGTGTGTGTGTGTGTGTGTGTGTGTGCACTGTGTCTCTTATGAAAGCCTGTGTGGGTGTGAAGTGTCTAGAACACCACAGAGCTTCACCATCACTCACTTTAACAGCTACAGTTAGCAGCGGTGTGATTAGCATTGTTGCTAAAGCGTGAGAACGTCCCGCCGGTGTGTGTGTGTGTGTTGTCCCCCCCCCCTTTAAGCCCGCCCCACCTTTCATCTTCCTGTTCTCACGCCTGTCAGGACTTCCTGCTCACACCCCGGCTGGCCCCGCCCCCCCCAGCATGGCCGACGGCCCACCCGCCATCACTGCTGCAGCCAACGCGTCCTCCCCTTTAATCCCATCGCCCCCCCCTTTAATCGGATATTGTTTCATACTGTGTGGTGTCTGTTATTGTGAGAGGCGGTGCATGTGTTTGTACACAGTGTGGTGAGATGAACCATGCAGACGGTGTAATTATCCTCCAACGTGTTGATGTACGAGACAGAAGTTTGATTTCCTGCATCTAGAATGACTTTGGATCACTCAAGGTCTTCAACGTTTTCAGGCTAAGGAGGGACATATTAGATATAACAGCACTTTGTAATGATGGATGGACACAATGCTAAGCCATTAAAATAATAATTGTTGACAGATTCATATTTTAATTCTATTCTGGAATTTCTACATCACGATTTCTCAACATAATATTAAACAAACAGGAAGATGTATATTTGCTTATTATAGGTTGTATTCATGTTAAGTTTTTTGGGAGAAAAAAGTTTAATTCATTAATTTAGGCACTAATACGTATGTTTAATGTTATTTTTCAACACAAATCAGTAATTTATTACAAATAATCACAGTAGTAGCATGCATGACGAGTTTAACCAACTGTTAAAGGACCGTATGAGGGTTTTTATGCATGTCTGCCAAACATTTTATATTTAATCTGTTATTTATGTTTCCCTCCGTTGATTTCACTCCAGTCTGAAAATCGAAGAGAAGAGATTGGTGATTAATCCAAATATCTTGGTTTTTTTTTCTTTATTTTTTCAAACAAGTTCAAACATGAAACACTTAAAAAAAATAGTCGTAAATGTAATGGTAAAAAAAAGAAGAAGAAAAAAGGCTGTGGTCATGCTAGCGGATACAAAATCCGACTTGGATACAAAAACAAAATGTCCCAAAACAAAAAAAAAAACAGCTGAGGCTGCTGGGTAATTTCCTCACAAACCAGAGTATTAAGTCGTGACGTAAAAGGTCCTAAAGAAAGAGCCGTTTATAAGTGTTTAACTTTCGGTGTCCTAAGACATTCATAATCACGTTTTATGTGTGTTTTGTTACTTCAACAGTAATAGTTTCCCATAATCCCGCACTTCAAAGCCCGCTGACGTAATTTTTTTTTTTTTGCCTGTGAGAAACCGACTTCATGAGTCATCATTGTTGTGAAGGTGAGAAAACGAGTGGGAGATGATTTTCGGTTTTTAACGTCTTCATGCAGGTAGTGGGCTTTGCTTTTTATTGCCCCCTGTTTGAGTGACCCCCCCCCCCGGAGTAGTTTGGCCCCGGCTATCATTAGCGGGACGCTTGGGGCCCCTCCCCTTCACTTTGCAGCCAGCTGGTCCCCTCTGCACTCCCTCATTAGCTTCAGTCCACCTCGTCTCCACTTTACCTGCTGGTCGCGTTACAACCCTCCTCTTATCACGTAAGCAACCCTCTTTAACCTTCCCCCCCCCCCCCTTTCTTAATCTGTCTAATGTGTGTGTAAATAACGCTTGCGTGGGTCCAGATAGCTTTTTTTGTTTTACCATCAAACAAGGGCCCCGGCCATGGGAACCTGCTCATTAATTACCATGTGATTCATGGTTACGGCTCTGTGTCTCGTCTTGCCACCGGTCTGTCATTAAGACTTTCCCAGACTTCCCATCCCGGCCTCTCCCAGTCTCCCAGCTCACGGCTCGCCCACACCAGCACTCACCACTAAATCATCACCAACACCTCCTCTTCCACCAGGAAGCGCACGCTTGTTTCCATCCCAATTTAAATTACCACCGTTATTATTTTTTATTATTCTTAGATCAGCTGCAGGAACCAGATTCCGGTTGAATGTGGAAAAGCAGTAAAACTGCAGTTAAACTATTAAATGTTCCATTTATTATTCAGAAAAGAATCTGCAGAACAATGAAACATATTATCCTCCATCAGAATATGAAATAAAAACGAATTAATTATGATCACTGGCTCCATTTTAATCAGATAACTTGTGTTACCTCTTCTATGCTCTCTCTGGTTGCTAGGCGACGGGAGAGGCAAAGGTGACACGATGGGGATAATCCTCTGTGGACCAGGGGTCCGTTTCACAAAGCAGGTTTAGTGAAAACCTTGAGTTAGTTAACCCTGAGATGAGGGAAACTCTGGTTTTTCGGTTTCACGAAGCCAGTTCAGCATAAATCTGAGTCAGTTACCCGGGTAACATGCTCCGTGAAACTAACCTGCTCGCTAGCAGGTTTGCTTCAACAAACCCTGAGTTTCTCCCTACATGTCTCCGCCTTTTTCCGGAATCTTAACCAACTCTGAAAAAATATGCCGTCCTTTCATCGTCAACCTAATCGATATGGAAATAAAAGTGATTCTAGCAGCTTTGCGTCGGTAGAGGATTTTGATTACCTTTCCTTCCAATCACATTAGATATTATCTAAACAATATTCTCCGACATTTTCAACATTTCATTTCGCGGACATAATCCGCAACCAGATTCTTTGCGGAGGTAGTGTTTTTGCGAACGGGAGATTTATGAAATGTTTAAGTACATTCCTGTGTTTAAATACCTGCTTATATTTACTGTTTAATATGTGAAATATGATTAAAATCATATGCCTTAGTCAACGTAATTGCACAATATTCTTATGCTTAATTTTCAACTGAAGCCACTTTCTTTCTGTGCCTGGGGGGATTACACCCAATGAAAATAATAATTTATGTGTTGCGCTACTTTATGATTTACGGGGATTGAACCGCTGTCGCCTGCACTGTGGGCGGCGTTGCTAACCATTATACCACCGTGACGCTGTGCAATTCTGAAAATAAAGACTTATTACCTTTAGATCAATAGACTGTTTCATTCAGTTATACACATTAGATCGGGCAGTAAATGTCTGTCACGCCAACTATCGCTACTTTGCTGCAGTTACGGTGCTCCGCTTTCTCAGGATGAGCTCGTTTTCTACATAAACACTCAGTAATATCTAATGACGCTCTCCCAGTTGCCATGGTGAATCGTAGTATCGGAGATCCATTGATGATGGCTTTGTAGAGTCGGCAGGCACGCGCGTAACTCAGAGTTTACATACTCAGAGTTGAGTGAACTAATTCAAAACCACTGTTCTGAAACTGAAAACTCAGAGTTGCCCATCTCAGAGTTGTTCAACTCAGAGTTCAGGGTTAGGTTCAGAGTTTGTTGAACCTGCTTTGTGAAACGGGCCCCAGGATGTCTCATTTATGTGTTCAGCTATTCGTGTTCTTCCAGAAAGGACTGAATTGGGGCACAGTTTAGTGTGTTAATGGTTTCCATGGAGACCAGTACATTATTTTACATTTTGACAGTTTGTTTCCGTACAACTAAACGCTCAATTTAGGTTTCCAGGGAAACGTACCGACCGAACAGCTGCTGCAGTTTGAAACAGTTACATATAAAAAGTAATAATAAATAATAATAAAAATAACACGGTTTAGGCAACAAAACCACTTGGTTGGGTTTAGTAAAACCACATCACGGTTTGGCATAAAACTGTGATGTAAAGTTGGTTTACAATTTGAATTCATCAGCAATTTTTTTACAATTTCCACTTTCAATTGATTGAATTGTCCCATTGTCCCATCGGCTATTGTTGTTGTTGTTGTTGTTGCTGTTGTCGTTGTTGCCATTGTTGTTGCTGTTGTTGTCGTTGTTGCTGCTGCTGTTGTTGTTGCTGTTGTTGTCGTTGTTGTTTCCGTTGCTGCTGTTGTTGTTGTTGTTGCCGTTGTTGCTGCTGTTGTTGCCGTTGTTGTTGTTTCCGTTGCTGTTGTTGTTGTTGTTGCCATTGTTGTTGTTGTTGCCGTTGTTGCTGCTGTTGTTGCCGTTGTTGTTGTTTCCGTTGCTGCTGTTGTTGTTGTTGTTGCCATTGTTGTTGTTGTTGTTGTTGCCGTTGTTGCTGCTGTTGTTGCCGTTGTTGTTGTTTCCGTTGCTGCTGTTGTTGTTGTTGTTGCCGTTGTTGTTGTTGTTGCCGTCGTAAGGAAGGCTGAGTGGAGCCGAGCGGCCGTCAGACTGCTGTCAGTTGCTAAGTCCAGTTTGAGGTTTGGTAACAGCTACAAACTAGACGAGGCCAAGAGGGTGGCAGGAGTAATCTTACTGCCCCCCACAACCCCCCATACCCCAGACCAGCAGCCCTCTGATCCCAGTGTGTTTCTGCTACATGTGTCTTTGCTGGATATGGAAGCTCACGAACGACAAATTAGAAAATAATTATTTAATAAATTGACCATATTTTAGATAATCGATTTCTCAGGTTCCAGCTTCTCAAACGTGAAGGATTTGTTGTTGTTTTTAGTGTTCTGTGACTTCAATATGTTGAATTAGCGATTTGAAGACGTCACACTGGAAACAGTTGTGGTCTTTCACTATTGCGATTTACAGCCGAGTGATTTGACGCTCTAGTCACATGTTGTTGTTTTTTCAGGTTAAGAGACAAAACAAGTTTTTAAATGTATTGTCATACTGCTGTATTTTACAGGTTGCTTGTAATTAATTTTACATAAAGTTTCTATGAGAGTTTTTTATTCTGTGTACAACAGCAGTAGAATACATACATAGAAATAGTCAATCTTCTCCCCGATGGTCTTGTTAACGTACATTGAGACATTTTAAACCACTTAAAAAGTTCCCGTACGAACTTTAGTTTGAATTAGGTTTTTGCTCATTCAATAGTTTTGGCAGTAATGAACCTCCACAGTTTTTTGGCTGTGTGTGTTTGTGTATTGTATGTCTGTGAGCGTTTGGTGTGTTTGTGTGTGTGTGTGTGTGTGTGTTGGTCCAGCTGCCCCAGACTGTAACTTACTCTAACACACACACACACACACACACACACACACACACCCTACTTGACCCCCTCGGCCCAAACAGTTGCTCACATCACTTCAAGTGGAAAGCAAGGGTATTGAAAATGATATTGGGGAGAATAAATCCTGGTTTCAGGTGTCTCGACGACTCACTTTGCACCATTTGTGAAGTCCTGCTGTCCTCCGAGGCCGTTTGTGGTTTTAAAGAGGACCTGGTCTACTTGTTCTGGTGCAGACTCCTATTTCAGGTTGCTACTAGAACATGTTAACACGCTTCAATGCTTTTTTTAATGCTTAATGTTTTACCATCAGGCTGTGCTGCTGCAGCTCTTCTCAGCCTCTCTCTCTCTGAAACGCTCTGTTTGAGCCCCTGCCCCTCCCTCCCAAAAAGCCCAGTCTGCTCTGATTGGTCAGCTGGCCCACCCTGTTGTTTTTTCCCGTTTGTTCAGCAGAAAATGGCGTCTTCTCAACATGGAGATTCCACTTTCAGCTCCACTTTTATAAGCTTTTTGTATATTATATTATGCTAATGTGGTACTTGGTGACTTCATCACAGGCAAGATTTCAATGCAGGCGTTTGAATCAGTTTATGCGCGGAGTTTCTGTGAATTTCTGAGACTTTAGACTTTGAAACCTTTTACATGAATAAAAAAACTAAAAAAACTAAAACTAAAATAAAGAGAAATAAAAAATCAGAAAAGGAAAGTAGGTCCCCTTTAAATTTGAAAACCTTTATGTAGCGACTGCTGTTTAAAAACAAAGAAATAACAAAAAAACCTGATGGAGGCATGTATGTCCCTAACATTAAAACAGGGAAACACACACCTACACACACACACACACGCACACACACTTATTAATGCTCACACACACAGTGGCGGTGTGAGACTCCGGTTCCAGCAGGTTCCTCCAATCCTTTATGTGCTTCCTCTATTTTTAGCCGCCTCATTAAACGGCTGCTAATGATTCTCCGCCGTGTAAATGGTCCGATAAGCTAATTATTGGAGGAGAAAAACCTATTTCCATCCCACCCACATGAAGGCCTCGCCGCCGCAGCGTGATTAATAGCGTTGAGGTCGGGCGTCCGCTGTGTGTGTGGTTTTTTATTGTCTCTCTGGAGAGAAATTTACACAGTGAAGACGACTTTAAGCCGATCTCATTGTTTTTATTTTGTTCTTTATATCGAATCGACTGAGGATTCATGATCTCTTTTTTTTTTTTTGAGTAAGAAAACATATCGACTCAAATTCTATACTTCAGTATAGTTTTGAGTTTTAACTTTCTGTTTGCATTTTAGGGAAAAAGGTTGAAAAAGAACTAAACTGTCATTGTTTGAAATGGTCACAATTTGCATATTCATTTTGTTTTTTATTTATTTAATAATTTCACATACACAGCAGATCAGACACATAAGATTGAGTTTGACAATACATTGAGAGAAAAAAGTATAACATACCGTATAAAATAAATATATATTAAAAATATTAATCTTCTAATGAAGTTTGAGAGTTTTAATATACTATATATATTACATTTGGAAAGAGTTGGAGGACAGTTTTTGTTACCTTACATCTGTGCAAAAATCATATCAATATCAAGCATATCAATTTAGGTTATGGCCAAAACTGTTTTTTTGTGAGGTCTCAGTGACCTTTGACCTAATCGATCATTGAGTCCAGGTGGACGTTTATGAACCTTTTTTTTTTTTTTTTTTTATGTATGCAGCTTGGATGGCATCTGGTCACAGATCTCAATGAATCCTTGCCATGAGCTAAATGCTAACCTTAGCATGCTAATATGCTCACAGTGATGATGCTAAAGGTGCATCTGTGGATCTATTTTTCGCGGTGCATCTTGCACCGATGGCTTTCGTCTGGCTATTTGGTGCATCCTCTTCCCCTGAACACATTGATATAAATGTACAAATATGTAAAATATGAACACATAGACATAGTGGGGGGGCAAAATGTTTTGGAAAAAACGATAACCGTGAAATGAAAACAAGCCGACAATCTTGATGCCAGCTCTACTGAATGAATAACCGGCGGGTTTGAGAGGAGCATCCTGGTAAAAGCAGGTCTGTGATCAGCCAGCCAGCGTGCAGGAAGTAGCCAGGAGGACAAGCCCGGGCATGTCAGCTGACCTCGCTGCACATCTGAGGATCCAGAGGAATGCGACGTGTATGCATGTTCAGGGGCGGCGGCGGGAGACGGTGCAAAGGTTCATGTGTATAACTGTCGTCATGTAGGTTTACGGAGGGAGGGGGAGTTATACCGCCTTAAATCATGTTAGCGTGTTTGGTGTTTACGCACACACACACACACGCATAGTAACCGAGGGAACGTCAGGCATCTGTATCACGGAGAGCAGAAGGTTGAAGGAAAATCTACATTAAAATCTAGAACTATTTACTATAGAGTTGTGGAAAGAGGAGGAGTCTCACATAGCTTTTTTATAATTATTTCTAATAATGAATTAACTCCACTCCAGCAGTATTGGCACTACCATAGCTTACTTTTGTGTTTTTTCCCTGCTTCAAGATCATTTGAAGAGAAGAAAAATCAGAAAACATATGATGGAATTGTAAGGAAGGAAGGAAATAGCAAGGAAAGCAATAGAAAAAGACCAAAAGGAGATGTGTTGTGTGTAAAGTGAAGGAGGAAGGGAATAGGAACAAATGATGACATCTCAATGGTGTTGTGTTTTTTGAAGTTTTCATTAAGATACATGAATAAAATCCGACCCAGACACCTTCATGCGGTGGCTCAGTGGCGTCACACATGGCTGCGGGGGCACTCGGCCCGTTTACAGCTGCCAGCTTGGATAGATTTCTTGTCCCTGAACAGTGAGGCGCTGTGCCCCGATATGTTTGGTAAATCCAGCTTTAGGCCCCTGGCTTCATAAACTTAAGGGGCTCCAGAGGTGTGCTGCACAGCTGAAGTGGCCCCCCGGGCAGTTCGGGCTTACCGACTGGCACTGCGGCCGCCACTCAGCGCCGCCTTACGGCCTCCTGTCGGACCGCTTCCCCCCTCCTCGGGTTACCGGTGTTGCAAATAAAAACGCTCTCTGATCGACCGAGGATTAACCAGAATACTTCGGTTATCCCCGTAAAGAAAACGTCACATGCCGGGAACAAACGACCCGACGCTGCAACTGCTGCGAGACGGCGGCGAACGGCGGCGAATTATGAGATAAAAAGTGCTAAAGGCCCAAACGCCTCTCGTACGAACAAGACAGCCTCTTTTTATTGGTGGTTTGTGTCTCATTGTGGTCGTCTCTGGGTGGCGCTGTCTCTTTGTAGTCAATCTTTGTAGTTTTACATCCGTTTGTAGTTGTTTTACATCTGTTTATAGTTGTTTTAGATCTCTTTGTGGTTGTTTTACATCTGTTTATAGTTGTTTTAGATCTCTTTGTGGTTGTTTTACATCTGTTTATAGTTGTTTTACATCTCTTTGTGGTTGTTTTACATCTGTTTGTAGTTGTTTTACATCTGTTTGTAGTTGTTTTACATCTGTTTATAGTTGTTTTAGATCTCTTTGTGGTTGTTTTAGATCTCTTTGTGGTTGTTTTACATCTGTTTATAGTTGTTTTAGATCTCTTTGTGGTTGTTTTACATCTGTTTGTAGTTGTTTTACATCTGTTTATAGTTGTTTTACATCTCTTTGTGGTTGTTTTACATCTGTTTATAGTTGTTTTAGATCTCTTTGTGGTTGTTTTACATCTGTTTGCAGTTGTTTTACATCTCTTTGTGGTTGTTTTACATCTGTTTGTAGTTGTTTTACATCCGTTTGTAGTTGTTTTATCTCTTTAATCTCTCTGTAGTTGTTGTATGTCTCTTTGTATTAATTTGTGGCTCTCTGTAATTGTTTGTTTCTTTCGTTCTATGTCTCTTTTTTATGTCTATTTGTGGTAATTTTGTGTCTCTGTAGTTTCTTTGTAGTTGTTTAGTGTGACTTTGTAGTTGTTTAGTGTGACTTTGTAGTTGTTTAGTGTGACTTTGTAGTTGTTTAGTGTGACTTTGTAGTTGTTTAGTGTGACTTTGTAGTTGTTTAGTGTGACTTTGTAGTTGTTTAGTGTGACTTTGTAGTTGTTTAGTGTGACTTTGTGGTTGCTTTGTGTCACTTTGTGGTTGCTTTGCCCTATTTCATAGTCGTTGTGAGGCTCTCTTTATCTCTTTGCATCTGTTCTTCATCTGTCTGTCTTTGTGGTCTTGTGGAGTCTCTTCCTGGTTGCCTAGTGTCCCCTTGAGGGACTTGTTGGGTCGGGAGTCTGTGGCCCCGTAGACCTGTTCAGCACTTCATCCAGTGTGTTAATACCGACAACAGTCATTTAAAGGTGCATCCACCCATTTCAGAGGCTTGTGTATGATTAAGTGCTTTAAGGAGCAGCGAGCGTTGAGACCCGAGTCCGTCCTGCAGACCAATTTGTCTGAACGATGACCGTCATCATCTTCATCAGCAGCCAGGCGGCTTAACTCTGGTGACAGATCTGGACATTTAGGTTCTCCCAGTGTTGTGGGTCACCGTCGTCTCCGCCTGCAGCTGCTGACTGTTTCCCCGCCGCGACGCCAAACGCCGTGGGTAATCACAACCTCCCGTGAGCGAGCGTAAACAGACATTAAGGCCGTCGCTGCTGCAGCCGGCATTTAAAAGATCCAGCCTGGACGCAGGTTTGCCCCTGTGTGGATTCCCCCCCTCCTAGTAATTAAACAGATCCGCTTGCCACAGTTAGAAGTCCACCAAGGCTGGAAGCTCCATTAAAAGTTGCTGTCTGTAGCGCCCCCTGGTGGAGAAGCATGTTAGTTAAGTCATACAGGGAGAAAAAGAGTGTTAATGATTTTAGACGTCTTGTTTCCAGACTTTGTCAGGGGGGGAGGGGGGCAGCACCAGCACCCGGCTGCTGGTGTGGTCTCACATGGGGGGTCAAGAGGTCGGCGGCCTTTTGACTGAGACGTCGTGCGGCAGACAGCCAGTCTCACCTCTCGTCTCATCTCTCGGTGCTCCCAGCTGATTTACAAAGTGGGGAAGAAAACGTCCGGAGGCTCCAAGAAACATAATAATACGTCATCTACGTTTTCTCTGGTGATGTCGTCTTTTTATTATTTTTATTATTAAAATTGTTCCTTTGTGCATCATTTTAATTTGTCTAAATGAAGCTAAATTGCAGCATCCATCTCTGATGTATTTGTTTTAAACTGGATGCAAAAATCCATCCTAAACATTTAAACAATTAGACAACAGTGTGTGTGTGTGTGTGTGTGTGTGTGTGTGTGTGTTTTGGCTGCAGCAAATTAAAATTCCCCCGTTGAGCCGTGAAGCTTTTGTTGGGGATCAACTGCTCTGGTTCATTATGATCTTCATGTCCGATCGTGAAAACGATTCTGCAGCTTTGATACTTCTTCATCTTTGAGCTGCTTTTTCTTTCTTGTCACATCGGATGAATTAATTATTGTTTAATAATTGTTTAATATTATTTATTATTATATTAATAATCATGATTAATATGCACCATGAACTGATGATTATACAGGTGTCATTTTGGGTTTGTAGTGTTCTTTTCCTGGTGTCACAGTGGAACCAGAGTCCTGCTGCCTTGCTGGTCATTTAGTTTTTTAATTCCATATAAAACGTGTGTTTGGTGTCAGTTTGCATTTTTTTTTTTTGATTAATAAACATTTATATAGAAATAAATAAATTCATAAAATGATAATAGAAAGTAACGTAAACTTTTCCCGGCATAAATGTATGAATTATTCAGCACGTGTTTGTTCAGCAGCACGCCGGCTCTGTTTGATCCCCCTCCCTCACCCCCCCCCCCTTATCGCCGCGTCGCCTGTGATTGAAGATGTGTAAAGGAGCCTTAGGCTTCACCTACAATGTGTGTGTGTGTGTGTGTGTGTGTGTGTTTTCCTTTTGAACTTCGCCCTAATAGGAGGCCGGGCTGCACGTCGGGCCGAGTTTCAAAACCCAGTTGTGTGGCCCCTGAGTGGCCGACCTAAGGGCCCGAGTTTGTTTAGCTGCTGTTCAAGTGCTCTTAAATGGAGATGTCTGCTGGTGTGTGTGTGTGTGTGTGTGTGTGTGTGTGTGTTGGCAGACCCTGGGGTGATGAATGGCTTGTCTCCCTCCCCCCCTCCCTCCCTCCCATCACCCATTTGCAGCTGATCACCTGTTCTTCGGTCACAGGGAGGGGGGTCTGTGGGCTCGGAGGTGTGTGTGTGTGTGTATATATGTGTGTGTGTGTGTGTGTGTGTGTATATGTGTGTGTGTATATATGTGTGTGTGTTGGGGCACAGTAGATGTTATTGATTTTCTCCTGGAGTGTTGCTGGTAGCTTGTTGCAGCTCTGCAGTTGGCGTGTGTGTGTGTATGTGTGTGTGTGTGTGTGTGTGTGTGTGTGTGTGTGTGTGTGTGTGTCGTGTGTGAGAGAGAGAGAAGGCGGCACACTCACTCGGACCGAGACGGTGACGCAGGTCAAACCCACGTTGGGGGTCTAATCTGCATCAGCCGACCCTCCTGAGCAGGGTCGGACGTGGGTATTTACCCATGGCTGTGTGTGTGTGTGTGTGTGTGTGTGTGTGTGTGTGTGTGTTACAGTGACTGTTGTCCCTGCTGGCGACGACACATTCCTGCTTGTTGGCATTTTTCCGGCTGCAGGAATGAGCAGCTGTGTTCTCTGGAATCAATTAGAGTTTGTGAGGCCGAGTTACACCAAACGTAACAACCAGGAACTAAAGAGCCGTTTTAAAGCTCAAATCAATGCTTTTTATTAAATACTGTAAAAAATGAATAATTGTATTATAGAATTGGACTCACGTTCTCCAGGGTTTAGTTGAACGTGTATTTGCTAACATGCTCACAGCTGATGATCGGTCAGTGTTGCTGTTTACGGTGTGTTGTGTCGCCCCCAAGTGGCCAAAAACCAACTAATGCAGGCCTGATGCAGCATTTGAACTATTATTAGTAACGGTAACATTAACTTAACAATCAAGCATAAAGTTCAACAAAAATCCTCAATAGTTTAAGAAAAGCGAGGCTCTCTTGACGCTGTATAACTTAGATGATGATGATCAGTTAATTGTTGTATCGATACGACCCTTCAAGTCAATAAATCATCTTTAACATCGCCAATTACTTTCAAATTAGTACAGCATATTATTTAGTCTTTAATGATTACTGGATACGTGTTTTCATATAAATGTCGTTACCTTTAAATACTGTTTTCTTTGTATGGACGTGAAGGTGTAATAACTGACACTAAACATGCAGAATAATGTAAATTAACAATATCTCATGTCAGCTGCTGTATTTTACTCACTTTTTGTGGAGGTAAACATTCGGCAGGAATTTGTGATTTTAGTCATTTTCAGCTTTGAACTCGTAGAGCTCGTTTTCTTTTAGTCGATTAGCCTGTTTTGTGGATCGAACGAAGCTCTAAACCGAAGAGCAAATCTACGATCGAGGGATTGACTTCCACACGGCTCTCAACATGGTGACAGCTGAGCCGGGCAGCTAGCAGCTAACAGTGCAAACGAAGGCAACCGTGCTGGAAGAGCTAACGGTGTTAACCTTCGGGGGCATTTAGCTTCTTGCTATTACTTTACTTTTAATTGTGTGAAATTAAACAACAAAATGACGTTACGCTTGCCTCCGTATGAGCAAAGCACAGAGAAGCTCCGATAACAACACACACAGAGGGACTGTCTATGCTCAGGTAGACATCACTCGTCTATATCTTTACTTTAATTTTTACTTTGAATTCATACAGAGAAGCTAAAAAAACAAGAAAGTGTGTGCGGTACGAACAATCGGCGTGTTTGTGTTTTTGGCGAGTGCAGCTGTGGGATTTTGTCTCGATGACATCACCACAGACAGTAGCTTGAAGGAGCTGTTTGTGTTTCTAAATTGCCAGATCAGAAGCGGGGAGGATCATCATTACGCCCGTAGATCACAGGAGTCGTGTAGGTGACGCGTGTTTCATGTTGGATTTTCCCTTTAAGCCCCTTTAAGAAGTTCCCTCGACGAGCAGCCGTGTGATCCTGACTTTGTTTGTGTTCGTCCTCCTGACTTCCAGCTTCTTTTCATTCCCAGCTTCTTTGTTGTTTCATGAGAAATGAAATCCTGTGTGATCGCAGAGACCCCAAAAATAAAACCCAGAGGTGATGCTGACACACAACACCGTACCAACGCTGCCCTCCATTGTCCGGGACGCGGTAAGGCGATTCGGATCGTCATCAAACAAAAAGCTACCAGCTGCCTTTTGTGCGGCCGACAAGTGTCGTTATTCAGCAGTTATTCGGAAACCCGTCTATTTGTCGGGTGAGACGACGTTCTCCGGGCCCCTGGAGGCCCCTGCTGTTGGCAACTGAGAAAACTGGATCAAGTTGGAACTTTTGTAATCATTTCAGGCCTCCGTTGGCTGCTGAGAGGGTGAAATAAACTTTCTTCATAATGTACCCCACATATATGGGAGAACTGTAATTAGGTTTGTCAAGCTCTTGGAGGTCTGGAGGAAACCTTGTCCCCCCAGAGTTTGTTTCCACACGGTTTATTTCCCGGTAGCTCAGACCCCCCCGGCTCGGTCGCTTGGCGTTCCCAAAAATAAGAAAGAGCCAATGGCCGTTGGATGGAAAGTGGAGCGAGGAAGCCCTGACTCTTTTTTTTTATCGTGTCAAAGCGTTGCTATGCCAACTGCAGGCTGGCTTTACATCACTACAGTGCCCCCTAGTGGCAGAAAGAAAGATTTATACAGCTAAACCACGCTGGTGTTTTGGCCATTTTTACTGTTTACCTGTTGACAAACTGGGAATGTGGAGGTGGAGGGTGTAGGTGTAGGGTGGAGGAGGAGGTAGAGGAGGAGGTGGAGGGTGTAGGTGTAGGGTGGAGGAGGAAGTAGAGGAGGAGGTGGAGGGTGAAGGAGGATGTAGAGGAGGAGGTGGAGGGTGAAGGAGGATGTAGAGGAGGAGGTGGAGGGTGAAGGAGGAGGTAGAGGTGGAGGGTGAAGGAGACTGTAGAGGAGGAGGTGGAGGTGTAGGTGGAGGGTGAAGGAGGATGTAGAGGAGGAGGTGGAGTTGTAGGTGGAGGGTGAAGGAGGATGTAGAGGAGGAGGTGTAGGTGTAGGGTGGAGGAGGATGTAGAGGAGGAGGTGTAGGGTGGAGGAGGATGTAGAGGAGGAGGTGGAGGTGTAGGGTGGAGGAGGATGTAGAGGAGGAGGTGGAGGTGGATGTAGAGGAGGAGGTGAAGGAGGAGGGTGAAGGAGGATGTAGAGGAGGAGGTGAAGGAGGAGGGTGAAGGAGGATGTAGAGGAGGAGGTGGAGTTGTAGGAAGAGGGTGAAGGAGGATGTAGAGGAGGAGGTGTAGGGTGAAGGAGGATGTAGAGGAGGAGGTGGAGGTGGAGGGTGAAGGAGGACGTAGAGGAGGAGGTGGAGGTGTAGGTGTAGGTGTAGGTGGAGGGTGAAGGAGGATGTAGAGGAGGAGGTGGAGGTGTAGGTGTAGGTGTAGGGTGGAGGAGGATGTAGAGGAGGAGGTGTAGGTGGAGGGTGGAGGAGCATGTAGAGGAGGAGGTGGAGGTTGAAGGAGGATGTAGAGGTGGAGGTGTAGGTGGAGGGTGAAGGAGGATGTAGAGGAGGAGGTGGAGGTGTAGGTGGAGGGTGGAGGAGGATGTAGAGGAGGAGGTGGAGGTGTAGGTGTAGGGTGGAGAAGGATGTAGAGGAGGAGGTGGAGGTGGAAGGTGAAGGAGGATGTAGAGGAGGAGGTGTAGGTGGAGGGTGGAGGAGCATGTAGAGGAGGAGGTGAAGGAGGAGGGTGAAGGAGGATGTAGAGGAGGAGGTGTAGGTGTAGGGTGGAGGAGGATTTAGAGGAGGAGGTGTAGTTGGAGGTTGAAGGAGGATGTAGAGGTGGAGGTGTAGGAAGAGGGTGAAGGAGGACGTAGAGGAGGAGGTGAAGGAGGATGTAGAGGAGGAGGTGGAGGTGTAGGGTGGAGGAGCATGTAGAGGAGGAGGTGAAGGAGGAGGTGAAGGAGGAGTTAAAGTGTGGAGCACCGCGTCGACACTGAACGCTGTAAACCCTTCATGTTCCACTAAAGTGATTCTGATGCTGAAAGTGGCATCAGGTGTGAAAGGAAGCGTCGCTCAGGTCTCCAGTTTCTGGCTCTCTCTTCAACACACACACACACACACACACACACACACACACACACGGCGAGCGTGGGGATTATCTGGCGATCTGCAGCGCCGGGCGGCTTTGTGCTGTACAGGAAGTGTGTAAAGATATCCCGACGCTCCGCCGTGTCCTGAGGGCTGCAAACCACATAAAGAGAGAAAACAACAGAAGCAGCGCCGGAAATCCTGCCGTTCCAGGCAGGTGGGGTGACAAAGGTCTCTCTCTCTCTCTCTCTCTCTCTGCCTCTCACTTCTCCTCCGTCACACTCTCACCACCTTTATTTTTGTCTCTCCACCTTCTTTCTCTCTCCATGTATCACCTCCTCCTCCTCCTCCTCTCTCTACATCCTCCACTTGTTTTTTTTTTCAGCCTCGGGCCTCTTCACACTGAATTTAAAGAGATGGAGATTTGTTAAAGTTTAGTTGTCATGACGATGGTGACATTTGTTGGTGGTTATTGGTTATTTATTATATATGCTACTCATGAAAGAGCTTAACGGGAGGATCTTCCATGCAATATATATTATATTATAATTGCAATAACATAATAGATCGTAATCAGAACCAGAAAGGAGTTAATTGCCAAGCAAACAATAATTAAAAATAATAAACAATATAGAAAAGTACTACAGTCAAGAACGTAGACAAATTATATAAATACATAAATTACATTAATGATAAAGACACTATATACACTGTATAATAATAATAATTAAAGATTATTATTATTATTTATTATATATATATATTTTTTCATTTAATACAAATATTTATTTCTTTTAAAAGAAATTATATATACTCCAATTTTGATTTCAGTCAAATATTTGAATGAAAAAAGTAAAGATGACATTAGTGATAACACATTATTGTGTCCAGGTGTCTCCTCTTCTCCGTCATTAGTTCTTATCCTTCATCTCGTCTCTCTGTCCTCCTCGTTCCTCCACCTGCCCTCCTTTTCTCTTCCCTCCTTTATTATCACCTCAGACTTTCTCACGTCGCCTTCTCCTTCTCTAATCTCCTTATCTTCCCCTCCGATCCGTGTCTCATCCCTCCTTCCTCCTCCCTCTCTCCATTATAGCTCCTCTCTATCGCCGTCGGGGGAGAAAAAAGAGAGAGTGTTTTATTTTATCTGATGGCGGGAGGAAATGGCTTGAAGTGATGTGTGTGTTTGGACATAAGGTGTAATCATGATTTAGTGTGTGTGTGTGTGTGTGTGTAAACAGATTCCTCACACTGACAGGCTTCATATCCTGCCGCCACAGCGATGTAGATGTGGACGCCCGATTTTCTTTCCTCGGGTGACGTTTGTTTGTCACAAAACCCATAATTTACACTAAATTTAATTAGTTTGCTATTCGATCGTAACGTAGCTCCGAGGTGGCGATACGACACAACAACCAGGTCTCCATCCAAAATGGAGCGCACATGTTAACTGGATTTTGAGGAAAATGTGGAAAAAGGAAATAAGTCCCAACATCGATCAGGAGCAAGCGAGCCAGTTTCTTCAGGCTTGTTTGATCGATATAATTGAGTATCATCTGCATAAAAGCGGACGTTAAGTGCCTCGTTTTTACATCAGATCTGTGTGGGTGAGGAGTCGCATCTTTAACGTACGACATCTTTTATTCGCTAAATATGCGCTTCCATTGTCACATTTCCTTCTTCTGCTCTCTGATTTATTTTATTCCCTGTATAAATTCAGAATGTGACGGGTGTTGAAACAGTCCAACGTGAGTTAGAGGAATGCTGGCACTTTTATATTTATTTTCCATTTCAAACATCGCTGAGAAGCCAAACGTCGTGTGACATCACCGTTAAATCTTAAGCAGGACGTCGGGGGTCGACGGTTGGAAATCGAGTCGAGAGAGGGGGCAATATTCAGAGAGAAAAAAAAGTAACAAAGTGGCCATTTTATAAACTCCAAGCTAGCAGCAAGATATAAACAAGTTGCTTGGTTCAGCTAACACGGGATGTTTGCCGTTGCTATGACAACAATCGAAAACTACCGCTAGAATCTTAGCCCAACCGCCCCCATCAATAAACACCCATAAGATGACAATTTGCCCTCATATAAATTAAACCAACAATAACCATCAACATCATCACCCTAAAGACCTTAACGAGGCGTTGTCACGCTTCGTGATGTATTAATTAGAAAAATAAACGTACATTCATGGGAAGATAGCTAGCATTAATGCCGGATGTTAGCGTCGTAATAAACTTCCAAATTTGCTGCTTTATAAACTCGCAAATTTGAGAGTTTATACCTTAGAATATTGCCCCCCTCTCTCGGCTCAGGTTTGTTATTCTTCTCTCCAGCGGCCCTAATACGCCATCGTATCCCCAGACCTTAAAATTCATTACCGCGCGTTAGCCATCGAGCTGCCGGGTCGCAAACGTCAATCATGTGAGTCATTTTGTCGTGCGAGTACGACAACGAGTCACAGCAGCGACATTTCGATCCCCGACAGACGCTCTGAGGTGTGAGGGAGTTCAACAGGTGACGTCGCCGTGACGATGTACGTGTCCACGCGTCCTCACGTGAAGACGAGCGGGTTGAAATATAGCGCGTCTGTGCCCGGGGGCCTGATGCTGGCGTGCCGTTGGTGCTCCGTGTGCGTGTCCCGGGGAACGCCATTCATCACGGCGTCTGTTTTTAGTTTGACGGATGACATGACAGCCGTCTGACAGACGGCAGCAAAGACTTCTGGGAGTGTGCAGCGGGAGGAGGGGCTCTGAAAGTCGATCTCATTGTCTCGTCTTCAGGCTGCTTTACTGCGTTTTCAGTTGTTGCGTAGACAGAAAGCGAGGAGGAGGAGGAGGAGGAGGAGGAGGAGGAGGGGGTTCACGGTTTAGGCTGTTTTCACAGTTGTTCCTCTTCTCCTGGAGACGCCTGCCAACGCCGGCCAACCTCAACCTCACCGACCTCGACCTCGCCGCCGGCCGGGGGTCAAAGATCAGGGCTCCACTTCCTCATTTGTTCCCCTCAAACCATCCATAACAGACAGACATGTGACATTAAATGCTGTCTGATAACAAGAGAAGCTAAGTCCCGCCCCTTGAAGAAAAAAACATACGTCAACGGCAAAAAAACTAATGTTTTCATCCCAAGGATACCATAATTACACGTACGTTCTTAAATTTAAACGATAGTTTTGCAAATCAATTCCCAGTTTGTCGTCGTATCATTTAGTCTGTGAACTACGTCTCTCGTTTTGACATCGTATGTTAATTTACGCTACATTCCGTCACTATTGTAATTAGTTATCTTAGCTGATGTGTTTTTATCCAGCAACTCTTTTTTTTATCGGCCGGGAAAGCGTTACATCCTGGTACCGAACACATAGCGAAACAATACTCACCTCATTGTCGGGTGTGACGTCTTTATAATGACGTTTTTTTTTTGTACTTGCGACTTTCTTAACTTGTGGAAATATTTTTTTTAATTGACAAACATCACGTGTAATTCGTAAAAACAACTCAAACGGTGACGAGCGAATATATTTGAACCAGATTTATGTCCCATGGAAAGGGGCGGGGCTTCTTCATAACGTTCGAACAGGAAGCGTCTGACGAAGGGTTGATATCAAGTTGCATATGGGAAGGTGAGAATCCGGATGTCTCATTCTAGGGCTGGGCGATATTGCCTAAAAAAAAAATCCCCGATTTTTTCACAAAAAATCCGATTTACGATTTAAATCGATTTTCTCAACAGCCCTCAAATTCAGATGCAGATGACAAAGAAATAGTTCCAAAAAATACTTGTTTATTTTGATTTCTCCCTTGGAGTTAAAGTGCAATCAACAACAATTAGCCAAAAAGGCAATATGGCAGGCCCTGCCATTGTAAACTGTGAAAATGTAACATGACATGTAAACTTATTAACATAACATTCAACAGCATCAGTTATCTGTACATGACAGCATAGGGTGCTTTTTTCGAAACATTTCTAAACATTCTTAGCCAGGAAGACAAGCCTATCTACCACCTCTGGCTTTAGACATGCCCGGTGGCATGTAACAATGCCCCCCCCCACACTGAAAACCCTCTCTGAGGGTGCACTTGTTGCTGGGATTGAGAGGTATCTTTTTGCCAGGACACTTATCCTAGGAAAATTTGGTTGGTGGCGCTTCCACCACTCAAGAGGATTGGTGTCTGGGTCAACTTCAGGGGTCAATAAGTAAGATTTCAGCTCAGTCTCTATCTTTTCTGCCTCTGACTGGTTGGGAGATGATGACACTACATTCTGTTTGAAGAAGGCCGCTAAAGTCATCTTTTTCTTGGGTGGAGGCTGTGCATCTTCTTGGCGCACCTGCACAGCTGTGCCAGGCTGCTGTGGTGTACTGTTGTCGGCAGGAGCAGGTAGAGCCATCAGCTCAGCAACAGCTCTTTTTTTGACTTCTTCCACCTTGTCTGGGTCAATGTAGGTTGTGCGGAACCTTGGGTCAACCAGTGAGGCCATGTCCAAGAGCTCATCTTTTACAGGGTCACTGTATTTGTCGTCAAGGTACCGCATTATATTCCCTTTTATTGTTTTGGTGAGCTCTGTGTCTTCCTCCCCTGGCTCTAGGAGACTGGTTTTGAAGAGATGGAGCACTGGTTTAATGTATGAAACACTGACATAGGACTCCCCAGAGAGTGCATCAGTGAATTCTTGGAGTGCTTTCACAGCTTTATTTATCGACTCCAACACATCCAAATCTTGCCAAGTGGGCACAAGATGGCGACTTCTCTTGTCCGAACCCAGGACACGGACTAGAGCCTTCTCCTGTTCGAGAAATCTCTCGATCATTCTTTGGCGTGAACCCCATCTGGTCGGGGACTCCGTTATCAGCTGATGAGTGGGTAGACCAAGCTCTGCCTGTACTTCTCTCATGTCTCTTCTTTTTTTCCAGCTGTAAGAAAAGGCAGACACAGCCTTTTTACATACCCCAATAGCACGATTGATCCGTGGGTCCTCCTTCACACCATTCTCTGCAGTAAATGAAAAATACATAGGCCTAATCAAAACACATTTTAGGGGAACATACCACTACATTCACAAACTTGTCTTGCTTCAATTTCTGTACAATATGAATGCACATGCACAAAGGGCACATACTCACTCATTCATTCACACACACACACACACACACACACACACACACACACACACACACACACACAGCATTTATACCATTATGATTAGATAGATAGATAGATAGATAGATAGATAGATAGATAGATAGATAGATAGATAGATAGATAGATAGATAGATAGATAGATAGATAGATAGATAGATAGATAGATAGATAGATAGATAGATTGATTGATTCTGGGGGAATTCCAAAATTTATTAATTCATACATTGTGTAATAATATTGGCTTGATGCATTAATTACATGATGCATTACTTAGATTGTCTTGCTAATGTATAAAAAAAAATGTCACGTGATGGATAGACATTAGACTTACCGATAGCATTGTGCAATCTGTGACCAAAGCACTGCAGGTTCGGCCACGCATTGTCCGTCAGAGCTTTAATCATGTTGCTGCCGCTGTCAGTAGTCATTCAAATGAGCCGGTCTTCGGCAAGGTTCCATGAGTTGAGGGCATCTCTTAGCCCCTGGGCTATTATTTCACCCGTATGGTCCTCTGGGAAGTACGCCGTTTGAAGGCAGACGCTCCGCAGAGTCCAGTCGTTGTTGACAAAGTGCACTGTGAGACTCATATAGGGTTGCATCGTCCGACTTGACCACAAATCGGTGGTGGCAGAGTAAAAGGACACTTCTTGCAACTCGTTTGTGACCCGTTGTCTTGTGGTATTGTATAGATTGGGCAAAGCAACGTCGGAGAAGAACTTTCGGCTAGGTAGCACATACCTGGGGTCCAAAACTTTAATCATGTTAATGAACCCCGGCTTTTCCACCGTATATATTGGCACCATATCCTTTGCTATATACATAGCGACCGCATCTGTTATGGCTTTCCAGCGGGTCGAATTCTTGTCGTACGGGATGCAGTTTAAAAACGTTTGTGGTACGGTGGACTGTATTTTGGTGGCTGTGCGTGAGGTGCTTGGGGTGCTGCTGTCTTTTTCATTCCGCTGCGCGCAACATTTCTCCCATTCGACAGGATGCTTTTGTTTGAGGTGCTGTAGTAAATTTGTCGTACTGCTGCCTTTGCTAGCAACAGACTTCGAACATACTTTGCAGCGGGGTGTTGTCTGGTGTAAATCTGACCTCGCGAACGCGAACCAATTCCAAACAACGGATGACACAGTGCCTTTCTTCGGAACGAGTTCTTCCCTGCTCGCTGCCATGTTGTCACTCACTACTATTTCTATCACTCACTATTTGGTAAATGCGCGCTCTGTGCGGGGGCGGGGGGGAGGGCGCGCTCTGTGCGGAGGCGGGGGGGAGGGCGCGCTCTGTGCGGGGGCGGGGGGGAGGGCGCGCTCTGTGCGGGGGGCGGGGGGGAGGGCGCGCTCTGTGCGGAGGGGGGGGGGCTCATTCTACGGGAGGCCAGAGGGAAGTGTTAGCGGATGTTAAAGAGAACCGATTTTCATTCAAACAAGTCGA